>LR538232.1:0-230021 GCA_900883565.2 Caenorhabditis panamensis
GTTCCTTCATCTTCGACGACGGAAGCTACCAGCACAACCACTGTTCCTTCATCTTCGACGACTGCAGTGACCACAACAACTGTTGCTCGTTCTAATTGTTGTCCAGCTGGAGGATTCTGGAGTGAATGGGTGGCAGACGCCCCATGTCAAACTTCGTGTGGTTCTTGTTCGCAACAAGTTTATCATCGCGTATGTCTTACCGAGTCGGATTGCGGTGACTGCACGTCAGTTTTTCCAAGTTAACCTTTTTATCAATCATAATTTACAGTGGTGATGACACAAAAATTGAAAACTGCAACATCGGCGTCTGCTACTTCCCTTTCAATTCTTGTTGTTCTATTTACAAAGCAACAGTTGCAGCAAACAAGCATGTTTGTGGTCCTCAGGTAACCATTTAATTGTTCGTTAAATTCCCTGTTCCGTTTGCAGCCGAACACAACAAGCACTGCGTCAAATGATGTCACTTGTTGTCCCACGGAAGGCATCTGGGGAGTATGGAGTGATTGGTCCACCTGCAGTGGTTCCGTTTGCGGAACATGTGATGGCTCGCGTACAAGAACAAGAACTTGTGCATCTGCATCATTCTGTTCTTGCGTTGGAGATACATCGGAAACCGAGCAGTGCAGAACAATGTCGTCTTGGTCTGAGTGGACGGTGAGGCTTGACTGATTTCTTGCCTTCAATGCGACTGTTTCAGACAACTGATACTTGCAATCAAACGTCTTGTGGAGCTTGCCAAACCCTTCAATACACTAGAACTTGCCTTGACACAAATGGATGTGTTTGCATGTGAGTATTTGTTCCAAAACAGACTAGTACAACTTCGACCTCGCTTTTTTCAGGGGAGATGCTACCAAAACAGAGTACTGTAGCAGAGTTCCTTGCAATACAACAACTCCCTGCTGCTACAATCTCACATCTTCTACTACCGCAAACGGATTGACGTATTGTGGACCTTTGGTTTGTAGAAAACATGGAAACCCTTTTCAAAATGTGTTTAGGAAGCCGCGGAGGTTGAAACAGACCCAGTACCATGTACCACAACAAGTCCAACATGTTGTGTTCTCGGAGGAGTTTGGTCAGAATGGTCTTCAGGGGACACTTGCAATGATACTTGCGGAAATTGCGGAACAACAACGCTTACAAGAGTCTGCCTTTCTGAAGATTACTCATGTGCATGCAGGTTTGTCCAATACACGATTTGAACTTTTATCAATTTTGAAAAAAAATTCAGTGGAAGCACCACGAAACAAGCAGAGTGTGCTCCAGCGCCATGTCCTTTCCCTCGAACCACTTGTTGTGGAACACGAACAAAAATCATTGTTGGAAACCAATTCCAATGTTCCGCAGCGGTAATCAAACGACATCCAGCCAACCTCGTTCAATTTTCTGTGTTTTTAGGATGACTCTGACGCTCCACCATCAACTTTGTGCGCAACAGATTGCTGTCCTTCCTCTGGAGGATACTGGTCTGAATGGTCGACAGGAGGATCTTGCCCAACTTCATGCGGATCTTGCTCAACTGTCACTCAGCAGCGTGTCTGTCTCTCACCATCTACTTGCCCCTGCAGAGGTGTTTCATCTCGAGATGTCAACTGCGGAATCGGAGTATGCTATTTCCCACTGGATTCCTGCTGCAGTGGATACTCGGCAACTGTCATAAACAACAAACATGCATGTGGGCCTCAGGTACCGTTATCCATCGTGATAATTTAAAAATTATCCATTCTCATGTTCAGCCAAACTACACCACCACACTCGCTCCTTACGATCCAACATGCAGTGACGATTGCTGCCCTGAAACTGGAATTTGGTCAGAATGGACATTCTCCCCGACTCAGTGCTTAGATTATTGTGGTTCTTGCGGTAATCAGACAAGAACACGAACTTGCACATCTGAAGCGGATGGGTGTCCTTGCCAGTAAGCCTAGTTGGTTTTACAAATACTAATTGTTTCTCGTTGCAGAGGAGTAGCATCAGTGACAGAACCATGTGGAGTCGGAGTTTGTTACTTCCCGAGATTGAGTTGCTGCCCTGGTTATTCTGCAACTGTTCAGTTCAACGCGCATGTTTGCGGACCACTGGTATGTTTTTTTTCAAGTTGTGTAACAACAATTCGTGAATTTCAGTCAACAGCGGTAGTCGATCCGGACAAGATAAACACTTGTGGTGTCACTTGCTGTCCATCCGCCGGAATTTGGGGAGAATGGGTGACATCTACGGCTTGTAATGACACTTGTGGTTCGTGTGGCATAACCACCAGAACGAGAACTTGCCTATCCCTGCAATATGGCTGCGAGTGCACGTAAGAACTCTCCATTTGAACTTGAAAAACCAAAGTTTCATTTTCTACAGAGGAGATGCCACAACAACCGGTCCCTGCGCTTCAACAGTCTGCTTGTTCCCTAGAACTTCTTGTTGTACTGGTTACAAAAAGATGGTTGACCTTGTTGCCAGAACATTCTATTGCGGCCCATTGCCCACTGACCCAGTTTTCAATCCAGAGCAGACAACATGTTGCGATCCAGAGAAACTTGGACTCTGGAATCAATGGAGCACTTGGAGTGCTTGTAGTGCAACTTGTGGTGGTTGTGGAACACAGACAAGAACACGAACGTGTGCTTCAGAGCCATATGGTTGTCCTTGTGTGTAAGTAATTGCAGCTTAAACTCAAGTAAATGCAAACTTTTAGGGATTCGACAACTGAGACGAAATCCTGCGCAAAGGCGGCTTGTTCTTCTGGAGCAGACGCTTGTTGCACTGGAAAGTATCTAGCGACAGGTTATGACGGCCAGCAGTATTGCCAAGACAACACGGTTTGTTCTGTATTTTCATTCTCACCAACCAAAGATACATTTCAGCCAGCAGTATGCACAGGAACATGGACAGAATGGGGAGTTATTGCGGGAGCGGTTTGTAATGATACTTGTGGAAATTGCGGATTGATGCCTAGACAGCGTTACTGTTTCCCGTCGGGTTGCCAATGCAGGTTTGTTTCACATTTTCGTGTTAGCGAAAGTTTCAAAACACTATTCACTTTGCAGCGGAGCCTTCACGGATAACATTGCATGTGCAAACAGTGTGTGCCTGTTCCCTCGAACGTCTTGTTGCTCTCCGTACAAAAAGAGTATCGACTTGGTTGCCAGAACCTTCTACTGCGGATAATTTATTACTCTTTTCCAACAACTTCTCAATAAATCTCATTTCGTAATCAGTCAGTGTTTTTTCGAAGGGTAGTATACATAGTTGTACGTTTCATTGCATAAATCAAATGCAATCTTTTTCGCCATTGAGTGGGTGTCCATTTGACCATATTCAGTGAGGCAGATAGCAATTGTTTCCTTTCGGCTGGTCTCTGCCCTTCACACAGTCTCTCCTCCAACGACGACACACGTGCCACATTCGCTTTGTGTGCACTTACGCGTCGCGGTGTTTGCAGATTCAGTGTCACCCAAGCCTGTTTTTGTTGCATATGTCATTGTTTACTTTTTCTAGATTCACCCGAAAGTTCTTCGAAGTTTCTAGTCCATTTTCAGATAGAATCGTTTTTTTGAATAAGAATTCCTCACTTTCTTTTTAATTTCCGGTCGGTTTCCGTTTTAGGCCTGTGTTTTTGTGTTTGCCACGTTTTCCAATACACAAACCACCCGATACGTTTATGCAGACGAATATCAACAAAACATTCTGCCCGTAATACACAGAGGAATCGATTTTGTGACGTGTCTGTTTATAATACAGAATAGAGATAGCAGACGTGGCGTTTGTTGATTCATTTCTGCTAGCTACTGCCATTTTTTGCAGAAGTCACCATAACACATATAATTCATCAGAAAATCAATATATTTACGTTTTCTCTTGAAATTTTCCACTTTAGAATCACTCCTACATGTCCTGAAAACTTTTTTTCAGCACCATGGATGCTCTCGAAAACAGTTTGATATCAAAAATGAGTCAAATGTCGACGGATGACAAAGAAGTGAGTTCACAATTTTCTCTACAGGCATTACTGAGACAATTTCAGACTCTCATCCGCAAATTTGTGGACATCATCGCTCCTCAAACCATTCCACATGATCTTGTCGCTTTCTTCATGGATTTGGCAAACTGGTGAGCTAGAAATCTACTTTTTTATGAACAACATTCATTCGTTCTCCAGGAATCTTCAAATCGCTCTGTCAGTCTTTTACGACCAAAACGGAGATGTGGCGCACATGGAAGAAGCGTTTCGTCAGGCCTGCCTGTCGTCGTCGGTGAAAGAATGCAGCAACCAGGAGGCGATTTCTGGAGTTAGTTGCCAATTCACATTCTGTTTCAAACTTGTAGTTTCCAGGGATTCCAATACAAACCCAACACCTCATTCTTGTGTAGTTGGAGAGTTGTCAACGACGGCCGGTTTCGTTGGCCTGATGGCACCCGACTCGCCGCTGTCGATGGTATTCGAATGTGTTTTGACGAGACTGTAATTTTTATTTTTCAGGAGACCCGATCGACTACGAAGTCAGAGATACCGTTTTGAACCCGGACGAGTCAGACATTGTCGACATCCGGATTACGTGCCCAATGGAGGTCGGAGATTTCAAAGCGCGATTTCAGTTCGTCACACCGCAAAACATCTTCTTTGGAGGTGAGTCTGTTTACGAAAAGAACAAAGTGCTGGGGAATACGCTAAATATCAATGGTTACCTAGCGAAAACAAGTAGGAAATCATAGAATAGTTTGTTTGGCAGGAACTATTATCAGCGTTTCAACCACTCATTCTGTTTTCAGAGTCAATCTGGGTGCTTCTTCGTACCCGTCCACTCACTGATGCCGAGAAAGCACTAGAAGCCGAGATGCAGGCATCTGGCCAACCAATGGACCCATTCCACCGCGAGCTCGCATTGATGCCGTACAACGAGAGCCCGGGAACGAGGTTCCGGCCTCTTCAGGATCAGGGACAAGACGATAACATGATGGAATAGTCCATAACGATTATCCGCTCATCTCAATCTCACAAAATTCCAGAAATTGCCTTCTCATCCCTCGAAGTAGTTCTCCAGATTATCCCGCGTTGATCTGTAATCCGCTGTGTCTGCAAATTTTGTACATTTTCACTTGTGAAGTATGTATATCTGAACAATGTCGATTCCATTTCCTTGTCTCCTTGCTTTGCCACCTGGTCTTTGTAATGTTCTATCTATTCATCCCCATCAAAAGTTCTGTCAAAATTGTGATATAGTGTTCCCATTGCTTCAGATTCCCCCGTCTTCCTTCCCCAACGCTGGCTCGTCTTCAATTGTACCGTTGTCCGTTTCTTTGCATTTAGAGAGAAGTACATTGGTATTATCAACTAGTTTTATCACCACCATTTATTGCACTAATCCATTGAAAGATTATTATTGAATGAATACATGAGAAATTATCCGAAGATGATTGAAAAGACAATTGTAGATATGGTGCAATGTGGGATGTTTAGGCGTTGGCGAGCTCGTCCTGGGCTCCGGTGGTGATGAGATGGGCGAAGGCCTTGTAGTCGACCTCTCCTCCATCAATTGGTGGCTTTCCCTGGAACATTGAAATGAGATGTGATCAGCAACCATGAGTCTGATTACCTTGTACATAGCCTTGATCTCGTCCTCGTCCAATGGCTCTCCTCTCTTGTTCTGGAGAATCTTGATGAGCTCGTCCTCCTTGATCTTTCCGCAGTCCTTCTTGTCGAACATGGCGAAGGCTCCGACGATGGTGGCCTCTGGGTCAGTTCCTGGAAATAACACAAGTTAGTACTAGAAACTGAAATATTGAGTTTATACCGGTCAATCGCTCTCCGAAGAGGGTGAGGAAGACGGTGAAGTTGATTGGTCCTGGAGCCTCCTTGATCATGGCGTCGATCTGGCTGTCTGGGGCGATTTGTCCCATGGAAGCGTAGAGATCCTTGAGGTCGGACTAGAAAAAAAAAACGAATAGTTAGTGCAATCCTTGTTTTTAGTTTTACCTTGTCGATGATTCCGTCCTTGTTCTGGTCCATGATTCCGAAGGCCTCCTTGAACTCCTGGATGGTCTTCTGGTCGAACTGAGCGGCCTCGGATCCCGAGCGCTTCTTGGAGGACTTCTTCTTGGCGGCCTTGGACATGTTGGGAAAAGGTTCTCTACCTGAAAAACCAGAAGAATTTACCAGAAGCACGAGAAATTATCAAAATAAGAAACGCGAAAAAGAGAAAAAAGTCTTCCACAGCTCTTTCGTAAGCACACATGGTTAGAATGAAGAGTTTCCCGAGCTCCGATCTCCCGGGAGGGTTGAGATAATAATGGTTGCTTGGTAGGCGTATGGGAAGGGATGGGAGGAGAAGGAGGAGTAGCTGAAGGGGGAGGGAAGGGTGATACGAAAACCAAGGAGATGCTCTTGCTCGGAACGAGGAACTAAGCAATCGGGAGAGGGTGACAGATTCTCGGGATGCCGTCGGAGATAGAGTGTAACAGACCGGGGTCCGATCAATTGTGGCACGAAGGACAATGTTCATGGGAGAGGATCGAGACGGGAAAAGCGGTGCCGTGATCGAGTCGATTGTCTCGCGTCTCTTCGGGATCTGAGACACTCTGATTGCTCCCCGGCGCGGGAGATATACGCAATATCTGTTTGAGAAACGGCAAAAGCAAATATCCACAGAGTAGCAAAGAGGGGAAAGACTTTGGAAAAGCCAACTGTTTGTCTCGATAAATTTTCTCAAGTGCATCGAGAGCGCAAGTAAAAGTCAACGTGGAAAGTTTTTTGGGATGTGGCTCTTGCGTAAATGTGCTGCGAGGGTGGTGATTAGAGGATGGAAAGGGAACAGGGCATACTACAGGGGTGGCCAAATTATTGGAACGCGAGTGATTTGAAGTGGATGGTATTTGAAGCCTTTGAACTCTAGTGAACACCTGGAAAAACGACGCATTCGAAAAATGTACGTTCATTGTAAGCGAAGTTTTAAGTGACTGGCAAAATTGAAAAAGAAACACGACGGATGATGTGAATTTGATGAATCAAAGAAGTTTCAGTCAGATATTTGGGAAAAAACCACATTTCAGAACAAAAATGACGGGTACTCACGAGTTACTGTCATTGTTTTCTTCAGGACCTATCTCGCCATCATCAGTTTACTACAAAGTACCACAACACTCCGACTTTTCATTTGCCCATTTGCCTATGCACACCCTGCTCGTTATCATCACCTCCCGGAAGATCCCTCATCCAACATTCTCCACTTCCCGGTCCCTTTTCCTTCCTTTCGTCCCTTCCTCTTTTCCAATCGGTGATCGGAGAAACTCGCTGCAGGGGGATAAGTCGATGAGAGGGGTGCGAGAGTACAGCGAGAGTTTTGCCCCATCTTCTTGGAAGTCTCCGTCGGATGCCTGATGTTAGCACCACGGGGGCGGTGCGCCTCTTGTGTAAAGTTGTTGAGATTGCTCAAACAGCCTCCCCCGAAGCTCGGCCGACAGTGTAAAAGGGAGAGAAAGCGACGGATATCCTTCAGTCAGTCTCATTCACTGCTCCACACAGTCCACAAAATGGTGAGTTTGAAAATAGCTTCTTTCTTGTACCTAGGGTCAACATTAGCATAGTACATTTGCATATCAAGTATAAGTTCACACTATAGCCTTGACTGGAACATGGTAGACTTTAATTCGTCATTGATTGAATCTCATTTGAATTATTTCAGTCGAAGGCCGCCAAGAAGAAGTCCTCCAAGAAGCGCTCGGGATCCGAGGCCGCTCAGTTCGACCAGAAGACCATCCAGGAGTTCAAGGAGGCTTTCGGAATCATGGACCAGAACAAGGACGGAATCATCGACAAGGTAACATTAAAAATGTTGAAGTGTTCTAACAATTTGTTTCTTTTCTAGTCCGACCTCAAGGATCTCTACGCTTCCATGGGACAAATCGCCCCAGACAGCCAGATCGACGCCATGATCAAGGAGGCTCCAGGACCAATCAACTTCACCGTCTTCCTCACCCTCTTCGGAGAGCGATTGACCGGTATGTCTTCAATAACTCGGTTTCATGTACTAACTTCTTTTTTTTCAGGAACTGACCCAGAGGCCACCATCGTCGGAGCCTTCGCCATGTTCGACAAGAAGGACTGCGGAAAGATCAAGGAGGACGAGCTCATCAAGATTCTCCAGAACAAGAGAGGAGAGCCATTGGACGAGGACGAGATCAAGGCTATGTACAAGGTAAACAGAAGTATCTCAAACAACAATATCTCATCTCAATGTTACAGGGAAAGCCACCAATTGATGGAGGAGAGGTCGACTACAAGGCCTTCGCCCATCTCATCACCACCGGAGCCCAAGACGAGCTCGCCAATGCCTGAACAACTCAAGCCCACAAGCAATTGCAACCACTTTGGGAGTGGCGTCAACGGCATTCTAGAATTCGTCGCGGTTTCTCAGTAGAAGATCTTTCGAGCTCTTCTTCTGATACACCGTCGTCGTGTCCTAGTTTTCCGTTGTCATCCCGTGTGGCGCAGCGTTCAGACGGCTTTCTTACCCATTCCGCGCGCAATTTCTTATCCTCGCCGCTCTTTACCCTTAGTTTAATAGCCGAGATCACTATAATCACCTGGAAATGTGTGGTTGCCGGTTGGTTTGACCTATTCTTCCAGTTTCTGGAAGAAAAACGTCCATTCGAAGCCATCTGGCAACCCAAATTTCCTAACCACGCCGTCTGACTGCGCGTACACACTCCTATCACTCCAAATGGTTCCCTTTTCTCGTTCGCAACTTTTACTGTCATTGCTTTTGTTTATTAAACTTCTCCTAGATTTTTTCTTTGAGCAGTTACTTGTGGTGCATATACATTCTCCCACTTTGGGATTAGACAAGCTCTACGATGTACTTTCAATTATGTAAATCAATAAATGCATTTCAATCAACAAGTTAACGTCCAAATAGTTCATTTGCAGAAAAATTCGGAAAAGAAATTCAACACATAATCCTTTTTGGGTCAACTCAATTATGCTTCTATCAAATCTACACGAAGAGAAATATGATGTTGGTGATGGGAGTCAAATGCAAGTTGCCAGGATATGTAGCGGTGGCCTATTCGAGTTGTCCGACAAACGAGGTGTGCTCGGAAGCCCACGGCTGAAGAGTTGCGTCTGCCATTTTCCAGAAAGCAGCAGCCCCGAGGAAGTAGACGGTGACGATCACATACAAGACGACATGCCATTCGCCGAGGGTCTGAAAACAAGATCGGGTAACCGGAGCCTAGCAGTGTTGTGATCCTACTCCGTTCTCTACAACAGCTCCAACAAGAAGGGGTCCAAAGATTCCAGGGATTGTAGCAATCGTGTTCGACGCAGCCATCAAGTGTCCAGCGTATTGTGGTGCCAAGTCCAAATGATTTACTGAGAATCCACTCCAGCAGATTCCTCCGATTCCAATTGAAATCGAGAAGAAGAGCACTAGCAGGGTCGAGTTCACAGTGGCCATAACCATAAGCAGGAAAGCAGCTTGTCCCAAGAATCCTGAAATTCTCAAATTTCCCAAGACACTCATAACAGTTCGAGTACCCAAAACGCAAGCCATCTTCCTGACGAGAAGTGTGTCGTAATGCTTATTCTTTCTCAAGTAGTCACACATCTGTCCGCCGCTGATTATTTGGAATCCCATCAAGAGGTACGGCAAGCTGCTTGCTATTCCGGCCTGCATAATGAGAATTTCTCCCAGTTTCACACTCCGTCGCAGTACCTTTTCCAAGTCGTATCCAGCCATATCCTTCAACATTTTCGGCAAGTTGGTCAACATGATGTAGAATCCGAGGTTCTGAGCACTGTGCGCAATGACAATCGCCCACACAGGCTTCGAGCGCAAGATCTGACCCCACGGAACAACCTAAATCTCTCATTTCCTGTCGGTTCATTCGTTTTTCTTCATTTTTCTGTGTGTTCTTGTGGCTCGAGAGAAAAGTGCCTTGGGATGTTTGTGTGCGTCGTTGTAACAAAAAACGTTCTCGGCAGGCACACGCCGCCAACTCACATAATGACTCTCGCTGAAGGCATCTCTCTGCAGTAAAGCGAGCTCGGAAGTGGAGATTTTCGGGTCCTCCTCTGGTCGATCATGAACCGTTTTGAACCAGACGGTGCACCAAATGACACCGAGAATTCCGAAGAACCAGAAGATTGTCGGCCATCCGAAGTGTTCACCAAGATAAGCGGAAACGGGCATGGCGAGGACTGTTCCAAAGTATGATCTGAATAAAAGGATGTTGGATTTCTTCCAAGTTTATCTCGCTACCCCGAGAAAGCAAAAGTAGCCAGTTTTGTTTGTTCCAATGGAGGGGCCCATCGACTCCAGATAACATGCATCGCCGGATAAGTGACTCCTTCGAGCAATCCCTCCATAAATCGAGCGAAAACAAGCATTCCATATCCCATGCGCGCGAATGGTGGGGTAAGCAGCGTGAAGACAGCGGTTCCTAAAAATTGATGAGATGAGAGACGACAAAGCGGGTTTATCGGGGCGTCTCGGCTTACCAAATGTGCCGGCGAAGAAGATGGTTTTTGCTCCGTGGGTGTAAGCGAGGTATCCTCCGGGTAATTGGGAGATGATGTACCCATAGAAAAAGGAGCTGAGCACAACGCCTTGAGTCATCGGGGTCCAGTTTTCAAAGTCTCCGGGGATCTGAAATGAAGCCATAAACCAATTTCAGAACTGCATTTTGATTTGTGGCGTATGAAAGTGTTTCAGAAACAATTTTTCCAAAAACTCACATGATGCATGGTTCCGTTAATCTTTCTATCCGCTCCTGATGTCATCTCGACGATGGCAATGCTCAAATTGGCTCTCATTGCATAAATGTTGGCGAATCCGAGCAGAGCCAAAATTGCCACAATATGGCGCCTCTTCCATCGCTTTGCATCGAATACGTCGTCTTCTGAATAACAAAATGAATCACGAGAATTAATGAGGGAAAATGAAAAAAGTTAAGCACCTTTAACCGGTTTTCGGTCCTCTTCTCTGATACTGGTTTCATGTTCACTTTGATTCAAAAGCCTGTACATACGCGGTGTTTTTCATGGAAGGATTATCGACTAGAAGGGTTGCATTCGTGGAAAGACAGTTTTTCGGTTGGACAGACGGGCAAGAGAACGCCAAATAAGGAGGCGCAGGTGGTGAGACATGCGATGCGGCCGGTACACAGTCTTGGTCACCGGGTACGCAGTGAACGCATTTGCGGTTGCGAACGGATCATGTGTTATTACTGCTTATGGTGAGTATTTTATTTTTTCCAGATAATATACCAAAACTCAATGCAAAAACTCAAAAACTAACCATCGATGGTCTCGGAAGTACCATAAGGAAGAGTCCTAGTCGGTGGTGGTGGCGTTTCAGCCTCCATCTCTCCGAGAATTCGTTGAGTCGAGATGTGGCTCTTTTTGGAATGCACGCCCTTCGTCGTCGGTTTCTGCCTCCCGCTGCGCACGCCTTATATCGATTTTTGTCGTCGTCGTTGAAATAGCTGTTATGCCCTCTGCGCGGCCCGGCTCTCCGTCTGCAATCCTTTAGACTTACTGAAAAAAAAACGAGAGCACAGCCAAAAAATTTTTGTGAGCGACCGACCGCCCGACTGCTATGAGATCCGTCGAGGCCCTCATTAGTCATTCTGTCGGCAAGGCGGCAGAGCACAAGTATAAATTTTAGTCAAGCCACAAAAAATATACATATCCATTTATTCGGAGGAAAGGAAAACAACGGGAGAGGCATACAAAGTCACCATAGTTACTGCATAAAACGCGCGGATGATGGACGGGGGATACGATTCTCATGGAGAATAAATTCAGTTTTTACTTTCGTATAGTTGCTCAGTTGCTAAAGTGGGATTTCAAAAGAGACAAACTTTGCTGAAAGAGGACTGAGAGGATAGTTGGGGGAGCTGCACTACGACGTTAAATTAGTTGAATGTACAATTATTATGAATGGAAGAAAATGAGGGATAGAAGAGATATAGTTAAGTAAAACACCGGAGTCATCAATCCGATGTTTGGAATTTCGTCATGAAAAAATACTGTAAATTAGGCGTTGAGAGCTTCTTCATGATCAATCGGGGTGTCGGAGTCGTAGTAGTAATCCAGCTTGCGGTTCTTCTCGTCAATCAAAGTGTGAGCAGTGGCGTAAGCCATAGCACCAAGAAGGACTTGTGGGCACGAAACGAAGTGAATGTTGTTGCAGCTGAACCGCTCGCAGAGTTTTGTCACCTAAAACAAAACCAGTTTCGATTGATTTCAATATTTCCAAATGGTCACCTTCTCCTGAAGAACTTGATCGGAAGTCACCCAAATAGTGAACACCTTTGAACCCGCCAGTTTCAAACACTCTTCGAGCATAGGGATATCAGATTCGTTGTCTCCGCAAACCAAACAGTTTCCTTTTGACATGTTCGGGTTCAGGCGCTCCTTTACCAAACGTATTCCATGACCCTTGTTGAAGATACGTCCCTTCAGCTTCGCCTGAAACGTTTCCTTATTGTTTCGTCTCCCAAAATTTTACAATACCTTCACATAAATCTTGAAGTCCAGATCCGACTCTCTCATAGTCAAAATAGTACCGGTAGGATCAAAGTCGTTGACAATTCTGACCAGTTGCTCATGAAGTTTTGTCACCTTTCGCACCGGAATCGTTCCATTGACATCCTGTTTTGCAATTGTGATATGTCCGCAATGTTTCTGGATTCCACTTCCAATCCACTTGAAAGTCCGGAATTCCGGTTTCTCGAGAAGCTCTTCAATCTGAAAATTTAAATTCAAGTTCCCCACTTTCAAAATCATGCTAACAATCAAGAGAATTAGTAAACTTACCAACTCGAAAACCTTATTCATCAAGTTCAAGTCGTTTCCGGAGAAGGAGCGGTCTTTGAACTGTTGCGCCGGATTCAAGTACCACTCTCTTCCAGCAGAAGCACCATAAGCGTAGTATCCCTCGGGGATGGTTGCAACTTCTAGGATTCCTGTGTGTAGAAGTGGGGCAGTGGTGACGATTGCACAGAATGTTGCACAACGACGAGCGAATTGTGCTTGAATCACCGCAGAATAGGCAGGTTGGATACTGGTTGGATACGAGCAAGCGTAGCTTTTCAGGGTTCCATCACTGAATAAAACGTTTGGATGAGTCTAACTAGAGCTAATTACCGATCAGTAAAGAATGTGTTGTAGTGAATTCCCTGTTGGAGCATTTCGGCGGCCTGTTTGACTTCATTCTTGAACACCACTGGTCCACCTTCGTAGAAAGAACCGAGTGTCTAAAAAAGTGACGACGTCTCATATAAAGAGAGTGTGACCCACCGCAATGAACTCCTCGGCATTCTCATACTCATCCGATTGAATGAATGCAAGGAATGCGATATCCTTTTCCATCTCGCTAATTTCATCGCGGATGTCGTATGTGATCTTGAATCCTTTTTCTTCTCCGGATTCCTCATCTGCTTCCAAAGTCAGTTTTGTGCCTTCCTTGCAAGAGCTTTCCAATGAGTTCTGAAATTACTTTGTTTTCTCACTCTATTTACTTGAACTCACCTTAGCGTTCTCCAATGAGTATCCAAAATGTGGACGAATTGGCAGTCCTTTCAACACACACTCCACAATTTGACGACGAACTTGAGCTGTACGGCTCATGAGCCCGTAGAACTGTCCCAACTGGTTCACTTCGCAAAGACTGATAACTTCATGAGTCCATTTCGGATCCAAAAACTGATCACTCCACTCATCAATGTCATGAACGCACAGAAACTCGTGGATTTTCGCTCCATGCTCGTTTCTGACCTGTTCCGTTTCCACAGCGGCTGCATAAATAGTGTCTGCGAACTCTTCAGTGTTAGCGATATCCTCGACTCTGTGATAGCACTTTCCGTTTTTCTCCGAGTAGAAGTCAGCGTTGCTCAGTTGAACTTCTGTGCCAGCGCCAGTAGAAAGAACCAAAGAAGCTGTAGGGTTGCAGACTAACATCTCCTTTGCCACCAGATTCATTCCGTCTTTAGATGGTGTGACCACTCCGATATCCATCGCGAGGTAGTGAGCAATGAGTCTGGTTCTCGGGAGACCATCAGTTTCAAATATCACCGGCTTCCATTCAGGATACTTCTCGCTTTTGAATTTGTTGTTGATGAGGTCCGCGAGTGCCAAAACGTCATCTTGGTACTGACGATAAGAATCCACGGATCTTCTGTTGGTTACTGCGACTTGGAGAAGCACATCCTTTCCGATTCTGTCGGGGTACTTCTCGAAATATCTCTGCCAAGCGCGAAGTTTCTCGGATATTCCTTTCGTGTAGTCGAATCTTTCTACCGAGAAGAATAGCTGCCCGTCCTCGGCGCTCTTTCCCATGATCTGGAAACGTTTTATGCTTCCCACAAAAACTGAGAAAAACCAACATTTTTCTTAATCTCGTCGGACTCAATGACTGTTTGCGGATTCTTGGCAATGTTAACAAAGTCAGCAATCTTGATAGACACTGGGAACACTCCAAGGGAGCAGGTCCAACCCTGTAAATCAGTTTCTAGACACACTGTTTCTGAAATTAGCCACTCACATCATGCTCAATAGTATAACGATCCAGGCGGCTATCATACTCAATGCGTGTTCTCTTGATATGACCAGCTACCAACTTCACAAAAGTCTCTCGGTCTCTGCTAGTCTGGAACCCGACTTTGGTGAAACGAAGAAGAGCTCGGATTATTGGGTCAGCAACAGTCTTGTACTTTGTCATGAAGTTTGCTGGTGGTTGGAATGGAATGTGAAGGAAGAATCCAATCTGAAACTCGCTTTCTAATAAATGTCACCATTGTTCTGGTTACATCAAGACTTGACTCCAAAGAGCGCATAATCTGTCCACAGAGCATCAAATGATAGTCATGGATCCAAATGAAGTCTTGCGAACGGCTGTTTCTCGCGGCGTTGATAGCGAAGAGGTAGTTCACACGAACGTAAGAGCACCATTGCTCACGAAGTGCTTCTTGGTCATCATAGCAAGATGAAATGTACTGCGGCAAGTTGTGAAGAGCTGGCCACAATAGCCCATTACTGATTCCTCCGTAGTAAGTGTTGTAGTCATCCTGAAAATAACACGCAAGTTGCTCAACCTATTGCTTGTCCCAGTTTACTTGATTAACAACCACTGGGTTCAGTTGATAGCTGTGTTTGTTGTACGTGTTGAGGACGGATAGAAGAGACATGTCGCTTCTGGAAAAGACCGATTTCCATTATAAACTGGCTAGGCGGAAACTTACTCGACCGCTTGTTCTTTTGGTGTCAGCTCCTTTTTCTTATCATTTCTCTCAAGAACACAGAACACCTCTCCTGCACAGGCCTGTTTTATCAGTGGCAGTCCGATTGAGTTGGTGCTAGTGGAATGTTCCTGAAATTTCGCCTAGAGTCACTTCCTATAACTTTTTGTTTTGTACCGTGAGTTCCTCCTGCATATTGACTCCCAAATTAGACAACCAAATGTTCTTCTTATCAGCTGACATAACGGGGTCCACACAAGCCACCAGTCCCCCGGATCCCTGCTTGATCTCCCATGACCCACTAGTTTTGCGACTGATTGACACGGGCGGTGCGTTAGAAACATTAATAACTCGTTGCTGAAGAAAGAAAATGAGTAAACAGAACAGAAGCAAAGAGTTTTGATTTGACCACGCAAGTTTGTGTACCTTGTCGTGCGACATGTCGACCAGCGGTACTTGTCCAATGTGACTTGGTTCTTCGTCAAATACTGCGTCATTGACGATTGAAGCCATGGACGGGAGGTTTTCTTCGGATCCGATTTTGGAAGACATTCGGGAACTTGCACGTGAGCGAGCAATCTTCATTTGAAGATGTCGGTATCGTTCCCCAAACTGCTTTGCTCTGATTCCCAGCATACTCTGTCTAACTCCCGGAACAGCAGCATAAAGCTCACGGAGTCGATTCTTGCTGTGATTCACATCGTACAAAACCAGGGAGAAGAGCAGTGCCTCTCTGTACTGTGTGGCATACGACAAATCCGAGTTGTAGATTTGTGGGACCACTGACTTCCAGAACGTCACCTGAAAAATCAACGAGCAACTGCATGATCAAAGTTCTGTTTTTCGATATTTGTATGTTGTGGTCTCCAAAGAGACAGCTGACGCCTCGGAGTCGACTGGGAAAAAAACCGATTTCGATTTCCTACCGTGTTATATCCCAGCGTTTCCAAGAGAGCAGAGAATATTTCGTCACGAGTTGATGGTTGCGACAAACAAAGTTCCAGAACGATCATGAGGCCCTATAATTTTAAAAGAATGTACCGGTTTTGCGACAATAAGATCACGTACCTTGAGCGCAATCTCTGAGTTCTTTTGACGTTTCTTCCAGATTGTGTAGCAAGTTCTCAGAGCATAACGGAAGATCTTTAGAGACTCATTTTCAGTGTCTGATCCGGAAGATTCCGAGATTCTCTGCCCAATTGCATCCTCTTTCGGTTTGTCGGATGATTTCGGAGTATCCAACTGTCCAGTGGTGCAGTCCATCTTTCTCGTCTCAACTTTCCGCTCATTCTGGGGAATCCCAGTGTCCACATCTGCCACGTCGTCATGGTCCTCTCCCTCTGTCAGCTCATCACTCTCATCTTGCTCGATATCTTTATCAGCGCCTTCTGGGGTGTAGGGGTATCCCAACTTCTCGAGCACTTTTTGGCATCTCTGAAAAATTTCAAGTTTAGGTTTCACCGACAAGTGCTAAGCTACCTGGACAGCTTCTTGAAACGGGTCCCCATCCCCCTTTGGTCTGTCAAATGGGTCCATTCTTGATGAGTTAGAGTTCTGAAACAAGTCTTCTATACAAAAAGAGTTCAAACACAAAACGACCACAGGCTCGGACTCTCCATCTATGGAAAACACAACATCCGGTGTCACCTTTTGAACATTTCCTCCGCCCATCTCACCCGTCGAGGGTTCATTTGCATCTCCTTTATCACTCATCCTTCTGTAATGATAATGCTGATAGTAGGCAAATTAGCATAATAATTAGCAAGATTAACATTAATTTAACATGATAGAGAAGTGTGAGAGCGAAAGGTAAAAAGAGCAAGTGATAGAAGAGAATGATAGAAATGATCAACAAGGCGACAAGCGAAGGGATAGTGTAACAAGATGAGCCATGGCCTGTTCTTGCTGTCGCCGCTCTTTAAAAGTGAGAAAAAGAAAGAAACATGCAAAAAGTGTGTGTCAGCTAGCTGTTTGCTGTTTGCTGTTTGCTGCTGTGTAGTTGCGAAACAAGTAACAAACTTTTTCTGATCAATAAAAGCAAGCGTTGCGTTGCCAATACAATCTTTGAAAATCAAAGAGGGGAATGAACAAACAAAATGATGTTTCGTTATACTCCGAATCATTTTCTCTCTTTTCTCGCAACAACAAGCAAAAAAGATACTAAAACTATAGAATGATAAGGAAATTTCTGATAGAGAAAAGTCATAAAGTGGCGTAAAGACAGAATAACAAACGGAGTAAACAGGTTTCGGAACATTCGAGAACTATTATTCAGCCCGCCGTCTCAAAGCTGGGGAAAGCGCGCTCTATCGCACTGACTTCTAAGCATCAATGAGCAAACACAGAGGATATTAACTCAGTAGCAACTGGATGGAATGAGCGTTTGAATTTGAATTTGAATTTGAATTTCTCATTCAAATTCAAATTGGGCCTCAGAAATTCAAAAAGTCAAAGAAACAGCAAAGAACGCTGAACGCTAATAAAAGCAACTAATGAAAATCAGAAAATTTCCAAAAAAACTTTCGAATCATGTGTTTACGGTTATCTAGCACTTTTTCGTCGAACTGGAACTAAGGTTAATTTTGCCGACCTGTCCTGTTTTGATAACCAAATAACACATTTGATTGTTACTCTCAATTTTCATACGTGAAAATGATAAGAAGAGGTATTCCCACGTAGAGCATTCAGAGACCACAGAAAGATATGAATAACAAGATTTTTTTGGGTTCTCGTCTTATATTCAGTGTTGGGAAAAGAACGAAAAACGTTGAATGAAAAAATGAAAAATTCTCTCGTACAAGAAAAAATGTGTTGAGTCATTGTCAAGGTTTTTTCTTCTCTCTTCTGTTTCTTTTTTTTCTTCTCGCGTAACTTTCAAAAGTCAAGGCGCATATCGGATCGGCTTCAATGATAACGGATAACCTTGAACTTTTTGTGTACTCCAATATTTCTGAACTAAAAATAGATAATAGAGAATAGGAAATAGTGAAAAGAAGCTGTGAAGAACAGATATTTCCTCACATCGATTTCAAGGCGAAGCAAGTGCTCAGAGAACAAATGCGCAAAACAATGGGGTGATTGGTGCCGTCCGTCGGGCTTTCACGTGTTTCACGTGAACCTCGCCGCTTGCTTGTGTGAGACATGTGTTGTGTGTTACTAACATACATCAGGTTTTGAAATTAGGCTTTTTACGGGTAGCAGAATGTTTTCTCGAAGCTTCGAGAGGCAATGCAGCCAGAAGTTACTAGAAGCTGAAGGGTTTCAAGCGTCAAAAAATGATAATAGGGTAATTCAGTTAGTTAACGAACGCTTTGCGACTGTTTGTATTGCATCCCATGACAAGAAATATCACGAGCTGTCTCCGTCTCAATCGTTCTTCCCTTTGGTTGATCAATCATCGAATGATGAGCTGAATATGGTTCTTTGACGTCACCATGAACGTCATTTTTGCGAAATATACTGTATTCGTCAAGTTTCTAGTCTCCTAAGTAGTTAGAGTTCTTGGGGCATTAACCTGAAATACTTTGAATACCTCTTGTCACTTTTTACCCTTTTGGAGAGAATTACGCACGTCAGGTCGAGTTCACCTGATAACAAGAATTCGCACTGATCTATGGGCGTTTTCAGTTTCATTGTGGTAGGTTCTGTCACAAGTTTTGTGTCATTTTTCGGTTCACTTTTATGTAAACTCGTCGAGTGATCGATCAGTGATACCAACATTACATTGTCTTCTTCTTATTCCCACGATTCCATTTACGTTCTGTTTGCAAGTTTTTGTCCGTGGAAAATGCGGAAATTACAACCAATGTTGCATGTTGCAACAATCTCAACAATATTCTTGTTTCTGATCGTCCGAGACACTACATATAATCCTGATTTGTGTAGAATAGTACGGCATTTTCACGCAGACACTAGTTATTGTCGCATCTCTTCCAGGATCTCGGACGTCTTGTTTGTCGGTTCTGTCCGTGTGTTGTCCGTTCCAGGAGTGTAAATTCATTAACTAAGAGTACTGGGTCATCGGGAAACGAGATCTGTGTCATCTTCGGTCTCCGCGTCGCAGTTTGCACTTTCCCTCGCAGTCTTCTTTTTCCTTTCATTCAACGTTCTGTTCTACTTGCTTTCATCCAGAAACTCCAACTTTGCGTTATTTTCACCAAAGTATACTTTGAACTCTTTTCTGTCCACTTTCGTCAAGATCAGCACGTTTCTATCTCTCTTCTCCCTATTCATTAGATCCCGAAAAATTGCGAACGCAGAGAAGCAAGGAAAAGCTTCCAGTAGGCTACTGAACGCCCACTCAATCGCTCCTTCAGCTGCATACAAGCGCGCTTCTCGTCTCTTCAATTCCCAGTCTTCCTCGTTTTCTGTGCGCGGAGCGAGCGATCGATGTTGTTGTGGTCTTGCGGCGAGGAACCTTCTCTCGCCCGCCGCAGTGCTAGCAACTCATCTCTCGCTTTCACTCTGTACGTCCTACACTCCTAGCCTCCCGGACGGGAAGAGAGGGGTAGCTGGTTGGCCGGTCAACAAGGGTGCGTGCCGGGAGGAGAGAGGCGAGGAGGAAAAAGCTCAGCACTGCGTTCGCTTCGTCCGTCGATTCGTCGTCACTCTCTCGGCGCGCGCTCTTCGCAACGTCTCTTTCCTTTTCCTTTTTCCTTTCGGTCCCATGTTTCTTCAAAACCAACAGGCCACTCTCTTCCCGATCGTTTCGATTCTTCCCGCAACCACCATCGCTGTCTTTCACTCTCTACCGCCGTTCGGTAGCTCCGCTCCTTTTTTCCTCCCGCCGCTACTAGCCGAGAGAGAATAGCATAGAGTAGGAACTTTCGTGCACGTTTTGCTCTATCACTCATATTTATGTAGTACTCACTCCCCGCAGATTGTTCGTTTTCCCGTCCTCCCACTTTCTGTTTGAACACTTTTTTTGCTTCAACACCGCCTGTTTCGTTTAGTTAAACCGACTGTTTTACAGGGTATATTGACCAAATAATCCGCAAAACAATGGTGTGGTCACTAGCAATGACCAATCCGACCAACTGACCACCATTTTTTCCTCAACATCTCGACAATACGGATTACACTTTTGGTGAGTTTTTAGTTTTTTCGAAATGGTTTTGTATTTGAACGTGTCCTTTTCAGCTGGTTCACTGTTTGTCATTCGCATCATCATACGGAATCATCTTGGACATCAGACCACTACTCTTCATGCTTCATGCTTCGTCTTTCCAGTCAGTCATGCGGCAAGCCTAGAATGACATCATCATCGTAACGACTCTGGATCGACGTCGCCGTCCCCTCCTCTTTTCTTCTTTTCTTAGCAGAAACCCCGACATTAGACTTTATAGAATTTTCTTATTAATGTGTCTCGAACAATTACGGAAAATCTGGAACCTGATATAGTCCAAACTATAGCTATGGGTCTATGTTACGGTAGACACTGTTACGGTTGAAACACTTTTTGATTCTGATCCATCTCACTCTCTCAAATTCACCGGACTTTCTATTCTGTCTAATTGTAATCTCTCTCTCTCTCTCTCTATGTTTCGTGTTATTGTAATCGCATGATACCGTGTCAGTTTTCTGTGGTGAGTAAGTACATTGTCAGGTGACATGACGTCAAGACGTACTATTCTATACTCTCTACCGGAAACTGAAATTTTTGAAATATTTAACCAAATTGACATTCTTCTCTAGGTGATTTTCCGGATGCGTGCTGTTTCGGGTTGAACAAAAGAATGTTCTAGAACCCAAGCAGTGGACATCCAGAAAATCGTCTTATTTGCACGTCGCACCCAAGCTTGTCTTGAAATAACATTGCTCATTGGTGTTTTTTTCTAGAAAAACATCAAAGATGCAGTGTTCCGCAAGATTCTCTTGGGTGCGTAATAGCTTCCCGGGTATGGAACAATTTGAAGATGTCTGTTCGATGAATAAAGCATATGCTAACCAAAATGAGTCAGCGGTTTTCTCAAAACAATGTGCGCATTGTTTTTTGGTTGTTTTTAGGTCGAGGAACATGTCGAAATGAGGGGTGAGTCATCTGGCAATGTTTCATAAGCGGCTAGAAGTGTACATTCGTTCCGTTTTAACCAGGTAAGGCTTCGTCCAGATGGGGAAACACCATGAATTAATGAGCAGGTGCACTCATTTGTAACATCTCGGGATTTGGCCATTTGCACTAATGGGAACGGAACAATCTTCGTCTAGACAAATCTCTCATTGCATTTCAAATTCAGTAAATGCTCGGAATCCGACAAATAGGAGGGAATTAAGTGGAATGGCGTGGTAAAAATAAGAATTAGGTATTGCGCACGTGCTGGAACATAAAACAAAAAGGTAACGATGAATGGGTTTTATCAGATAACCAATTCAGGACAGTCCGTGGCTATCACCAAATATTTTAGAAAATCATTGCAACTCTGTGATTTTTTTCCGGTTTTGGTTTCCATCAGCCTTTTTGTCTTTTCGTTCCCCTTCACTGTTTTCGTTGCGTTCTAGACAAAAACAACACGTACAAGTACGCTAATTATCACTGTTTTCTCGCTTTTTCTGAAAATAGGTGCAAAACACCACTGTATAATCCCAGTGGGCGCGTTTTTCGGTTGGTTTTTCTTCTTCCGTTTTCAGCGTCGCTTCCTGAATTCAAGGGACTCTTCCGCTTTTATAACCGTAATAGATTCATTCAGCGAAGTAAATGAGACAATAAATCAGCAAAGTTTTGACAAGGAATGTGAGATGAGAAAACGGACAAAAAACGGTGGGAGTTGTGTGAACCAGTGAGAGACGGTAACGGGTGCTATGTACAAAAATGCTCAATACTACGTTTTGACGGACGGGAATGAGAATGAGAATAAGACGGGGAAAATCTGCCTGATACAATGCTGGATATGCCGGATCCTTTTCAGGCGACTAATGACTATGCCAAAATAAATAGTAGAAATACCAATACTTCACACATATGGATGAGATTTCAGAATGGGGAACGGAGAGGAAATTGAACTCTAACAACTATAATGGGAGTTTGTGGCTGAGGAACACATTGGGTTATTAGTGACGTTGAGCATTCTGGAAGTGTCTCCTTGCTCGTTAGTTGAGTTTTTCAGCATTGTTTGTTTGTCGGGTTTGGCAGTGCGGAGAAGTTTCTGGATCTGCAAGAGTTCAACTCAATTTCCTCAACTTCTGGTCCCTTTTCTTACATTCTTCTGGAAAGAATCGGAGAGGAAGACGTAGAGGAAGGGGTTGGCTGCAGAGTTGATGTACTGAAGAGCAAAGGCAAAGTGGGTGACGCAGAAGAGCAGGTACTTGCTGCTGAAAAGTTCTTGGTTCATTAAAAGAAACTCTTGAGAGAAATGGAGACGCTAAAAAGCTACAGTAGTCCTAGAGGGCCTCTTAGGTTCGTTAAGACATGAAAACTACCAAATCTTGATCTATGTTCTTCTCAATTTTTTCTGCGGAAAACTCTCTCCAACTGAAACATTCAAAAGTTCCTAATGAGTTTCGAAATGTCAATGTCACGCGAACTCTGTCCCTTCTTTTTCACTTCCGGTATGTTGTCCAGGGTGGTCTAAACAAACAACGTACTTTTCAAAGAGATTCATTTCAATTGACCATTGAACCATCCAAAATGGAAGCCAGCAGTGTGTATACGAGATGACAATAGCGAGACCCATAATGGTGACCTGAAACGAGAATTCAATGAAAAACATCAAAAATTACGTTCACATACCTTTGTTGTCCGTCTTTTTGTGGCCGTTCTCTTTGTTTGCATCTGACGTCTCCTCTGGCACATTTTCAGAATGATTTTGAAGTAGAAGTACCAAACAGCAACCAGTGGGATTAGATATGACAGGGCGAATGTGTAGCAGAGGAAGAACCTTCTAGAAGCCAACATGTTCCTTTCAATCTCGTTGAGCAGAGTTGCGTTCATCTCGTTGCCCGAGTCAAAGACGGTCAGATTTCCTACGAACATGATACATGACTCCTTCACTTGTCCACCTAAAGCTTTTCGTAAGAGCAGTAGTAGTACAATTTCTCTGTACCTAGATTGGATCTGATCAATTTCACGAATAGGAACAGAGGTGTCATCTCGATAATGACCATGATCCATGCAGCAACAGAGAGCACAAATGCTGCCTGAGTTGTACGGAACGAAGCGGACTGGATCGGGCGGCAAACTGCTAGATATCGGTCAAACGAGAGGATCGCGATGAAGACCGCTGATGCAAACTGGGACACCTAAACAGACCCCTTGGTTTTCAGTCGTTCCCTTTGTTCTTCATTACCGCGTTTCCAGAAATGTACAACTTGCACATAATCGGTCCCAACTGCCAGCCACCCGATGATTGACCGAACGTCGCCACCGGAATTCCGCAAAGGAACAGCAAGTCGGCAATGGCAATGTTGAAGATGTAGATGTTCGAGACAGTTCGCATATCCCTAAAGTTATCTCGATGATCAGAAATCTGTTTTGATAAAAATTTGAACGCGTCAGGAGAGAAGTGAATGTGTGATTAACGAACGGAAATTTGGAATTTCCGATTCGGAATTCGAATGAAAAGGAACATTAATTCGTTTTCTACGCGTTATCCATAACTTTCAGCTTCCTGCTTGTATGCTTCGTTATCTTACTCACCGGAAGTAGACGATGGCGGCAAGAACGAAGATGTTGGCAGGAATGCCAATGAGAGCTGTCAGGCTCCATGTCAGATGCGCCGCGTTCTTGATCTGCAGGACAACTTGAAGAAGTTTGCATTGGACATGTGACCTACCGGATTGATATCCATGACCTCAGGAAGGTCGGGCTCTCCAGTGACGTTCATGGTTGGTCTATATCAGGAGTAGCATACTTTCCCTCTTTCTCTGAAAGCATCTCTTATTCAATAACACATGGGCACAAAAAAAGTACGAATGTTTGTGAGAAGATGAAGAATCAGTGAGAAGAAACTCGGATAAATGAGAAGAGAGTAAAGGAGGCGTGTTCTGAGTTCTAGTTCTCCACTCCCTTTTCTAATTAACTGTACTGAAGTGACTTGGGAAAGGAAGGGTGACTTTGAGACTTTGAGAGTAAGTGCATTCAAGGGTTAATCATGTGACTTTCAACGTTTCAAACGTCATTTTGGAAATCCTTGAAGCAAGCTTTGAAAAAAAGAACTGGCCTAACAGAAAGAAAGAAGAAATAAACAGAAGAAGAACTTTTTCGCTTCCTCCCCCTTGAAACGTCGTTGAAAACGGATACGTCGTCGGACTTTTGAGACATGAGAAAGTATGTGCTGGAACTTTTCCCTGGAACTAGAACAAAAAATGGTTTGAATAGATGAGAAATGTGAGAGAAATAAGAGGGGAGACGGACGGAATAGTCTAAAAGATGTTTGACTTGAGGAAACACGATATACCGGGGGGGCAGGAGGCATGAACATCATATGAATTCTATTCTATATTGTGACAACCACATAGGTGAATGAAAGTGTTTTCTGTTGGTGGGTGGTGTTCCAGACAGACGGAAACTTTCACAGAACAGGATCAGCTCCCTATGGAGAGTCGCCTGCCCACAAACAAACGAGAAGAAAGGAAATATCACATGCTCTGGTCGCGGGGTCCAGTCGTCCAGTCAGATTACCAATTTCCGGTAGCGCGGGCATTCGATTCGAAAGTGCTAGAAGGTCCGCGCTCTTTTGGTCAAAATGTGGGGACCCGCAGATTGCCCAAATGATTCTAATTTTGCGAGCCTAGTAGGGACGGAAAAAAAACGTCATAAAATCTAATATTTTCTCTTGTTTTATGACATAAATGTTTCTGGGAAAAATTCAGGAGAGGACAATTAGAAAAGGAGCAATCATGGCAACTGAGCAGAAAGAAGGAACAGAAAAAATTGAAATAGGATCTGAGAAAACGGAGGAGGAAAGAAAGAACAAAGTATAAGGAAGTGGGACGGACTTTCAGACAGATTTTTTAGCTTCTTTTCCCAATGTCATTCTGTAGACAATGTGATGACATAGTGATTGTAGTACACCACAAAAATCAGTGTTCACAAATCGGGATGAAAAATGATGTAAGAGAAGGATTACAGATTTCAGACTTAGGACTCAAATTGTGAGATCTAAGACCTCCTAGGAACCTGTGTTTTGTGCCAGAAAGTGTTCAGTTCTTCCTCTGGACAACTGAAGTAAAAAGGAATGCAAAAAAAGCAAAAGAGGGCGGAGATTGAGAGAAGAAGGAAGAAAACAGAAGGGAAGGAGTGACCGGAAACATATGTTTTATATAGTTTACATGTAATAATCTAAATTGTATACAAACCAACACAACACACAACTCGGAGCATCCATGAATAATGAACTCTTTGTTGGGAAAAGAGGCGAGGGAGTGAATAATAATAACAAGGTTGAGGGTCCGTATGGAAGCAATGGGTACACCTTCTCCAATAACAGATTGAAAAGTAAATGTTGTTACTGGGAGTGGGAAGTTAGGCTAGGCTAGATCCAAAAAAAAGTGTTGCTGTTTTGATTAGATTTTCTAATGTTTCCAATTATCCCTAAAAACCAATTGACCTGTTGGTTTTTTTTCAATCAAAATCGTATAGTTTTAATAGTTGCGAAAGTTGATCAGATTTAGTTCTTAGAATAAGAAAAAGGTGTGACCAACTTCTCAGGATAGATCTTGACCACAACATGTGTACATTGTCTCTCCAAAAATGGCTTGAGAGAGATTAGTGCATAATGATTGATATTAACGGATTGCAGTGATTCTAATGGTCTAGAGTTGATGCTGAACTTTTTTCATTCATTCAAAGCCCTGCTCCCCCTTTCCTTCTTCCTGAAATTTCCTCCCGCAGAACAATAATTGCGTGCTGCCTCCTGCAGGGAGGCACTTGTTGCACCACGCCATTCCAGGGAACACAAAAAAAGAGAACAGAAATGATTTGTCGTGGAATTGGCACGGACACGTCTGTTCCGCGCAGTTCAGTTAGAAAAAACGGAAGACCGCATGTGGAAGATACAAGTGGAGGAGGACTCTGTGGAGGGCGGTGCCAGGACACCCGGACACACTTGGCTTCTTGATTTAGAGTTTTGTAAGTGTGTGCTTGAACGGAGGGGAGAAGAGGGAAACTTTGTTTCGCGTTACTCTTGAGTGGAAGAAAACGAATGAGCAAAACGGCCGTTTAACCGAAAACACGTGTGGCGTCGTCGACGCCAAATGACGTTGTCATCCGGGAGATCTCTAGGAATAAGAGGATCGCGAATTGGAAGGAGAAGTGACACATACAGACACCAAAAATATGAACCGCATGGAAGCAGGGAACCTGGGTTTGTAGTTGTTCCTCTGGATAACTTCAATCTGATGCTATCGGAGAAGACAAGGAACCAAGGAAGACAAAACTTCTGGAAATCTTCAAGCTATTCTAATCAAAACGATGTCTAGGCTAGAAGTCCAAAAAGCTGACGTCGTGGGAGAGGTGTGTCTAGGTCCTGTATACATACAAAACACACACTTGTTCCCCCGAGTAACAGTAGTCTGGCTCACTCAATGAACTCGAAGGCGTGCACACGAAACTCATCAGGGTGATCGAGTTAAATAAAAAAGAACCTTGCGAAGTTGGCAGGTTCTCAATTCTCAGTTCTCAGTTCTTCCTATCTCTTTCATTTTTCGACAAACTTGGCATGCGCCTTTCCTTTCCTTTCCTTCCCAATTTCCAAATTTTTTTCTCACCATTTTTCTCCATTCAAAAAAAAGTGAAAAATTCCAAATTTCCGTTTTGCCTCGACTGGTTGAAGCATGAAACTCGTTTGAAAGGATGAATGGTGGAAGGTGTGGGCTGGTGCTGGCTCAGGACACAACACAACATTTGTTTGAGGTTACGGGAAAGAAACACACGGGAAGGTCACGTAAACGGAAGAGGAACCTACCGCTTTCCGGTAGATTCGATCAGACGAAAGGTTAAAGTAGAGAAGAGGAGGAAATGGAGAGGGATCAAAAACATATAACAGAAACGGGGTACAATTGTACGGAAGGCTACAACAGTCTGTCATCTAGGCCAAAACAGAGCCAATTGTCTTGTCTCTTCAACTGTTTTCTTGGTTTCTACATAGTTCCAAGTTTTTACACTGGACCGAAATCAACCTGTACCAAAATCAAATCCAAGCCCATTTTTCTTTCCCACCTAAAGTATGTAAATAGAGGAAACGGAGGGCGATTGTGTAAATGAATGAAGAATGAAACGCCGTCTTCATTTTTCCTCCATTTCATGTGTGTGTGTCATACCACGCCACCACGCTCTCTTCCAGGACCAACACCAACACATCGAAAAGGCACACAGATTGAAAAACGGCAACATAGCAAAAAGAGAAGATGAGATGACGAAAGAGTGTGTGTGATTAGAATTTGGGTGAAGAAAGGAGCGGGATATTGGAAACGTGAAGATGTTTGGCTTGGCGGGGTCTATGGTCCGGACCTCAAGACTCAGGCTTTGAGCGGAAACATAGAAAAACAAGATCATTAGACGAGAGGTTGTCATGAGAAACTATTCAGTCTCTGTCTGAAACGTCGCTTTTTTTCTTTTCCTCTTCTTTTCTTGTTTTTTCTAATAATTAGCCCGGCCCCTTGGTCTTTTGGCCAAGGGTGTGCTGTGCAAAACACTACGGTGACACATACGTCGAACACAGGAGGAAGATGAAGAAGTTGGACCGGGAAGCAGAAAAGAAGGGATGAGAAGAAATGGAAGATAACAATGTGACAAATGATAAAAGCTACCGGTGGGCCTGTGGGCGGTCATGGTATGAGGGAAAAACACGAAAAGAAGCTATGAAATCTTCGGAATTCGACAGAAATCACGATGTTTCCATCAGGTGAGGTAGGAAATCTTACAAGATCAAGTCACGCTTCTGTTTCAAATGACGAAAAACGAAAAAACGAATTCCCGAAATGTTTTTATTTTTGAACACCTAGACAACTATCATAAACGTAATAAACAGTGTACCTATAACTATACTTCACTGATAACGTGAGAAACTCAAGGTACATAAGTAATCTTCCAACTGATAGATACGAACATGAAACAAACAGTTCAGACACCGGAAAGGTGAGCAAGCGATGATTTATTCACCGGTCGTGGAATCACAAAATAATCTGTTCGGGCGGCAACTCTACTCTTAAAAAACGTACTTGGCAAAAGATGACTGCACTATACTAACCGAACTATGCTATTCAAATTGAAGACAATGTGTCGGAAGAAAGTGGAAAAGCAAACAAACACAAACCGGGACTGATACAAACATAATGAAACCGAGAACTGGGCCGCCAGATTATGCCCCACACTGTTCAGAGAGTGGCGGGAAGCAAATTGGAGTCAAAGAGGAGGAGGAGAAGATGAGTGGATTCTCCTGCATACAAATCATTGTTTTGAGCTCTCCGATAGTACAATTCTCCAGACAGCGTTAAGGATTTCAGACTTTCAGTCAATCTCGGAAACAAATGCATTTGAACTTTGGAAGTTTTGAACTTGAACCCAAGAGACTGTCTGCGGGTTGGGTAAACAAACAGAAACGTCCACAAAAGACCAGAAAAGTGAATAAGGAAGAAATGATGAGTGTGAGAGGAACACCGAGATGCATGTTGTTTTGGCACGAGGAGCTGAGAAAAACCGAAAGCTCTCCAAAAATTTGCAGGAAGATCTCACGGTTTGAATAAGGAATTTGAAGGAACTCCTTCTTCAGCATTCTTCCAACAATTCAAATTGAAAACCAATTAAAACGAGTAAAAGAGAACAGAATCTACAGGTTTTTATATGGGTTCATATCTAACATGTTGTTGAGTTTTGTTCTGAGAATTGGTGAACATAAGAAACTGGGTGCTAGACGGAACATCATCAATACTAAATCCGATTCCAGAAGATGAACTATATGGGACAAGAACCGGGACTGAAACACAAATGGTAGGCTAGATCAAACGGTTCAGTGCTCTGGCTTGTGTTGCGGATGGAGCATAGACAAATATGGGAGATCTCTAGTTGTTTTCAAGTGCCTTGGCATTTGCTGACGAACGTGGATGTTCCTGAACTTTTCGGGTGTTTGTGGTTTTCTTGATTTTTCGTCTATTGGTTCGTTTTTCGATTAGAAAATTAACAGTCTAACAGGTACAAAAGCAAGTTGGAGAATCGAAAGGAGCCCCGTAATAGTGAAACAGATTACAAATTGGGAACATTGTGGTCAGAGTTACTCTGGTTTTCTGCAAATGGCTACAAACAACTGCAAACTGGAAAAAAAACAACAAGAAAAGTAATGCGCTCATTGAAGGATGATAATTATGTCAGAACTCTTGTTCTTTTTGAAAGTAGTGGAGTTCAAATGTTCTGGAAACTTTCTCCACTAGTTTTACAAAGTTTCTAGGGCTACAGATGTTGCAACCAATTTTTTCAACTTCAATAGAATGACAATCTCCATTTTTTAAGATCTGATCGTACAAAAAAAGCGCATGCAACTCATGATTAGTGAGTGCTAGCTATACAAAGGCGTAACTCAGTTCTTCATCTGAAAAACATACATTAGTCTCTTCGGTATCAGCAAGAGAATTCATGTTTTTTGATTTCAACTCCATCACAACAGAATTCTAGATGTCATGCTGTTTTTTTTTGTCTATGAGGAACAAGAACATGAAAATGCAACAATAACACAAACTTACTGCTGGGAAAGGAAAAATGGAAGAACTTTGACAATTTTTCAAGCCCATCCTGGGCAGTCAGTTGAATAGGATTAGAAAGTTCGCGTGGGAGACGAAGGCACCGGGACCTGCGTCAGAAAAGTACTGGAAGAACTGACATAAGAACATGAGTTTCTCACGGACTTTGCTGTTGTTTTTTTCGGAGCCAGCTTGACAGCTTTCTGGAGTTTTTTGGGGTATACAAAATGTCAAGGATTTTTAAAGATATCTCTCTATCTGGCAGACTACAGTTGAGGGGCTTCACAAATTAGATCTTTTTTTGTCTCTGCCCTGTGGCGCGACTAAAAAAAGAGAAATTCAAAATTTTTAGTCAAGAGCTAATTCATCACGGTGAATGCACTTTTATGTCAGCACATGTTCTGACTATACACTTTCGATTCGCACTGGATATAATATTTTGTACCTATGTGTCCTCCATTTTATATTGAGTTCCTCTGCTTTTTGCTTCCAGAACTGAATTTTCAATAGGACTAGCTAGTCATACAATTTTTAATATCTATCCTACTTCCATAGTTATTCAATATTTATTGAATATTCATAGAGCTGCCCTTCCTGGAACCTTAACCCTCTTTTCCCTAGTTTCGTCTCCTTCTATCCCTGCTGCTTATCCGTGCCCACTGACTTGCCAATTTATTCAGATAAATAATTCAAAGTCTAATTTGGCTCCCTTGAGACTCCGACTCAGACTGGAGCACAGCACCGAGTCACCTTCATCAGCCCGCTAATCGTTCAATTATTCTTCCGCTTTGCAGGTGGCTCAGCGTTTCCTGCTCCAATTTCCGTTGGAGCACTTGGAGTCTACAACCCCTTCTTTCCTCCGAAAACTTCCGGATGAGAAAATCCCCTGAAAAGTGCTTTCCTTCGCATCGATTCGGGAGGGTCTTGCGTGGCTCCACAAGGTCCCTCCTCTACTCCTCTTCCGAGTTTTTTGCGCTTTTTCGTTTTCCACAGGCCCGTACTGGGAGGGGCCGTCTGCGCAAAGTTGTGCGCATGAAGAGTGGCCTCGTCCTCTTTCCTTCGCCTTCTCCTCCTCCTGCTCCAAGCCGCGCTCCCGCTTCGCCGAGGGTGTCTTGTCTCTATCTTTCTTTTCTCCATTCGATGTGTATATGGCATTTAGAAGTAGAAGCATTCGTGGGACGTCGACGCACTGACTGCCCTGCCTTCTACTAGTCGTCGGCGGAAAAGAAAAGGAGGAAGAAAGGAAGAAAAGGCCAAACGGGACGGACGGACGCCTCCCTCCTCAGCTCCAGATTACACCCCTTTGGTGCTTTCTTCACTTCTCCCGTTTTGTTCTTCCCTCCTTTTCCGCCATCTTTTCGTTTTATTCCAGTTGTAGTAGTAGTATAGCAAACCCAGTCCACCGGAACGGATTCTCCCCCTTCTCCATTTTAATCTTTCTTCCCCCATCTATCTTGATTTTTTGCTCCCTGGCTAATCCTCTTGTTCCTTTCTCAATGTCCCTTTTAATCTTCAACTCATTCATTTTTCCAGCATGGAGAATGTTCGAGCATATGGGGCAGGCTTGGCCAACACCAATTTCGACAAGAACGCCTTCTTAAAAAAGCCCACCGTTTTGTTCCGTTTGGCAGCATTGGTAAGTGAATGTAGGCAGGAAGACAAAACGGGGGAATGAATAAGTGAATGGGTGACGTGAGTGACGAAAAAAGAAAGCAGAGCAGGACAGAACTCGTAACAATCACTGACGGGAAATGATGTGTTCTTGTAGTTGTTATTGTCTTCATGTACAAGTTGTGTTATAAGTGTATTTCCAGGTCCTCGGACTAATTCTGTGGTATTCTGTATCAAAAGGTGGCTGGCACAAGCAAAGCGACGTCGTCCACCCGGTATCAAGTTACCTTATTACATCTTTTTTACCTAACTAAATTTCCAGGTGTGCCTCTATGGTCGGAGCTCTTCGACATGCTCGTTTGCCACTGCCGTCGGGTTCTTTGCAGTCTGCGGAGCCATCGGACTCATCGTCCTTGATGCTAAGATGGACTCAATTAGCTCAATTCCAACGAGAAGACGGGCTGTTTTAGCGGATTTAGTAGTATCAGGTACATTTCGCACCAATTCGCAAGGGACCAATGACCAAAACTTTCAGCAATATTCACTGGAATCTTCCTCATCGGCTTTTTCACATTCTGGTCTAAATTATCGTCATTCGAAGTCGACGAAGACGACGAAAATCCAATAAAGACTAACCACGCGAAATTCGGAATTCTCAGCGCTCTTCTCTCCTTCTTGGCTTGGGTGCGTCATGTGTCATGTGGGATGGAAATGTGGGAAAAAGGAGTGTTATCGTTGGTCTGAATCTTCAACCAATCTCAACTTGAAAGCAAGAACCTCAATTGTGTCATAGTTACTTATCTTGTGTGTTGTTTTGTGAGTCAATGGAACACACACGGGAGCAGGAAACACTGCACCCATCCTTCTTTCTCTCTTCCAAAGAACCTTTGAAAATGGAGAATTTTGAGGAAATTTGATCTTGAAAGAAGAATGGAAGAATTTCCATTCGATACTTGCGTTTTGAGTGGTTGGGACTAGGAATGGGGAAGTGGGCAACAGAAAATACTCTAAAATTCTGATGTCTTTCTTGCCTACTTTACTTGATACTTGAGACACATGAGAACTTGACTGTAATTCCAGGGTGGAGCCGCCTTCTTTGCCTGGCGACGTTATGAAGAAGGAAACCAGGCTTCCCATGAGCCCAACTACGACGAGCAGTTTGGACAGGTGTCCAGCGATGTTCAGGATGGATATGGATATGGAGGAGACTCAACTGGAATCGGACACGTTGGTGCTACTCCAACTCAAGCGCAATCCTACCAATCGGGAGCCCCACCACAAACCATGCAACAACCACCAGCCAATCCTTACGTTCAATCGGAGGGTTATGGTTACTAGATAAAATTTCTAATGCTTCTTTTACATGTTCACTTTGAGAACATGTCAGTTTTCTCTAGACCTGCCACCGAATTTGTTTTTTTCTAATTTATTCGTAACATGTAGTCAGGAACTCCGACATGCAATAAGAATCACCAAACTTCGAGCCACCAATCCAATAATTCCTCGGTTCACACACCAATAGGTCTCTTCTTCTCTCTCTTCTATATTTCAAAATGTTTCAAAATAACACCAAATCCAATAAACCCATGTACTCATCGTTATTTCCGGCCCGGCCATGTTTTTTGTTGTGTTTGTCGAACAGAAATCGATGAAGAAAAGTGACGAGAATCATGAGTTGAATCAGTATCAGTATCAGAATTGAGACAAAGAAGATGGAAAGAGACTGTCGAGAGACCATTTGACAGATGTGTTACGCCCCGAAGACGAAGGCGAAAGGTGTGTTTACGACGTTGCCTCTGATTTAAAGTGGACGAAAGTTCAAGAGGTTGTCGTGTCATCGTCATCATCATGAACTCTCATTTCACTGCTATCCTGCTTCTTTGCACAGTATCCAGTGCAAGTGCCTTGCTGTTTGGGCTCATTGGAACAGAACAGGTACTTTTTGACTTTTTGATGGTCAAACATCAAATCAAACTCATATCTATTTTCAGTCAGTAGCGGTGACTGGTAAGTTGACTTGCAATGGCGAGGCTGCTGCGCATGTCCGTGTGAAACTATACGAAAAAGAAGCCAGTACGTTTTATCAGGTGACTTGAGGAAGTAACCTTTGGTTTTCCAGCTCTCGACGTGCTTCTGGATGAAGGAACCACTGACGAGAATGGAGAATTTACTCTGAAGGGACACAAAGTGGAAGTGTCTACCATTGACCCAAAACTGAACATTTATCACAAGTGCAACTACAAAGGAGTAGGCGGAATTTCAGCGAGAGTGATTTTAGCATAGTTACTTTCAGATTTGCTACCAGAAATCTTCCCTAACCATCCCTGACAACTTCATCACAGAGGGAGAAACTCCACAAAAAACGTTCAACGTGGGAATCATCAACCTCGCCAACAAGTTCAGTGGTGACTCAACCGACTGTCTCAACTAATTTGTCTCTTTGAATCATGACATCACTTTTCAAATTCAAGAAATTGTTTCGTTCTTCATGTCTATAAACAGTTTATTACTCATCCGCTCACTCATTTCCTCAAAGATTATGAAATGTGTACATACCGACAAAAAGAAGATACATAGATAGTTCGCTAAACGGTATCATGTATCTTTCTGATCTTATCTCCGGAGAGAGGAGGAGTGATATTTGGGTGTGTATGGTATAAAATAACACAACTTTCCTTTCAACAGAAGTTTAGATTGTCTGTTTCTGTTTTTCTTCTCAATTTCAAGTAACTTTGAAGTCCGTCAACAATGACTTACAGTGACGGAAGAAATGAAAAGAAAGAGAAAACTGACAGTGTAAAATGTCGTCGTCTTTGTTCTCTCTTTTCTTCTCTCTATGTAGTACCGATTCCTTTCGTTTCTTGACCACTACGACTTTCCTTCGATTCCGTCACAATTTTTGATCAGAAGATTATCATTCCACTCGCAGTTTTGTCTTTCAGATGCCATCCCACAACTCCATGCTTCTTCTTCTCCCATTCCTCTTCTCCACGGTCATTTGCATATCCATCGAGATTGGAAACCTGCAGTCGGTGTCTGTCAACGGAACACTCTTGTGTAACGACAAGCCGGCAGACAACATCAAAGTGAAGCTTTACGAGGAAGAAGCGAGTGAGTTGGAAGCAAGACCACAGAAAGATTTATGAGTGTTTGTCGGTTTCAGTTCTTGATGTGCTCCTTGACGAGCGGTTCACGTCGGCGGACGGCACTTTTGAAATGTCGGGGTCGAAATCTGAAGTGACGACTATTGACCCAAAGTTGAACATTTATCACAAGTGTAATTATGATGGGGTTGATGAATTAAGGGAAGGTACATTGTCAACTACGTTACTTTTCAGATCTGCGTCCGTAAAATCTCCATTCTGATTCCAACTGAATACATCACTAATGGAGAAAAGCCCGCTCGCACCTATAACATTGGAGAGATCAACCTTGCCTCGAAATTCAGCGGCCAGTCGACAGACTGCTTCAATTGATGTACATATTTTTGTGTTTCATTTTCTCATATGATCTTCTTTATCACCCTTATCACGCGTCATTTCACATTTCCACTTTTCTATTTGCCACCGTAGAATAAATGATTGAAAAAGTCTAGTTTTGGGTCTAGTCACCGGAAAATGCCTATCATAACTGAGGTTGATCTCTGGTGGAGCTGAAATACTCGGAAGTACATCGTTTTGCACTTTCTCTTTTTTTTTCCCGACGGACACGCAGTTGGGACCACTTGTCTTGTGAGGAAGCAAGAGAATAGAATTAACAAGGCGCCTGACGCGGCGAAGAATTCTATAATGTTTTTTTTTCGTGTTGCTCACTCTTTTGTGTGTTGATAGAGGAAATGAAACAGTATTTGATACCGAAAATACCATAGATAAGGAGCACAGTTTAGTTTTGATTTCTCACCTGGTTTCCGTGTTCCATTTTTCACCAACAGAATACCATTTATGTTCCGGAATTCCATACCCACCCAACCATGTGTTTTCCAGTAACACCCCAATGATTCCCTTCACCGTGTTATCTTTTTCTCTCGCACACATCCTTACAGTTTGACGACCAAAAGAGCAAACACTGTCGACAAAACAATAATATTTACAGCAGACACAGAGACACAGACCGAGGTCAGATAAGATACTTGAAATGTTCTCCAGGTCTCTACATATACTACTCTTTTGCCTGTTGCTGTTGCTTTTTTTTTGTGTTGTTCAACACAGAACAAGACGCCAAACCAAAATCAGTAAAACCATAAAAGACACCAGTGTGACTAGCCGAGCCTTCATCAATATTTGATAACCGCCTTCCATTTTTCTCGCACCGAATTTCAAATGTATGATGTATGTACATAAAAGTTCAGACCAGACCGATCATGACAAAAACTAGTGCGACTTGGCTTTCCGAAATGTTTTTCTGCCTCTATTTTCCTCTTTCACATGTGGCGATGGGTTGGGATGGCACGGCACGACCTCGCCCTTACTATACATTTTGAAAAACAGTCTTTGTTAGGACTACAGTCAATTTTCTCTAGATTTACTCTATATTCTTGTGTTTCCCACCTTTATCTAGTAACTATTTCTTCATTCTGACGAAATCGCCAGCAATAATGACTGACGGCTAGGTCACTCATCTCAGTCATCTCTGCTCTCTTTACCTTCCCATCCTCAAAAAATCAATCAAGGACCACCTAGGACGGGTCGACGGGCCTCATTGCACCTGTCCCTGTCTTTGTCCTCGTTGATTTGCTACTGCGCGTTTTTCATTGTCTGAAACGACTCTCCACTGCAACCTTTCTCTCCATTTTCATTCGTCCTTGCGGGTTTTTTGAATCTTGTTTTAGCCTAGCCTTTTCCAAGGTTGTAAGTGACCAGTGGAGAGACCAGAACAAAGCCTTATACAGTGGGTATTATCCTCTGGTTTAAAATGTTCAATCCGTTAAGCCAGAAACGACCTCATTCAGTCCTAGACAGCTGATATTTTGTTCGATTTCTGATCTCATTAGTTATTAGTCACCGTTAACTCCCTTTTTATGATACTGATAGTGCAATATCAAAGCACTTTTAGTATGTCTACTGCCTACTTGCAGAACAGAACTAGTATCCTCTTTTCAATCTAGTACACCTTGGACCTAATGACTTTTTTCTTTCAATTTTGAGACAATTTCTTGCCAGTCTTACACTTGATCCTATCACCACCAAGACACAGACACAGCTCGGGGCACATTGGATAACATGTGAGAGTAATTGTGTGTGTGTGTGTCTATGAGACACCACACCGAGTGAGGAATCGCAGAACGAAAGCAAGGGTGTGTGTGTGTGTATGTGCGTCCTCTCCCTCCCGTCCCGCACCCTCAGGGTTGCCTGCTTTCCATCACGTGCTGTGCAGTCGAGGCAACACACCCTACGGTAGAATGCACAGTCGAAACGGATATTGAGAGACCCCTTTGTTTTCTAGATTCTAGATCTATAGAGGATACAGTGTCAATTGTTTTGGAAGTCTGTATTTTTTCCCGTCATATTTTCTTCCTAGATATCATTCAAAAAGCTATAGAAATTGTATTCCAGGGGTCAAAATGCAAATGTATTATATATTCTTCATGGATAGGGGGCACTCAATGATGTTCAACCTGAACGTAAGTATAGAACACATAAAAGAAGTCAAGAAACATTCATCCTTCAGATCGAGACGACCTCCTTCCAAGCTCTGATTGAAATCGTTGCTAATGAAGTTGGACACAAAGTATCAGACTTGGTAAGTCACAAAGAACCTTCAGCTTTCATAACAACAAGTTACAGATCCTGCTCGACGAGCTCGGAGCTTCTCCAGATGGTTCAAAGTTCCTCTACCAATCTGAAACAGTTGGCACCTCCACATCCCCAGTGTTCCTCTACCTCAAATCTGGAACTGATCAGTACAATGCACACAATAGCGATGTGACCTACATCTTCCAGATGATGGACGACGCACTTGAGCAGGTAAGATTACATTCAGTTGTATAGTTAGAATTCAACATTTACTTCAGGCGCAACACGTTCTCAAGAGCCGAGAGCCTGAGAAAATCTACATGGAGCTGCCAGAAAGAGCGAAGACTTGCCGGAAAGTGACGACAGAGTGCCTACAAGCTTGCGCCACTCTAGTGGAACAACACCGATTACTGCATAAGGGATGGTTGGCACTGATAAACAACCTTGACACCTCCGTAGTGAAAATGGACAAACGAGGAAAGCGGTTTCGGTCAATCAACCTAAAAATGGAAGAAGTGATAGCAAGAGCAGATTCCCTTCTGGAGAACTACGACGATGTGATAGAGCAGCTTCGGCGGATTGAAGTGCCGTCTGAGGTGTTTGTGAAACCTGCTCCTCTCATGGCGTCGACGGCGTCTCCAAATGCATTCGAGGACAAGTGCACGTTGTACGACTTCATCTCCCGTGCGGACCCTGAAGCATCTCTCGAAGACTTGCCAGAGTTAGTCAACGAGAAACTGGAACAACTGAAAGAGCAGGATGTAGCTGGAATCTACGACAAACTGCAAAAAGCTAATGAGCAGTCGAAGAATCCAGAATTCCGAGAGTTCAAAGGCATCAACAAACGATTCTCGCAACTGGAGTTCAGTTTGAAGTCGTGCGAAGAGCGGAAAAACATTGTCCACAAGCTCGTTGCGAAAATTTTGGAGACGCCGAAAGAAATAAGCGAGAAAGAGCTGCCGTCTATTGTAGACCATCATCGTCGGTACATGACCGTTATCTTTGAAAACTTCACTGAGTTCCGGAACATGGTCAAAGTATTCGAGCAATCAAAGAATGAAATTCTGAAGAACTTGAGCACAAGAATGGCTGGTTTCGTTGTTCAATCCTACGATCGCCTGCGGACAGTGAACAACGACATCATCCAATACGAGTACAAGGGAGATGCAGTAAGGATTCACATGGATCTCATCGGTCAAATCAGAGACGCACCAATTCTCTACTCGCAAAGTGTCTCGGAAATTGTTCGACGACGACTGCTCAAAACAGAACTGGATGACTGGCACACGGATCACTCTACAAAGTGCAGCCAGTTCAGTACTGACGAGGACAAAAGCCGAGAGCAGTTGGGACGGAAGCTCAAGAAGCATTTCCTTCATGCACTATTCCCGGGACTTTTTGATAAACTGCCAACGTTTTTTGTCAAGTCTCCGCTGGCTAAGTTTGACACAGATCTTCCAAATATTGCAAAGGAGTACATCAAGGAGCTCCGCGATGCTGTACCTGAATTGGAGCCGTATCTGAAGGTCACTGTGCCAAATGTCTCCGGGAAACTGGCAACGAAGTAAGTTTTAGCATTTCTCTTTCTATCTCAAACGTTGTTTTTGAAGAGGTGTAAAGCCGCATCCTCCATTTGGTCAAGGTCGTGTCGAGAGTTTTCTGACCGAGGAACCGATGAGAATGGCTCGATCTCACTTCAACTATTCACCTGCTGCGTGGCTCAGGTATACAAATTGTTATCATAAACACCACTACTTTATTTCGTGCATTAAAGCAGAGTTAATTATTTGTTTTCAGTGAGGACGGCGGAGATTCCTCTCCAATTCCCCAAGCATTGATGTGCCGTTCGCCAGACAACTTGCTGAGGGAGTCGCAGTGCAAATCGATCCCATATGTTCCGTCACTTCAGCAGTTGGAAGGCTTGGACGGTCCAATCCCATGTTCGTCAACACCACAGAGTGCTCCGATCAGCATCCCGAACTCAATGTCGAACCGCGTCAATTTCAAACAATCTAGCCGTCGTTTGAGCTCACAAGATCTTCCTCCCGTTGGATCTGCAGTCTCCTCGGACACATCTCTACTTGGACCTGAAACTCCAGTGAGAACAACAGAAATGACGCTACTCCAAAACAACGCTACGCAACTAGACGAAAGCAGCAGCTCTGGAAGCATCGACTCGTTGTTCGATGTCTACGAGAGTTTGGATTTCGCCGCCAGCGACATTCTCGTTGGGGTTTCCGACGATTCATCTCAATTAGAGGACGTGGTGAAACGGCTGAGCAAAATGCAAGATTTCACTGCAAACATGCCGCAGAGGAACGAAAAGCTGTACAAATACCTGCATCAAACTGCTCCGCGTGACCTCAAACTCATTATTCATGACGCCGATCAACTCAAAACATGTGTCAAGAATATGGGAGAAAAGGTTGAGAACTTGGAAATGGAGCTGGAAGCCAAGAAGAAACTACTGACTGACGTTGAAGCTCAGCTGGACACTTTGAAAACTGATCACAAGAAAGAGTTGGATGAGAGTCAGGCAGAATGCATCAAGAAGATGTCCGTAGAGTTTGAGTTGATGACTGACAGTATGTCAAAACAGAACAAGGAGTTGCTTGAGGTAAATTGTCATAAAAATACTGACAACAAATCACTTTTACAGAACAAAAACCGCGAGATTGAAGAGCTCAAGGCGAAACTTGAGAAACAAACTGTTGCTACCGAGAAGGCTATGTTGAGCGATCCGTACACAGAAGAGTACAAGAAAACATTGACCGCCGAGATTCGCAATGAACTTGAGAAAGAGTTCAAGGGACGAATCGAAGTGATTACCAAGGCAGTTGAATGCAAGAAGGACGAAGCGTTCGCTCGGCAGCAAAAGACACTTGACATCGAGAATCGTGTGTTGTCAACTGAAAATGAGTCAAAATCTAAGAAATTGGAGGCGATGTCCCACGAAATCGAAGAGCTGGAGGCACTGATCCGTCAAATGCCTGATGGCGCCACCATTCTCGACGAGTTCAACGCTTTGAAGGAAACCCATCCAACTTCCAAGCTCGAGGAGCAGGTCGCCGCGATTCGTGCTAGAATGGAGAAAGCGTCTCACAACCTTGACAACGACAAACTTCTGTACATCGACAACATTCTAAAGGTGCACAAAATTGAGCAGTTGGTAGCCATAATCGCTGAATGCCGTGAATTCGCCGAGTCAAAGGCCGGAGGACAGGAAGCACTGAAGGCATTGAACGAGTTCCTCAAGTCTGAACCAGTGGACGTCGCCGTTTACAAGAAGGAGCTAGACCAACCAAACAGTTCCGACAAAGCTGGCCGAAAGATTTCCAAAATCGTCGAGCTCCAATTCGAGCTCGTTTGGATCCAAGCCCTTCTCCGCAATCTACCAAATGGTCAAATGTCTGCTTCTTTCTACCGTCCGCAACTCAATGTTGAAGAACAAGATGTGGAAACCGTCACTTTCATTTCCATGATGGACATCTTCATTGACCACGACAGAGAGGAAGTAAAGAAAGTTGCTAAAACCATGCAGAGCTGGCTGAACTCCTACTCTCAAAGCGTCACAATCTCCGGAGGATTCGCGATTTCCGAGTGTCCAACTGTCAGAGAAATCGCGTCAAGATTTGGTAAGTTTTCATTTTCAAGTTGTGGAAAAACCTTATCTGTTTCAGTACAACCCGCACCACACATCTCAGTGATGATGGATGAGAGCTTCAACCATCAAATGGCTGCGAGCACCATCTTCATCCCGAACTCCCCGTCTGCACTTGACTTGGAAGTGGAGCGCACCACATCCAACACCATCTCGACTCAAACCCGTCTGTGTATGGCTAACATGAACATGTTGGTTTCTATTCAAGACATCAAAGTTGGATCGATTGTTTTCGTCGTTTGGAATACATCCCGGAACGCATACGCAGTTTTCTGGTGAGTAATCGACTAGAGAGATTTCATAATGATAAGCTTTTTGTTTCAGTGCAACCCCAAGTCGCTATTTTGTCAAGGAATCCACAATCCGTCGGTTGGGAATCAAGGTCGATGACGCAGCAACTCGTCGCAATTGGATTCTGGCTCGTGTGATTGATTCCGAGACTTGCTCTATCAAAAAACCATCTAACAGGTAACAAACTCATCTAAAAATCAAACATCACCTTATTCATCTTCCAGATACAACCTCCCAGTCGACACCATCGTCCGACGCGTCGACATCGAACTGATGACTCTCAACTTCTCAGGCTGCTATAACTGAGCAACTGATAATTGCAAAAACATGTACATCCTAGTTGTATCGTTGTTGAAATGCTTTAACTGGTTCCTCCCTTTTCCTGGGAGACCCATTATGCAGGTGTGAAATAGTCATCTTTCTTTAGGTGTATATTCATGTATCCTTTTCATGTATTCTAACCCGTTTTGTACCCTGACCCATCATGTACCCTACAGTCATGTACCCTACCATCTTGTCATCGAAATGTCTTACTTCAATACGATTTTTATTTTCTGTTCTTCTCATAGATAAACGAATTCTAAAAAAAACTCTTTTGTTTTCACTTACGGTACATCCAATCAAAAGTTTCACAAAAACATTCTGTAATACTTCGAAAGTATAGAAATCAATGACATAATGCTCTCCAGGAGCACAAATCCTCCCAACTGACAGTCCAGAAAGTTTCATCGCCCTTCCGACTACAACTCCTCCCACCCAGAGTAACACTTTTGCATCGTTGACACTGCACATGTCATCTTCAAACAGTTAGACGTGTAACTCGACGTGTATCGTTTGGTCAATGTCATCGCGTCTCTGACCCAACGTGCCGTTTGTTAGCTGCCCTCGCTGTCTGCGTCTCCATTTTTTGCCCTTTCTCTGCGGACACGGCCGCACTATTGGTTTCTTCACCGAGTTTGTCATCATTTTCGAATGAAACTAGCCAAGTTTATTTTGTTATCAGAGACAATTCATTGATATAAAACGATCGCGATGTGTACGTAGTTGTTACAGAGCAAATGATAGCATCTGGTCAAGCGATTCTCTCTTCTTCTGTTTCTAGACCTGCATGAATAATGTCAAGGCTGCGTTGGCCTCAGATTTTGATCTACCTTTTTACCTGCCGCAAGGGCGCACACAGCGCGGGCGCCAAAATTGCGGTGGTTGTGTCATTGCTCTCAACCTCCTCTCATTCTCATTTTTCTCTCTTCATTTTCCACAAATTCTCTGCCAAACCGTAGTTTATCACTTTCGATAGCACACAGATCATCATTCGCTCTGTTTGCCATTGCCGCGATTCAATTTCTTCTCTTTTTCGCAATTCGCAGTTGGTGAAAATTTACCTATCACGGCCAACCTACCCTTCGTTGAACTCCAAATCTAATGAGGATTCCGAATATCTACTCGGCATCTTCTGAATTCCTTCCGCTGACTAGTTATTCCAGTTTTCATGCTGAAACGTTCATTTGCCTTCGCTCGGATTACTCATAGCTCGTTTCCCCTTCTGCGCCTCCTCGCTCCTCTCACTCTTTCTCTCCCCCTCTTTTGGACTCCGCCCACTATGCATGTTTTTGATAGTATAAAAGCCTTCGACTTTCCATCATTCTTCGTATTCCTTGCCTTCGATCGCCTGGCCTGGTTGAGACGGACTCCCGGGCCCCCTTGGTTCCTCTTCGGTTCCTCGGGTCTCTTCTCTCTTTGATTACTCTTCTCGATTCCAAAAGGTGAACCAAACCGCTCTAAATTATCGATTGTTTCAGTTCCACAACCTCACTTGCTCTTCGCATCAACCATGTCTTCTGCCACCATCGCTCTCTCCAACGGAGTCCAGATGCCAGTCATTGGACTCGGAACCTGGCAATCCAGCCCAGCTGAGGTCATCGCCGCCGTCAAGGCCTCCGTTCACGCCGGATACCGTCTCATCGACACCGCCTCGGTCTACCAGAACGAGGAAGCCATCGGAACCGCCATCAAGGAGCTCATTGAGGAGGGAGTCGTCAAGCGCGAGGAGCTCTTCATCACCACCAAGGTATAATTTTACTTCACAGAGTTCAGAAAGTGAAACGTGTTTTTCTAGGCCTGGACCCACGAGCTTGCCCCGGGAAGACTCGAGGGAGCCCTCCGTGAGGCTCTGAAGAAGCTCCAGCTCGAGTACGTCGACCTCTACCTCGCCCACATGCCAGCTGCCTTCAACGACGACATGAGCGAGCACATCAACTCCCCAGTCGAGGACGTCTGGCGCCAGTTTGACGCCGTCTACAAGGCCGGACTTGCCAAGGCCGTCGGAGTCTCCAACTGGAACAACGACCAGATCGCCCGTGCTCTCGCTCTCGGACTCACCCCGGTGCACAACTCCCAGGTCGAGCTCCACCTGTACTTCCCACAACAGGAGCACGTGGACTTCTGCAAGGCCCACAACGTCTCGGTGACCTCCTACGCCACTCTCGGAAGCCCAGGACGTGTCAACTTCACTCTTCCAACTGGACAGTAAGTTACAACAGCTTCCCAGCAGTTCAAAAACCCTTGTTTTCAGAAAGCTCGACTGGGCCCCAGCTCCATCTGAGCTCCAGGACGCCAACGTCCTCGCTCTCGCCGAGAAGTACAAGAAGACCCCCGCTCAGGTGCTCCTCCGCTACGCCCTCGACAGAGATCTCGCGATCATCCCGAAGAGTGTCAACGAGAGCCGCATCAAGGAGAACTTGAACGTCTTCGACTTCAAGCTCACCGGTGAGGAGGTCGCCAAGCTCGAGGAGAGCAAGATCTCCCAGCGCCTGTTCCTTCAGGACTTCATGGAGGGACACCCCGAGGACGCCTTCGCCAACGAGCGCAAGTAGACCACCACCATCGGATCTCCCTTGTTCCACCTCTCCTCCAACACGACATTCTCTTTAAAGTTCAATTCTTTGATTCTTGTGTATGAACTGATTTGTACTGAATAAAAGTATGAATTGATAATTAAAGCTCGTTTTATCATTGACTAGTGTCGATCAAGTCACTCACTTGACATTTTATGTCTACCTTGTTATCGGTGATGCAAGTAGTCTGTTTGCAAACATCATTCCCTCTACACTAACTTGATATCCATTCTGTCATACAGGCTCCAGAAATGCCTTCTGTCAGTAAGCTCATCACCCTCTCCAATGGAGTCAAAATGCCCGCCGTCGGTCTTGGAACGTGGCAAGCAACTTCCGCGGAAGTTATTGCTGCTGTGAAGACCGCCATCAAAACGGGATACCGACTCATTGATACTGCATCAGGGTATCAAAACGAGGAAGCCATTGGAACAGCAATCAAGGAACTTATCAGTGAGGGAGTCGTCAAACGTGAAGAGATCTTCGTCACCACCAAAGTAAACTCACTGAAAACACATAGTGAACCCCGAAAAAGTTTGTGTTTAGGCATGGACTCACGAATTTGCACCGGGAAAGCTTGACGGAGCGCTCCGCGAGTCTCTGCGAAAGCTTCAGTTGGAATACGTTGACTTGTATCTCGCCCACATGCCAACTGCCTTTAGCGACGACATGAGCGAGAAAATCAACTCTCCGGTGGAAGACATCTGGCGTCAGTTTGACGCAGTTTACAAGGCTGGACTTGCCAAGTCCGTCGGAGTTTCCAATTGGAACAATGAACAAATCGGACGAGCTTTGGGACTGGGACTAACCCCAGTCCACAATTCGCAAGTCGAACTGCACCTGTATTTTCCACAACACGAGCATGTCAACTTCTGCAAGGCCCACAATGTGTCTGTAACATCATACGCCACTCTCGGAAGTCCAGGACGTGTTGACTTCACCCTTCCTAATGGACAGTAAGTTATTTGAACATTCCCTTTTAAATAACTGTATCCTTTAGGAAACTCGACTGGGCTGCAGCTCCGTCTGAGCTGAAAGATGCGAATGTTCTGGCACTTGCGGAAAAGTACCACAAAACTCCGGCTCAAGTTCTCCTCCGCTATGCAGTTGACCGTGGAATCGCTATCATTCCGAAATCGATCAATGAGAACCGGGTCAAAGAAAACTTCAACATCTTTGACTTCTCGTTGACTGAAGAGGAAATCGGTAAACTCGAGGAGACGAAGGTCTCTCAACGTCTATTCCTTCAAGATTTGTGAGTTATTTGAGTAAAAATCTAGAGTTCATGTTTTTTTCAGCATGATTGGTCATCCGGAAGACGCATTCGTTGATGAGCGCAAGTAAACTGTCGTTTTTACTCGGGGACAGAAATCTTTCCAAGATTTCAAATGCAGTAGAATCAATCGTCCACCACAATAGTCCAAATAAATCTTGTTTCACTTCTAGAAATGTACCAATTCGTCTGTTCCTTGCGCTTGGTTACAGGTTGAATCCTCTTTTCCTCTACCTATTTGTTTCAAAGCTAGCTCAAAAAGAGCAAATGCGCTCTGTTGTACGCGCAATATTCAAACCATCCTCGCGCACGTCAACCCGCAATTCTCTCGGGTGCATCCTACTGAACGGTTTGTTGCTACATAGCTTGGATGCATCCTTATTCCTGTGGTCTGCCGATATATTGCTGACTGTCAATACTTTGCCTCTCCTTTTCTGACTCTAGATTCTGCCAAAAACGGTGATCTATCTTTTATGACAATGTTCTTGTATCTGTTCGTTTTCTACTTCTCAATTCTCCTGCTTTTCGAATAATCTCATACATTTTCTTCCATTCAGAACTACAATGGCTCACGTTGAACCTGAATACCCCTACTGGTGGCATGGAATCTACCTGACAAAACTTCAACCCCATCATCAAGAACCCAAATTTGCACATCTCATCCTTAGCTACCCTGAAATTAACAGGAAATTCTTTGAGAAAAATATGGTTAGCTACTATTTTACCTGAAAAACGTTGATGAAAACTTCCAGGACCTTTCGCAAACCCTCAAGGAGGTTACGAAAGATGTGTTTCTGAATCAGGACGAGGAAATCGAGATGATTCCGATCTCAGAGATCTACTTTCAGATCATTGAAAAACTTCGAGTGAAACTTGGAATGGTACGTAGCATTTGAGTCGCAGTACAAAAGTTCGAATTTAGGAATTCTCCACTGTAAAACTCAAGGAGATCATCCTCAAGGAGTTCGAGCTTGCTGAAATGGACCCAGAACGCAAAATCCTTCTCTATTTGTTGCGAGAGTTCATGGAGGAGAAGGTGAGTACCCTGAAAACAGGAAATCGTGGAAATACAGCAACCCACATCATATTACAGAAGCCACAAGGTCCAGATAACATTTGGCTGAAGTGTTTCGAACCCGTTATGGTTGACTTGGTGGCACTATACAAGGCAGTGATGGTTGCGCTCGATGCAATTATCAAAGGAGAGCAAGAACCAATGGTTATCGAGCTGGACTAGATGGAGGACGAAGAGGCGACTTCACTACTACGATATCAATTGTAATTGTTATTTTGTTCAAAATACATACAGTTGATAAACTCTTGCTCATTAGCTTCGTTTTCTTCTTGAATGAAAAGAAAAACGGCTGATCTCTTCAGTCCGACTGTAAATGATTTCTTTCTCGCCGCTTCGAACACAGCGACCGAAATAAGACAGGCATTGGTAGCCAAGACAGTTTTGTAGGCTCAAAACGATAAAAAAAGTGGAGTGAAAAACGGAAAACATCTTCTAAACGTCGACCAGCGAATTGCATATTCTCTCACTCGGTTACTCTTCAGATTTCTGTACCCAGTTTGATTATTCCAAAACACTAAAATAATCATGTGTGATGCGAAATGAGTGAATAGTGCTTCGTGTCTGTGTTTTGCTCGTTCCCATCTTGTCTTTCTGAACACTCATCTCATGTTCATCTGTTTTCTTCAGTGATACACACCTGTTTAGAAAATAAATGAAATGCGAAATGCATTGAATTCACGATGATTAAGGTAAGAAAGGCGGCGAGTAGATTTGTTTTGTGCCTGGAAACGTCATCAATCTCAAAACGTGATTTCTACCTGAGCGGAAGGAGCTACACTGTTTTTCTGTTTTCAAAACCATTGAAAAACTGGAATTTCACGCTTAGATCTCTGCAAAACAGGGTTCATCCCGTGTGACACTGCTATTCTCGTGTGGTTCCACTCGGACTCTGCCTCTGCAAACAGCTTGCTATTGCTTCCTGCTCCACGATCATTCAGAATGATGCATTGTGACGTAGTGCAGGTCTCTCTATCACTAATTGATACCCTGATACCCTTCACCCCTTTGGACTCTCGGTCTCCCCCGTTTTTCCCATCATTCATAATCCGAAGCCACTCGTTTTCTCTTCCTGCTCGGATTTTTGCTCTGCGAACATTTTTATCAGCTTTTTTCCTTCTATGGCTTGATGAATGTTCACTATCCCTTTTATGTACCTTTTGCCAGCAATTTTCTTGAAGTTGACAATATAATTTGTGTAAGGAAAGAAAGGGGGAAGTGAGTCCAAATGCAGGCTAGACGGAACTAGACAAAACCAATGTCAAATGCCGCCGAAAATAGAAGAGTTCAAGATTTACCCATTTTTTCTTTTGGTTAGGTCCAAATGCCCTCAAAGTTTCAACATAGGAACACCGCTTTTGCGTGCCAAACGGCATGTTTTTTTGCCCGAGTGCACTCTGACCCTTTATACGTGTTTGATTGTCGGGCAACCAAACAATTTCGGTAAAACAGAATTTTGAAACTTCCGAAAGTGTTTTGTCTGGAGTAGTTTGTATGTGGGGCTTCTAATCTCACTATTATCTGGAGTCAGATACGAAATTTCAAAATTTTCGAACTCCAAGAATCGTTGTTTTCCTCTTTTCCTCTGACACACTTTTCAGCAGTGACTAATCTACCTGTAAGCTGATTAGGAGTATCACTGACTTTTGAAAAAGCCCAGTCAGTCAAAAAAAAAATCTCAGTTTCTCTAACCCTCTTCACAGCTCTCCTAGAACACCAAAAGCTGACCACTTGTCCTCAAAAATGTGCATGCATCTACGCCTCTCATTGCCCCTTTATGGAATAATAGGGGGGCCAACGTGTTTCTGTGTCCCGTTTCGCAGACCCAGCGTCTCATTTTTTTGGCCTTTAACTAACCGCATTCATTTTTAACTATTTTCCACTTTGCGAATGTCATATATTTCGTATTTCGTACGAGATGCATGACGACATTAGTTGTTCTCACAAGTTTAACAAGGTCCTTGTTTAGATGATCCAATGTTTTCATCGGGGGGAAGTATTACGTAGCCCTTGAAGAAGACAAGGCACTTTTCTCAGATTAGACCATCGTTCAGAGACAGAACACTTTTAGGACAATCGCATGACATTACCATTTACCTTGTTGATCTTAGATTAAGTCTTGATTCTCCCGATTCTCCTGATTCTCTGAAACTTGGACTGAATAAACCCTTTTCAATTCCTCTAATACTATTCTTCTCCAAGTTTCATTAAAAGTCACATGATGTTCAGTTCCTTCTCTTCCTCTTCTCAAACTCCCAAACAATTATCCCTATGAATTGTTGATCTTTCCCTTCATTCTATCTCTCACCTTCTGAGGCAAATTATGTCACCCTGGCTCGCGTCATTCATCGCTTCGGAAACTTTCGACCCTTTTTGCAAAATTGGCTCCTTTATAGCTAATTTTTGCGGTTTCTTTTTTCTCCGCTCTTGTCGGCAGGCGACATATTTTTCCTACTTCTCACACATGTTTTATTCTGTCTTGGACACTCGACTAGACACCTCCACCCCCTCGAAGGCGGAACAGGGAAGGAAGAGGGAGAGAAGTTTTCTGCAGGATAAGGACTACAATTGTGATAATTTGCACTGGGCTCGTGAGAAATAGAAAGTTTGAAAGTGCGTGGGGGAAAGGAATTGCTAAGTTATTCAATCAAGAAGGAAAGTTTCTGATCTTTCTCCGGCATCCGGTTTCAAAACATCACCGCCAGCTTGCTCCGGTTGGCTCCGGCTGGCTCCGCGTCACAATGAACCTTACGATTAGCTATTTACGCGGTTAGCTATTCGGAAATGTTACCGAGTTGGACATGTCGTCACAAACTTGCATTAATGACTGGTTAGGTGTCCGCGGTTTCTTCCCTCTTTCCCACCTGATCACTTAACCGCCGTATGATTTCTGGTTGCTTCTTTCTCTCTCTGTCCCTGTTTATTCATTTCAACTCTCCGGACGTTACTAACTCACTCCACTCATCCACACGCTACTCGTTAATTTCCGGTCAAAACCCGACCCGAAACCTGGTGGGTTTCGAATCGCTCGCCTACCCGGGGCTTCATTGTGACATTATTCTAAGTCTCCACTTCTCCTGCCGCTCCGCATTTTCCCATTTTTCATCCGTAAAGGCACGTTTCTTTTTCCGAGTGCACGGAAATTTTTTAGGATAGATCTTTTAGTTATTTATATTTTTTCATAATTTCCCAATCCCATTTTTCAAAGAACCATCCACTCGATTCAATCATTCTTTTCTGAAGAGTTTTAGTCTTCCATTTCCATTTCCTTTCTTTTCTATTTTGTTACTCTCAACACTTCCGTTCTCCAAAATGTTTCTGTTTTTTGTCCATTTCCCGAATCTCTGCCGACATTCCTTCGGCGAACGAGGAGAAAACTCATCAGAATTCATAATTCTCCGAGTGTTCCTCTAAGAAATCGAGGTACTTGACCAATTGGGTATAAATAGAAAGAGAGTAGAGAACATTGGCAGTTAACTGTCCCAGTAAATGAAACTGTTTTAGAGCACACACAACACAAAAAGTTTCTGATCCAGATCACACAAAGTTCATGCACCTGCGCTGCTCCAATATTTGCAAGCTATTTGGTCAGCATTCCACCGTAGTTCACTTTAGTTCGTTTTGCCTTTTTTGAGTTTGCCGCGAACTTGCTAACAAACCCTCCCATCTGAAATTGTCATGTAGCCAAGAAGAGAAGTGCTTCCTTTTTTAATTTCTCGCCCCGTCCGTTTCTATTTCTTGACACAAATGCAATTATGAAACATATTCCGCCTCTTCCCGTCTATCCTCTACATTCCCGACTCATCGTTTTATTAATCTCGTTACCATTATCTCGCACTTCCCCTTTTTCATTCTGTTTCTAGTCTGTTTCGATTTTGTATTCTTCCCGTCCGTTGCCCTCAATTATGCAATTCAAATTTTGGTCAAATTTTGATGGTGGTATCCATATTCAGTTCATTTCCGTCATAGTTATCACATTCCTACGTTGTTTCATAGAAGGTCGCGTCAGCTGGAGGAAGGGAGCAGCTGCACTGGGGGAAACAACAACAACAATAAATAGCCTGAAAAAATGAATAATGAGGTATAAAGAGAGGAGAAATACACTGGTAAATGTTACATTCTGGAGTCCTCAGTGGAAAAAATCAGCTGTCAGAGACGATGGGCTTCTGATTTTTTTCAAAGTGGTGCAGTTCGTGTTCTGAAATTTGAATCTTAAGAGTTTAGTTCAGTTGGACTTTTTACTCCTCCGCTCCAATTCTCCATTCGAATCTCCACTTTCAGCCCTCAGTTCCCAAACTCTCACTTTTCAGTTTTCTCATCCGATTCATTCTCACGACTTGTGCTCTATGCGCCGCGCGTATTTTGCGGTGGCGGACACAGAACAAAACGTCATCCACTTTTGATAATTTGCCCTCTCCGCCTTATCTGACTGATTCCAGTGTTCGTGTTCAAATACAAAACACTCCTTGCACAATTTCAGTGCCGAATTCACTATAATATGTGTAATCTGTTATCTGTCCCTCGCACCCCCAACAAACATCTTCTTCCTCCTCTTCACGCCTCCTCGTTTCCTCGAAGACGACGCTATTGGTAATTCGAGACGAGTCATTTGAAACTTTGCGTGGATAACATGTAACAACCCAATAATTAGACACCTCATCACATTCCCAAAAATCACATACGAGCATACATCGTGAGAGCGGCATCGTCGAGACACTCTCGATCCCATATTTTGTCGGTTAGTCAGCTTGAAATTGCACACTTCTTCTGCAAAAAACGCCTATAATTTGATCTTCAAGCATTGATGTTCGACGTGTCATTGAGCGCTGTTTGAACTTCAAGGGAGGTATCAAATTGCCAAAAAAAGTAGCAAAGGAAGAAATAGGAAGATAGGGTGAGGGTGCAGGGAATATGTATCTCTTCAAAAATTCCTTAACCTGAACTGAACTGAGATCAGGTTGAATGTAGTTTAGTTACTGGTCACTCGCCTTCCTCATTATATATCTCTCTGCACATCATATTTGACCCCTTCCTCTCCAGATGCTTCGCTCATTTCAATTAAAACCCGACTTGAAACGAAACGAAAAACAACTTCAACTTCTAATTCAACTTTTCCAGCTTCTCATACTTTGCAAATAATCGCCTCCCAGCTGTTACAGTAATCTATTGTTATCCATTTCATCTTCTTTGTTTCTCCTTTCCTCAAATTTCAATTTTCAAAAGTATGTACGTGGAGCACTTTTTGTTTTGAGAAAGTGAAAGAAAGTCTCAATAACGTAAATATAATCAAGTGAACTTTTGCCAATGACATGCACAAATGACTAACAACTCATTTGCATGTGAATTTGAAAATGTAGTCGCTAAGTTTAGAAGTTTTTGATTTGGAATTTAAAAAGGAAAAATGTCCTAGTTTTTGATGCTCTGTGTTTTGTGAGTAGGAGTACTCACACCGCCACTATTTTCGACAACTTGCCCGACTTTGAAATTCTCTGGAATTTTTTATCACGCTATCACAGTCATCACCACATTTCAGTGAGCGAACTACAAAGAGTAGGTAGCTCCTTCTATCTGAAACTTTTCGAATTTTCTAAATTTCAAATTATGCTGCATATTCCCACAAAGATTCTGAAATGAGTGCTGATATTTTTATTAATAGAAAGAGTGCCGATCTGTCCCTCACCCACTCTGATCCTGGGAAAATTTTTAAGTTTTCAAATTCAGAAATCCACCTCCGATGTTTCATGAATCTAGTTGTTTTTTAGTTCCTGGTACTATTGTAGCTATGAACATCTGATACAAAAAAAGCTGAATCATTCTTCTTCATTTAGAAGTGACACTCGTGACCTGGTACCATTGTCATCGTTCTTGTGACGTCCACGGCACCAGTCCGTCGCTATTCTCCAATTAGTCTGATTCCGGATAGGTATGAAGTTGACTGTTGAAATCACCAGGTCCCTCGACAATCTGCTCACGTCACGAACCTATGATTTGCAAGCTTGCTCTCCTAATTCAGTCCCCTAGGGTAATCATGACGTGTTGAAATAGTGATAACCTTTTCAAGGTACGAACACTTTCTCATATTCTCCGCCCACTTCGTTAGTTTGTATCCTATAAATTAGAAGTTTTTGGCGACTCCATCGAAGTCCTTGACTTTCTAACTTTACTTCAACCTCTTCATCGGACCCCTTCTTCCTAAAGCAGATGTCTTACGAGTCCAAGAGCACAATCGGATCACTAACACAACCGGATCTTGTGTGTTTGGTACCACTGTTATCTTGTTTTTCACAAAACCTCTCACCCGTACCAGGCTCTATCATCCAATTAGACCAGATTTGAAGAATTAGGTTGCAAATTATTCAAATCCCTGTAGACTATCCGGTTGGCTCACGTTTTCCACTTGGTACCACCGGACACATGATCCAATTAGGTTGAGCAGAGCTCTAGAACATCTATGCATGAGGTGTACTTGTAAAGTCACTATCCTCTATTTTGCACTTCTGCAATCAGTAGCTCGACACATCAGATTGCACTGAATTCGCTTTAGGAGCAGTCAAACTATGCACGTAGCTTTTCCACTCGTCAATTTCCTCTTCCAACTTCATTGTCCTATTTCTCTATGACAACAACCTCCTCCCACCAATCACACGGTTTTTCTTGAGTATGACCCTTGCTTACATTAGGCGAACTTTGCCCACCTCCATCAGACTTGCTGACTCGATGTATGACTCTGGTCGAGAGCAAGCAAGAACAAAAAACTTGGAACAGCGCAGTCTTCGGGAGGTATTCAATTCTACGAGGTCATTTCGTCTATGGAGACATGTCACAAAAAAACCTCTTCTTTTTCTTCTACTGGCCACTTCCACTTCCACTTCAACTTGTTCTATGACTGGTGTGTGTTGGTGTAGAAACTTTTTCTATTCCATTTTTCAATTCCTATTTTTTCAATGACGCTCAAGTATGTCATGGTTATTTTGAGGTCGAATCAAAATCAAATCACTTTAATGATCAGTTTACCGTTAGATGTTCAAATGTTCGAATGATTTCTGTGTTTTCATCATTTCAAAATGCCACGACTAGACTATAGAAAATTCAAAAAATCCACGTCATCATCATAATCTTGCTCCACCCCTCATTCATTATATTCCTCGAACTCTTAGCCGTACACAACTTATACCACTGAACACTCCTCATCTTCCAATTTGCTACTGATTTCTGGCTGGTTTCTGGTCATTTTCAGTCAATATTTAATTTCCTATTTCCTATTTCTCAGAACCGTAGATCCACCAGACACCGGAAAAAGCAAAAAGTGAGCTGAGCTGACGACCGAAAAATAAAACTATCGGTGGCTTCATCTAGCCTAATCTGAGTTTTGACCCCCATTCCCGTCCCATTTCCTCTTCCGCTCTTCCCCTGATTTCCCAGTCACCCCATCCCACCCATTTGTCAAAAAAGGATCTTCAACAATTTTTTTCTAAAAACCTGAAAACAACTTGAATCCATATTCCCGAATGGGCTATAAGATATCGGGCCCATGAGCCGCGCCGCGATACCAAGAAACCGAAAGGAACGAAGAAAAATAGGTTGCTCGCTGCGTCTTCTTCTGCGAAGGTTCGAGTTCGGCATTCAATGAGAAGACATTTTTAGAGAAACCAACCAAAACATATGCCTGGCTCATCAGTATTTTTGAAAGCAGGCTAGGCCAACTTGTTTTCATTGCGATTTCGCCCCCTTCCCCGGGTCCGGCCGGCCGTTCCTTTCCACTCCCAAAGGCCCGCTTCTTCACGCGTCTTGAGACCTCTTGCTTATTTTCAGAACACTCTTTCCGGTTTCAGACATTTTTTCTTGCAACGTTTGTAGGTTTTGAATTTTTTTGCAAAAGCCAGTCGATGAAAAATGAACTTGGTTCCCTTGAATCTAGTCGAGAAATATGATACGACATATCCGTCATGCTCTCACAGGTTTCAACGATTTTCGTTGTTTCCCTGTTTTGCACTCCAATTCTTTACTTTCACTTCCACCAAATTTCCTCTTTCCAAACATTTTCGTCACTTGTTCTTCTCCAACCCTTTTTTGTGCCATACGTCTGCTCACCGACTAATCTCATCAATCCCAACCTGATTCGCACTTTATTCCCCCTCGTTTCTTTCTTCTCTCCCCTACTTCTTTCTTCCAAAAAAACACTTGTGTATCAGTCATAGACATATACATTCTTGTCCTGATTTCTGCTCATCCATTATACTTTGTACTTTTTCGTTTCTGTTCTCTTTTCGTAATCCAATCAAGCTTTGTTGCAGCTAGGAATGAACTTCATCAACTCATTATTCTTCAGTGACACTGACATCGAAGACTTGGTGAGTTAGTTAGTTTTTATGGGAGGGATAAACAACCGGAACGAAGACGAGAAGGGATGTAATTATGACGAGGTGTGTGTGTAGACAGACTGTTTGTTTTGAAGCTTCCGTTAGGGAAATTGAGACAGGTTATTACTTTTATTTGGAGTTTACAGTTGCTTCAGTAACTTTTACTGTAATTGGTCATACTGATTTTTGACACTTACATTAGCAAAAGAAGGTTGTGTAGGAGGAAAAATGATCCACAAAACATCTAAAATATCTACTCATCGCCTCCGCGACGTTCGTTTCGTCTCAAGTTTTTTTCCTCTGCAATGAGCGAGCAAAAAAACAAATAGAAATGCTCTCCTCTTCTACTTACTCCGTTTTCCTTCATTCATTGAGCGCAAAATGGAAGGAGGAGCGCCTCCCTAATTATTTCGCTATAGGAAGATGAAAAGAAACGGAACTGGTTGGAAGGGAGAGTGATTTTTCGCTATTTGGGTTGGAGTTGACTTGGTTTGGTGTGGGTGACTTCCAAGATTGGCGGTTTTCTAGGAGTTCTGGGAAATTGTGTCCTCCGATTGAGCATTTTCTGTGTTTTTTCTGAAGTGTTCTTTCTTGGTATACCACTTAGAAGTCAGTTCCTTAGTGGAAACATCAGGTCTAGTATTTTCTTGGTTTTCTATATCTTGTCGTAGGCTGTCTCTACCTAAACATTTTACCCAGTTTTAGAGTGTTCTAACCCCAACAAACCTCTAAAGATCAAAAAAGTAGTAGTTTGCTGTCCCATCTCCCCCAAAAGTAAAGTCTAATTGCATCCAACTGAATACCTAACTTCTCCATTTCCACTTTATCACGTTTCACTTTTGGAGCATTCCTGACCGCTAACTTTCAAATGAACTTTTAAAATCTTGAATACATCCTACGTGCAAAAAGAAGATCCCAGTTAGCTCCTCCGGTTGATCACCACCCATTTTTTAAATTGTTTGGATATTCTTCATCTGTCGTCGCCGACTCCGCCGGTTGATAATTGCTTTGTATATATGACTTTCTCGATAACAATTCCATTCCCCTTTACCATGCGGTTCTTCCGTCAAAAACAAAGAAACGTCCTTTACCGGACCACTTTTGTAGTAATCACACGATACAAGAAGCGTCGCTTCTCAAAACAGACCTTTTTCTGACTCTCCTAGTCAGTCAGTCCACTACAACGTTTCATCATTCTGTAGAGTGGAGTGAGTGCTCTTCTGAAAAGCGTCCGCCTCCTCCTTGGGGCGAAACCAAAACCACAAAAAATTTATTGTCCTTTTTCCATCGGTTTCCATCTTATCCTTTTATCCTCTAACCGTCAGGAAGTCATTTGCCTAAAAGGCAATTTGGATGGAAATCTCAATCCGGAAGTTCTTTATGGGTTGGCACACGTAGGAGGCGGGTTGAAGCTCCCTTAACGGTGAGATTAGGCGCTTCATTCTAGTCGCCATTCTACGCGGCGTCACTCTTTTATTCCAACTCCTCCGAGTTTCTCACTTAATTTCACCCACTCCTTCGTTCAACTTGAACGTCTAGCACCAATTACCGTGAGTTCTCAATTTTCAGGGGAGGGCTGACTCACAAGATGTTCTTTGGGAATGCATATAAGACTCGGAAATCTTTGATTCGTTCTTCTTTTTCCATAACTTCCATACCAGTCTTGTTTTGATCACTGATTTCGATTTTGATGCTGATTTTGGTTTCCGTGTCTGGTACCTGATAACTGCTTCCCTTCCTGGAAGGGGACTTGTTACTATATCATCTTCTTGCTTACCATAGCAAAGCACTTCTTCTAACACTAACACAAAAATAATCACTATTTTGGAGTGGTCACTCACCCAAAATTACAGGGTAACTTATAGAAGTACAAGGTGCTACGTTGTTTGTTTTTCGCTTTCATTCTGAATGTCTGAGTCAGTCACGAATGCTACAAACTCGACGTTATCTCGATTCCTTCTCATAAGTTCTTCCAAGAATGTTTTGCTTGCTTGAATGGCTTGGAAACGCCCTGAAACCACCACCAGAACTGGACCTAGAACTCCAATTCAAAATATAAATATTCAGAACAGATTTCCATTTAATGCATGACTGACTCAAACTTTTTTGTCGTTTTGTGTATGTGTTCGTTTCAGTTCCTTCTTTTTTTTTCTCTCTCCAAGTTCTTTTTGACTTTGTTGAAACATCTAATTATAATACCAACAAAAACCGAAAAAGGAGCTCATCCTCCCACGTGGCTCTGTCCTTATATAACCATAATTCTCATGAAGAATGTGTCTGGCCCGACTCAACAGGGCACGGGCACATTGCCAAAAACCTAATTTCCGTTCCCGCATTGTCTCGTCTCGCAGTTAATGAGCAATACAATAATCACTAGTAGTCCATTCTTTCCCTCTTTTCGTTATTCTTTTGTCTCTTTTTTCTGTTTCATTCTTCGTTTTTATAGTTTTGTCTTCTCCTTATGTTGTTTCGCCTTGAATTTATTATGATCATTTTTTCTTACTTGTCGTGGCTCGAGCTCGAGTTACTCCCGACTTGTCTCGACCCACTAGGAACTTCATCATAAAAACAATACTAAAACCAGAATAGTCTAGTAGTAGGGAAGACGTAGGGCAGTTGGAATGGCGAAGTGCACTTTTTTCTTTCACATTGCTACTAGCGCTGTCTAGGATCGGAGGGTACTGTTTTCTGATTCTTCTATCAAATTTGTTAGCTGTACAACACCCACACCCACTTCCTCCTCATCACTTCCGCCTCCCAGGCTGATTTCTGAATTTCGGAACAATCTGCATCACAACTTAACCCCCTTGAGATCTATATTATACATACATTATTTTCCCTTAGCAACACCCACTGACGTTGACGTCCAAAACATTAGTGATAAGAAACACTCACTCGAAATAACCTGCTGCTGAAATAGCCACCAAAATAGGTTTCGACGCAGGTGGTTGTGATCCAACGGCGGAAACATCATTTCCTTCTTGCTCTTTGTCTGCCTACTCTACGTCCCAAAAAAAACCAACTCTGAACTTTCCTCTCTCTGTCGTTTTTCCATCGGAGCAATCATTTTAGCTTCCGAAAGAAAAAGGGAGAGACAAAAGAGGGAATGTTTCGTTTTTTCGTCTTTCGTCCAGACTCATTACATAGTCCGAGCTGTTCGTCAGTTTGATGAGTCCAAAGACATTGCCGTTTGCCTTTTTGATGAGATCACTGATGATTTATCGCCGCACCCCGAGAGCTGACCGACAGATGAGCAAATGTATAATTGCGCGCACTTCATCATTCTACAAATAGAGACTCTGCTAAAGTGTGGAATTTCATTATTTTTTCATACATACATATATTTTTCCTTAACTATCAGCTGGCTTCTGAAAAAAGCAACATGTTGTGTGTCGGTCATCCATATGAAAGAGACTGACGTTCCTTCTGGATTCTGTTTTGTTTCCCCAACAGATGCACTCTTCCAGAGCAAACAGACACATGTCCTCTGTTTTTCTCGAATGGTTTTTTGAAGTTGAATCTGGGAGGGATAGGAAAAGACCGAAGAGAAGAAAGACAGCTAACTGTCAAATGGTCATGACTCTTATCACGTGATCCCTAGTGACAAAAAGTTTCAATCTGTTCTACTTCTTTCTTGTTTTTCTGTACCACGAGACGTTCCTCTTCGTCACTCCTTGTCCCTTCACTTCACTAGAACCAATCAAGCAATAAACAAAATCTCAGACCGAATGTTTATAAATTTTTGATTAGTTATGTATTCATTACTTCCGCTGTTCTCCTTCCCCCTTGTGCTAGACAGAGTAGGGTTCAGTCTTCTGCTCCGAGAGCTAATGTTCCGAAACGACAGTTATGCTTGAACCTTTTGCTGCGGGGCTCACGGCTGTCAGAGTGCACATTTGCGGGGCGCCTCCGTCGGCGGCGAGAAACCAATGGGGCGCGGAAACGCAGCGAAAATAACAACTTTTTTTGCCGCCGAGAAATTGGTCCATAGGTACGGCATAACTCTATAACTCATATATCTTCAGGACCAAGCATCCACCTTAGCTCCAAAGCACGAAGCATCAAAAAATTCTTTCTTTCAAAAGTGTAAGAAAACATTCCCATCTCTCACTCTCTTTCCTCTGCCGTTCCCCTTCGTAGTGTCCTTTATTTTTGTTTTGGTTTTTGGGAAGGGGGGGAGCCGTTCCTTCACATCACATTGAACATGAATTAAGCAATTCAATCCCCGAGGCCCGTGCCCCCATTTAATTTTGTGGTTGTGTCGTTGGGGGCTCTGCCAGAAATCGGGGAAGGGGTTAGGTTTTTATGGGTCAGAAAGGTGTTTGTCAAGGCTGCCCGCCAACCAAGATCCCAAGTCTTTTTTCTCTTTCATCCTTTGGGTTCTGTAACTGAAACTGGATCTCGTATTCTTCTTTCTTTTCTCATTACTAATTACCATCTAACCTCGCAATGTCCTGCTAATCTTATTTTTACAAAAACCCAGACTAGCAGATACCCTAAAATAACTAACCAAAGAAATTCTCGTACGTACATATTTTCATTCCCGAAATTCGGTTCACTCTCCTCTAGGAAAAATTAACTTTGCGTGTTCTTTACTTTCAAGATTTGTTGTTCTTTCAAGTGTTCTCTTGCAAGAACTAGTCGCAAGGGAAAAAGGAACTCTGACGTGCCCATTCCTAGTTCTTGTTCTTGGTGACAAACGCCATCTGAAACTTGAGAGTTTTCAACAACTTAGGTCCAAATCCAAGCTCTAATTCTCAAGTACCTACGCGTTTTGGAACTTTCCTAAGTTGTTCTCTGGGAACTAAGAACTGAAAACTGAGCATTGAGCTCTTCAGCAGTTTTGTGCTCTATTTCCGAGAATCCAGTGCTAAGCTAACTTTATCCATCAAAGTATGTAGTTCCACACTTTTCTTCAACGTAGACAACGTGACTTTTGAAAAATATCTTCTCTCTCACTTTTCTTTTCTAATTCAGCAGTATGCTCTCAATGACCGGGACCGAAACTTTAAATTTCATATTTTTCTATCCCTGTTGGGAGTCTAGAGTATGTATTCTGCTCTGTGAGTAGTGACATCGGGCCACCGGGACACCGAATCACACATTGAACACAAACAAGTACTTCTAAAGATAGTCTGCACTTATTTTCATTGCGTAATGAAAGATTTACCATCCAATGAACGGTTCCTTAACTCAAAAGCCAGGAGGTCTTTGATTAACACGGATCATCCATTAAGCTTTGATCGTTCCCATCCCTAAGGTGTTCTTCCGTCCTTCTCCAACTTGTCTGTGTAAAAAAACCGACTTGTTTTTGATTTAGTGAGCTGTGCGTATGTTCGATTAATCTGATGTTCCGAGGAAAAGAGATATCCGTTGAAAATGATTCATTTCTCAGTTACAAGACCCTGGAATTATGTAGAAAGTGTGAGAGGGGAGAAAACGCGCTTTGAGCTGTGACAATTAATAATTCACACCTTCAAAGTTTACGTCTATTTATAAACATACTCCGTCTGAAAATCATATGCATTTTTCTCAATTTTTTCAAGAATTCTTCGTTCTCATCTCCCTTCACATTTCCCATTCTCAAGAGTAATAGTGAAATGCGATCAAAGTTTTCATTCATTCCTCCATTTCACCTGATGTTTCGTGTAGTTTGACTTGAGTTATTTGTGGTGTGGAGTAAACTGGAGGGAAACCTGAAAACAGTTGAATTCAGCTGCTCCCTGATTTCGTGGCCTTTGTGACTTTCCGCTATCTTAGTCGTCAGCTACATTCCAGCTCGGGAATTGGATCGGGTGAAAGAATGGAACCTGAAATGGAAATCAGGAATGCCGGGGTGTCTAAGCTGCTTTGCTTCCTTCCCTTTTCAGATTCCAAATCTCCAACCGCCAACATCATTTCTCAACGTTTCCTTATTGCATTAGCTTCCCCTTCCCCACGCTTTCACCGCCAGTTAAGCTCATTTCCCAGCGATTTCCACATTATACCTCAACAACAACATATGTCTCTGTCTGTCCCGGTTGAAACAGAGAAGATCAGTTGATCAGCTTAGGCACCCCGGGATGAGTGCATTAGGCTAGAAGAAACGATAGCTAGAAAACAATTTGTACGCAAAACCATCCCGATGATGTATTCAGCACCACCCGCCCGGTGTCTGTCGGTCGGTTGGGTGGGAGGGATTTGTAGCAGATTAGACTCATTCTGATTGTGGTGAGACATTAGACACTAGAGCAAGGAGACTATCAATTTACATCTCCCTTTTTTCAATTTCCGGTTGTTAGGTGTGAGAGTACCTTGTTCCCGTTCTCTCTTTTTTGTACCCTTCATTCTTATTTTTTCAGGGGATGATAATGGAGTACAAAGACATAGACAACTACTGTGACCGGGGGATAAGTCCCAACGCGTCCAACTACCTCACCCATCCGTTCGACGGTCTTTGCCTCCAGAAATTCTTCTACCAGCTTCAAGCCTCTCTCCGGAGATTCAGTCCATGGGAGGAGATCCTGTACACCACTGTCTACATCATCATCTCAGTGGCTGCAGTGATTGGTAACGGACTGGTGATCCTGGCAGTTGTCAGAAAAAAGTCCATGAGGACCAATAGAAACGTTCTCATTCTCAACTTGGCTTTGTCAAACTTGGTGAGGACTTTATATCATGTTCTGGGATCTAAGTTTTCTGGTTAAAGATCCTTGCCATCACCAACATCCCGTTCCTCTGGCTTCCATCCATCGACTTCGAGTTCCCATACTCTCGATTCTTCTGCAAGTTTGCAAATGTTCTCCCAGGAAGCAATGTCTACTGCTCAACGCTCACCATCTCCGTTATGGCAATTGACAGGTATGTTGAGTCTTCCGGGTTCCGTCTGTCTAGATCATTGTCATATCCTTAAGAGGAAATAAGGGTGGCTAGGAAACAGAGATAATTATAATGAAAGTCCTCTCATCATAACTATAATTACGCTTTTGTTGACTTTTCCAACTCTAGAGAACGATCAGAGAACACGTTTCCCTCAAGTGTTTATGATACAACACGTTCTGCTACACAAGTGCATGTTCAAAATATCAAGAGCAGAGCATAGCACAAATGTTCCTTTCCAGATACTACTCTGTCAAGAAGCTGAAGATTGCTTCCAACCGCAAACAATGCTTCCATGCCGTTCTCCTCTCCGTCTTCATCTGGATCCTCTCCTTCATCCTCTCCTTGCCACTCCTCCTTTACTACGAAACATCTATGCTATACGTTATGAGGGTATGATTTATCGTTTCCGGGAACTAGCGTGGAGATTATAAAACTAGAAAATAGGAAGATTGATTACGAGGAAGTACGTTTTTCAGGAAATCCGAGTTGTTGATCCAAGTGGTCAAGAAGTGGTGCGAAGTTATGGATGGCGCCAGTGCAGATTGGTTTCCGCTGGCAGAGGTCCGGATATCAGCACTCAAACCATTCAGGTAACTTATAATGGATTCCTAGATTCTAGGAACACATAAATTACCAAACCATTTCCAGCTACTCATGTCCATCCTCCAAGTTGTCTTCCTCTACATCGTTCCTCTCTTCGTTCTCTCCATCTTCAACGTAAAACTCACCCGATTCCTGAAAACCAATGCAAACAAGATGAGCAAAACCCGTGCGCCACCCAAGAGGGAAGATCCCGGACGTCAGGACAGTCATAACAACTCTATCAAGAACAACAACAACAACACTTCCCTCCGCTCCCCATCCATGCCTTCTATCAGAAGTTCAATCGTCGAGAGACACAACACAAACCGCCGGACTAGTAGAACCACTTCCCTTCTCATCGCAATGGCCGGAAGTTACGCTGCCCTTTGGCTCCCGTTCACCCTCATCACTTTCCTCTTGGACTTTGATCTGGTTAACAATGTGAGTCAGTCAGCTGATTATAGGTTGAAGTATGAGACACCAGTTACCAGAGCACAGTGTCATTTAACAATGCATAATACATGAGAGCAATCTGTTATATTTTGCAGCAGGAATTCGTCGGACTCGTGGAGCGCATAGATCAGACTTGCAAAATGGTCTCGATGCTTTCCATCTGTGTCAACCCCTTCTTGTACGGGTTCTTGAACACCAACTTCCGGCACGAGTTCTCCGATATCTACTATAGATACATTAGATGTGAAGCTAAGAACCAACCACAGGGACGCTTCCATCATGATATTTCCTCGATTGCTAATCACAGGTACATTTGAGTTGTAGTGTCGGGGGATATGAATTGTGGTTGTTTCCAGACAAGATTCCGTGTACAATGATGACACTTCTCTTCTGACTACGACTGGGCGCCAGAGCAGCATTGCAAAAGAAAATTCCTCCTCGTCTCCAAGAGGGTGAGTTGGGGAACAGTGAACGAGGAGAGTAATGCTTTCATTTTCAGATTCCGTGCCTCCGTCCGTGTCTGCTCTGCCAAAACTAAGATGATCGGAGACCGCATTGTCCTTGACGACGAGGTCGAGAAAGACAGTTTTGTCTAATCCGTCAACTATTGTCTGATAATGACAAACCCTTCTCTTCATCCCTTCCTAATCTTCTCTTGCCACTCCCCTCTCATTTTCATCTTTTTAGCGTTCCTGATACCAATTTCCATATGCGCTGAGAAATTGTATGAACCCTTTTTCTACGTGTTCAACTAACTGACCACAGTAATGTTTCTATGTATTTCTTGTCTTCTTTTCAGTGTAGAATCATCTTCGAAAGTTTTTTCTCTTCCTTTTCTTTATTTTATTTATTTGGCTCACAATTTTTCTCTTCATTTATCTTGTAAAAGCAGTGTAATAAATGTTTCGTGTCATGATAGAAACATCACAGAACTAAGCAGAACGCAACAAGGATGGTTTTACCTACTTCTCAAAATATTATCAACTCTTATCATTTATGATATAAGAAAACCTGTTTGCGACGCCCCAAGAGTGTTTTTTTGGGAGACAGATAACAGGAAAAGATGGGTGTATCTTTTGAGAACTTATCAATTCCTCTATCACAGGAAAACAACTTTTCGACATTTAGAACGTTTTTACTACGGTATTGTGTTAAGATTTTTGGTTTTTGGAGTGACAATTCATTCTGCTCACCCTATAGCTAAAAAGTCTCATTTTTCATATCCTCGTCTCATTTTCTAAGCAGTTCCTTATACTAATCAAACATGTAGATATATTCTGAACGCTTTCTTCTCCGTAGTTTCTAAAAAGACCAAACCAAAGTTTTCAGAATATACACAATCACACCTAATACTCATCTACTATGAAGTTTCGAACTTTCCTTCTCTACACCATCTCGGCCTTTTCCATTCTAGACATTTATCTCGGATTCTGTCATAAATTCAATAGAAGTAAGATGAACACAATCTCACTAAAACAGCTCAAACACACTTTACTTCAGGTTTCATAATCTATGAGAACACTTTATGTAAAGAATGCGGAGAATGCTATAAGAAATTGACATCAACTGGAGGATATGTTACACGGGTGGGGGTTCACAGAACAGGAATAATAAAACGTTGTTGGCTATTTTTAGGTGGCAAGCATAGAAACGTTATTACTTCTCATGACAATCTTCATGGTCATTGTGGCGAGGTTTACTTATCAAGCAATGTAAGAAACCTTGTTCAAAATTTATGAAAGGGACGGGATTACTTGTATATGGCAGAACGGAGCACTAATCCTAGTATACATAGCTCTATATCAACATAGAATGTTTCCAGAAAGAAAGACAAACCCTCTCGACAAACCGACGCGTTGATCTGCCTATTCTCACTGTTACAAACCAATATTGTGGTTTTCGCTGTTGGATCTTTCTTGCAAGATGGCGGATGTAAGTTCTAAAACTGTTCCAACACTCTAAATTTCTTACTTTAGGGAAACTTGCTAAAGAAATGATAAGAATGATGGAAGATCACACTTTGTGCGATGGGTTTACAAACCGGAGTACCAACCGATTCTTTCTTAGTTTTGGCCTTATCTTGGTTGAAACATTTCTGAGTTTTATCATTTGTATCTGCTCCCAGTTACTTTTGTTATTTGGCGTGTACGGGAGGAACGATCGAGTAGGAACTGGCGACCCGGAAAGAACAACTGATGACGTTGCAGTAGAAACAGGAGAAGCTGAAAAACTTTTCTCTTATGTCGAATAGGTCAGATTAAGCCCGACGTGTATATAGATCAAATATCTAATAAACGCTTTTTTCTCGTTTTCTCACTTGCGCTTTTCCGCGAAAGAGAGATCTCAGATCTCAGAGGAGGCTCAGAAACTCATAAATCTATGTATCTCTTTGCCGATGTTCGTGTTCTCCGTCCCACATCCCGCACTCCTTGTGACACCTCCAATTATGTTCCCACACCCCGGCTCGTTTCTTTTTTCCCTTGTTTCCACTCCCCCGTTTCTTACAACACATTGGTAGTGGTGCGGACTGATTTCCCCCTTTCCTCTTTCTTTTTCTCATTTTTTGCTCCCGTCCTGATACTTTTCTTTGAGGCGTTTTGAGCGAAACAGAGGGGAAACCGCCGAATGTCTGAGAAAAGGCAGCTGAAACTGATGGTGTGCCCTAACGGTGGCGTGCGCTCCATTAGTGTCAACCCCATTCCACATCCATTCCAATTTCCCGACACTAGTTGGTTGTTTGACATTTTTCAGATGTGAAACGCTTTCCTTTTCTCTTCACTGGCTTTTTGTTTTCTATATAGTGCGCTTCTTTCAGGATGCGGTCCAAATCGCTGACCGCTCTTCAGTCCACCTTACGTGTGTCTCTCCTACTCTTCTCGTTGATGATAGTCACCCTCTACATTGCTATAATCAGTGTGGAGCGTAGGTATCCTCAATTTTGCACTAGAACCTATTACAAGTTCAGAAAGCTACCCAAAGCAAGACCCCAACTTCCCAAAAAAACAAAGCTACATCTGCTTCCCGCAAGAAAACGATGAATCGCAGTTCATGAACGTTCTACGAATCATCGACATCATATGCAGCGTGTTTCTGGTTGGAGTGTGCACCGCATTCCAGTAAGCGAACCCTGACACAATCAGTTTTTACTTTTTCACCTCTCAGGATGCGTCCCTCGGTTATCAAACTTCACTGGCCCATCTCTCTACTCTCTGCGTCCCGGTTCATCATCGTGCTCTTCGAAATCGTTCATGTTTCTTCAGTCACTGGAGGTAACTGCAAAGTTGTACTGCATTGCCTCCGCAAAACGAGTGCTTTCAGACACCCAACTCGACATTATCCTCAGCGTGAACGACGGTACCTGCAAGGTCTCTGAGAACCAACGACTGATCTTCCGAGCTCTCTACGCAATCTTCGTGCTCCGCTGTGTCAAGGGATTCCTCACAATCACCATGGGAAGTCTCGCCTACGGAAACAGCATCGTCATCGTTCTCTTCGGATTTGGAACAACAGACAACGACTACAGTGTTGAGGAGCAAGAGATGGATGAGATCGGCGAGAGTCTCTCAAAATAACTCGTACTCCTTCCATTCCGAACTTGATCTTGATAACGCACCAGAATATTTTGTTCAAAGTCCCCTTTATCCGTTTAATCACATCAGCAACGCATAAATTTTGTAACAACGTTAACGAATCGTGTTCGGTTCGTCTAGACGGGAAGAAACCTCAAACTTCAGAATCTTCTAAAATTCAGAGCGGTTTGCGCGTCATGGGGAAAAGCACCTGCTTTTCTGGGAATCTGGGTAGTCTTGATAACATTGAACGCCTTTTTTGTGCAGGTGACTACATTCACTACACCCACAAAGTTTCAGAGACCAAATTGCAGGGAGGCCTGGTGATCTTACTGGGAGTCGGGGGAAAGGGATGTGTAAATGGGAGAATATCAATTTATATTTTCAGATCTCACTATTTTTAGAAATTGATAACTTCAGCATGTCGTCACGAATTTCGTGATTTTAGAAAAGAAATTGCACAGTGGAACAATTGTTGGTTTTTGACAAAAAATTGACGTTGCAAGTAACCAGCCATTTTCAAAGTCAGTGCACAAAAATTTTGCAGTCTATGTACTTCACGAGAATGCAAGATCCTCCAGACTTCTACAAAAAATTCTGATTTCTAAGACGCAAACGGATTACTTCTGCGCAGTTCTGCAATAAACTCACCATTTCCCCTTAATTATCTGTACGAAACAGAATGTCATCCTCTTTTTCACTTCCTTATGACCCCAAAAAATAATTGGAAAGCGTGGGCTCGATTTCAAAGCTCCTCCTCCTCTTCTTTTCTTCCAAATACGATAGTCAATCAAATGGCCATTTCCATTTTTCCGCCTCTTAGTCGTTTCGCTTGCGTCAAGAAAATTGGGAGCTTTGCATCTCAATCCAAAAGAGAAAAGTGTTCGCAAATCTGCCACCAATGCGCTTTTCTTCCATTGTCTTTTTGAATTCAGCTCTCGAATCTTACTTCCATATGGGCTGAATTTTACTCTTCTGGTTTCTCGCACACTGGTAGATGTGCACAACTTGTTTCTCGGAACTCTGACGTGAGGATTCAAGTTCCCACGTTATGCAACCCAACATTTGCTTCATTTTTTTCATTATGCAACACTCACATTTTTGCTAATGAGTCATACCACCTGATTGCTTTTCTAGGATGACTGATCAGTGCGCTGACCGTCTCCGAAACATTGTTCGGTCTATCATCTGGTTCTTCATGATGGCCGCCGCTGTCCTCACCATGGTTAACCTTTACCTTTTCCCTCTTTTAGAAAGTAAGAAACTCCTGTTGTCTTCCAAAAACGTATTTGTTTGTTTAGTCACTACTCTAAACTACCGACCTCGCACGGTGGACTGCGATGGCGCGAGATGTGTGGTCGAGGAGCCATGCATCATAAACGGGACGGTTCTCGGAAAAGATTTTGAAAACGTGAGTTGAGAGAAAGGGGGAGCAAAACGACTTTAGAGAACAACCCATAATTTTTATTTTATAGGTCGTCAATCACTACACTCTCCCATTTGGAGCCGTTGTTTCCTCCCTTCATTTTCTTCTGCTCATGCGGATTTTTGGTTCGAAGTGAGCAGAAACCAGAAGGAAAGAAAAACGGGGACCGAACACTTCAGATTCATCACCTCCACCTTCCCCTTCTTCTGCCTGGCAGTTCTTCCCGCGAGATTCCTGTTCTTCATTATGCAAACTCTTGAGTTCAAAAACGTCGGCGGAGGTAACTCATCTGATCACACCAAAACGCTGAACTTTCCGTTTCAGAAATCTACTCTCTTCTCCTCTACGCCCCGAAAAACTACCAATGCAACCTTTTCTCCGGATACCTCGATGCCGTCACCCTGCTCCACACCCGCTTCTTCTTCCTTATTGCTGACTTCGTTACCCTCCACATTCTAATTGTGACGGTCCCTCTCTATTATATCGACGATGGATCAAGCAGCCACTATCTTTACGACGAAATGGAAGAAAAACCCGAAACTCTCCTTCCCATGACTCACAACGTTTAGAAACTATCTTTTTTTTAGCTAGCCCCTCCCAATATCACTGTTTTTGTGTCTATCTCTCCCTATTTTATGCAGTCTTACATAATTCCAGTTTTTTTCTCTCCGCGGGCGCCTGCGGCTCGTATCTCTCACTGTCAAGATTGTTCTCATTTTTGCTTCACTCAATCCCTCTACCGCTTCGAATTTGAGTGACCTACTTTTTGTCTTTGTCAATAAGACTTTTTTAAGCTTCACTTTTCGATTGATCAATCATATGCCAATCGAACTTGTTCCAGATAAAAATTGAAATGTTCTCCAACTACATGAACCAGCGCAACAACCCAAGGGGATGGCCTCCACTGGTCATCGCAAATGGGAACAGGGCTCTGCAGCGATTCGCGCACCAGGAAGCCCCACCGACGTATGCCCAAGCTACAATGGAGCCTATTCCCTATGAGACGGCCCCACCGGTGTATGGCAACGCCTTGATGAATCATGCTCACGGCCAGGCCCCAATGCCATGGGCGCATGCTCCCCCGGCCCAAGAGGGGTATGCCTATCAAGGTCGCCACGCTACAATTGCGAGAAGATACTCTCCTCGGGCTCGTGCTCCAATTCGAGTCCTCGCTCCTGTCGTTCCCATCCAGGCTCCCACTACTACGGCGCCCATTAACAACTTCCCGTTGCGAGCGGAGACCGACCCGGACGTCTTCACTAACGTAACCGAATCATGTTTAAAACTTTTCAAAGACCAGCAATTCCAGATGGGACATCTTCCCTCGAACAAACATGCCCACCCCCTCAAGTTCCCGATGCATGCTGGCATCCACATGCAGATGTGGCTGAAGGAATTGAACGAGGGCATCATGATCAGCTACATTACCGGAGAACTGAAGGAGACTAGAGTGGTGAGTTGAAAACGCATAGCACGGATGACTCACAGAAAGTTCTATGTTTCAGTAGACTGCCCTCACTGTCCCAGTGCCCAGCTGCGCCGCCACCTTCAACGCTCCGGATACCATCTCTCTTTCCCTTCCCATTCTATTCCCATTTTTCTGTATAATCGAAATCAATCAATTCTCTTCTAGCTTTCTGTTTCTTGAAAGTCCCCTCCGAAATCTTTCCTCTTCCTTTCTCTCACCTTTCTTCGTGTGCAAAAGTTTACCGGTAACGCATCATCGTACGGTTTCCCATGAAAACTTTGAATAAAAGAGTACTCCTTCTCAACTCCCCTCCATTTCGCAGCCACGATGCCTTGTCGCGGGCACTATGATTTCATTGATTACCAGGGTCGGCCGGCCGTCATGCTGCTGGGCAAAACGCTGCGGCAGTGCCAATGTGCGCCGCGGTACCGACCGGGACGCGCCAATGACGCATACTTATCAGCTAGAGTGTCTCTTTCCAAACCTTTTTCGAAATGAGAGGGACTTCCCCGACCGCTTCCCCACACATCAACTCCCTAATTTGGGCAGAAAAAACACGATTAACATTATAAGATCTCTTTTGGGTCAAAGTAAGCATAAACCTGGGAAAAAATGAAGCAGGGAGTCAAAAAGTTCAGGTCCGTCAAATGAACTTTCCGTTCCAGAAACCTACTCCCTTCGCCTCCACGCTCCCAAAAACTATCAAAACCACATCTTCTACGGATACCTCGACGCAGTCACCCAACTCCATTCCCGCTTCTCCCCCCTTATCTCCAATTTGGTAATCACACATTCTAATTATGACGGTCCCCCTCTATTGTATGGCAAACCAGCATCCACTATCTCTACGACGAATCGGAAGAGAACCCCAAAACTCTAGCTTCCGTGACTCATTCAGACCCAATCTTTTCTGTGCGCTAGCTCCGCCCATTATCACTGTTTTTGTGTCTATCTCTCCCCACATTATGCAGTCTTACATAATTTTCGTTTTTTTCTCCCTCCGCGGGCCACCTGCTACTCTTCTCTCTCACTTCGAGGATCGTTCTCATTTTTGCTTCATTCACTCTTTTCACCCTTTGAGTTTGAGTGACCTTCTTTCTCTTCTCTTGTTTTTAAGACTTTTTCAAGGCTCCCGCTTCTTTATGATAGATTATTTCTTAACTAAACTTGTTTTAGCTAGGGATTCAAATGTACTCCAACTACATGAACCAGCGCAATAACCCAGGAGGATGGGCTCCCCAGGTCAACGCGAATGGGAACAGGGCTATGCAGCATTATGCGCAACAAGAGCAGGCCCCACCGCCGTATGCCCAAGCTTCAATGGGGCATATTCCCTATGAGATGGCCCCACCGGGTTATGGCAACGCCCTGATTAATCATGCTCACCGCCCAGCTGCCCCAGCCCCAATGCCATGGGCGCATGCTCCCCCGGCCCAAGAGGGGTATGCCCGTCACGGCCCGGCCCAAACTCGCCACGCTATGAACTCGGACTATGCCCAAGCCACAATGGAGCCCATTCCCTACGAGATGGCCCCACTGGTGTATGGCCACGGCCCGATGGTTCCTGCTTCCCCGTATCTCGCTCGTTTGGTGAATGCTCTTCCAGTCCCCACGAGGAATGCCAACCAGGCTCAAGTCCCAATTGCTCCCCCGCTCCCAGTTCCGTTGATGAACGCTCCTCCGCAGGAAATGCCATGGAATTATGTTCCCCAGGTCCCGATCGTTTGGCCAGATGCTGCCCAGGCCCTAATTCGTTTTGGAGAACGCGCCCAAGCCCCGGCCCCATGGATGAATGCTCCTCCGGTCCAAGCCCAAACGGGGTATGCCTACCAAGGCCCGGATTATAATCGCCACGCCCCGATTGCTGGAAGATATGCTCCCCAGGACCGTGCTCCAACTCGAGTCGCTGCTCCTTCCGCTCCGGCTCCCACTGAAGCTCCGTCTGCCGTCCCGGATATCTTCACTAACGTAACCAATTCTGATTTAAAACTTTTCAAATGCCAGTTATTCCAGATGGGACACTGGGATAACTCGATGTACTACGATCTCGTCGGGATCAAGGAGGCAGACCGCCCAAAGCCCAAGAAGTCCAAGAAGCGTGATGCTCATTTGGATGAAAAGCTTGAACAAGCCGAAGAGGATTAGTTCGGTTAGTTGATGACTCATCGCACTGATGATTCACCGAAAAGTCAGATTTTCAGATGACTTCCCTGGCTGTCCCAGAGCGCACAACCACCATCACCGGACATGCCACCTTCATCGCCTTTCTTCCGCTTTCTTCCTTTCCTATTCTCCTCCATTTTTCTGTATAATTGAAATATTATCAACTCTTTTCTAGCTTTCTGTTCCTTGAAAGTCTCCTCCAAAACCTCTTTGCTTCCTTTCTCTCACCTTTCCTCGTGTGCCAAAGTTTACCGGTAACGCTTCTTCGTACGGTTTCCCATGAAAACTTTGAATAAACGAGTATGCCTTGTCAACTCCCTTTCCATCCCACACTGCCTTGTCGCGGGCACTGTTATTTCATTGATTTTCTTCGGTCGGCGGGCCGCCACGCTGCTAGACAAAACGCGGCGGCAGTGCCAACAAGTGGCGCGGTACCAAGCGGGACTCGCCACTATCCTGATGACGCATTATCCGGAACCTTTTTTCCAAATGAGAGGAACTTTCCTGATCGCTTTCCCACTTATCAATTCTCTAATTTGGGAGGAAAGAGCACGATTAGCATCAAAAAGCTTTTTTGGATCGGAGGGAGCTAAAACCTGGGAGAAATTAAGCAGGGAGTCAGGAGTTCAGGTTACCTGTCTGATCCCTCTTCTTTTTCTACTCCCTTCTTCTCTACGTTTTGAAAAACAAAATTTCCTCTTAACGCCGCCACCCTGCACTACATTCATTCCTTGTCAACTCCCTTCCCATGCACAGCCACACTGTTTGCATGCGGGCACTGTGTTTTCATTGATTTTCCTGGGACGGCGGCCCGCCGCCACGCGGCTGGACAAGACGCGGCGGCAGTGCCTTCACGAGGCCCATTCCCATGTTTGATTTCCCAAATGTGGGCGCAACGAACACCATTACCATCATAAAAGCTCCGCGTTGTCGTTTTGCTTCATTTCCTCTCCCTTTCTTGTCTCTGTCAACTGATCATTCGTTTGTAGGTGATGAGACTCGAAACCTTGCAAGAGATACAACTCATACTGCTTTCCTTGTTCTCCATCTATCTAAACTTGATTTCCGCGTCAATCAATGGTAATATTTTGAATCTACCAAACGGTTTTTCATATTTTTTTTTTCCAGAAGCCGTTGTTTTCCAGAAGCCAGATGACAAGATTCCTCCACTCAATTGTACTCTCAATCAGACTCTTCTCGAACCATTCGCTTCTCCTAACTCCTGGGTATGAAATACAATCGAAACTTGATCAATCTAACAGTTAAATTTCAGATTTACTTAATCAGAAAGTTTTACCTTGCTGAGACTGTCATTCCAATGATATCTATGAGTCTCCTTTATGGAGCTATAAATCAAGGCAAAAACACGAAACTCGTTTCCGCCATAGAATTTATGCTCTACACAGATCTTAGGAACATTCTGCACATTTTGTATTTATTGCTTGCAATCATGCCATTTCGTAATTAAAACGGAACTTTGAAAAATGCACTGCATTTTCTTTCCAGATTCTAACTTCGACTCGGTGTGGCATCAGTTTTCGCCAATTTGCGACAAACTCCCGGATTGGCTGGAGGAGAACATTGCGCTTAACGCAAGCTATCTTTTCTACTTTGCCCTCAACAGAGCTTGCATGGAATGGGCCACTAGCACCGCTCACAAATACGTCACTAACCGGGCGTGTATGGTATTTACTCTGGAAGAATTAGAGAAAGTGAGTTTGTGTGAAACCCAAAAATGATGGAGTTCCAGTGTTTCAGGGAGACTACATGATAATGGTTCGAGATTTGAAGAAGAGAGCAACTGCTGAAACCGAGACAAACGATAGACCTGCCATCCCAACAAACGCGCAAAAGGAATATCAGTTAATCCAGCTCATATAACACTCACACTATAAAAAATCTGTTCATTATTTTATGCACATCCTTCCTAAACAATACAATTCTCATTGTATTCCGCGGGCACTGTGATTTCATTGACTTTCCTTGGTCGACGGTAACGCATCATCGTACTGTCTCCCATGTAAACTTTGAATGAACGATTATTCCTTTTCAACTCCCTTCCCATCACAGCCCCACTGCTTTGTCGCGGGCACTGTTATTTCATTGACTTTTTTGAGTCGGCGGGCCGCCACGCTGGACGAAACGCGGCGGCAGTGCCGACACGCGGCACTATCACGATGACGCATGAATATCAGTGGGCACTGTTGTTTCTGCATCCTTTTTCCAAATGAAAGGGACTTTCCCGACCCCATTCTCACCTTTGATTTCCCAAATGTAGGCGAAACAAACACTATTTGCATCATAAAAGCTCCGTGGTGTCGTTGCTTCCCTTTCTTTCCCTTTCTTGTCTCTGTCAACTGATCATTCGTTTGTAGGTGATGAAACTCGAGACTTTGCAAGAGATAAAGCTCTTCCTTCTATCCTTGTTCTCCATCTATCTACATTTGATCTCCGCGTCAATCAATGGTAGCATTTTGAATCAACCAAACGGTTTTTATTTTTGTTTTCCAGATACCGTTAAGTTAGATGGCAATATTCCTAAACTCAATTGTACTGTCAATCAGGATCATCTCGAAGCGTTCAAGTTTCAGAATTCTTGGGTATTATTTTCAACAATTTCAACAAAAACAACCACATTTCAGATATACGTAATCAGAAAGTTCTTCCTTGCTGAGACTGTCCTCACAATAATTCCTATGACTTACCTTTATGGAGCTATAAACCAAGACAAAAAGAAGAAACTCATTTCCGGCATAAAATTTTTGCTCTACACAAAAATTAGGAACTTTGTGTACCTAGTATATTTTATCGTTGAGCTTTGGCGAATTGGTAGTTCTGACCTACTTTTGAAAGGTACAATGCATTTTATTTTCAGAAGCAAACTACTACTCATTGGTGCATCAAGTTTGGCCAATTTGTGACAAACTCCCGGATTGGCTGGAAGAGAACATTGCTTTGAACGCAAGCTATCTTGTTTATTTTGCCCTCAATAAAGTTTGCTTGGAATGGACCATTGGCATCATTAACAAAGACCTTTTTGGCCTGTTGTGTAAGGTGTTCACTCTGGACCAATTGATAAACGTGAGTCCGCCTAGAACGTAAACGAAAGCGAGTCTTAGTGTTTCAGGGAGACTACAGAATTCAAGATTTGTATGAAAGCACGCCTGCGGAAACTGAGTCCAACGATAGACCTGCCAACCCAGCAAACGCGGAGAAGAATGATCAGTTCCTCCGTCAAGAATAACATTCACATTATAAAGAATCTGTTAATTAGTTTATTCACATCCTTCTCTTATTTCCAATTTTCAATTCCCAATTTACACACCGGAGTGAAAAATTATGCCGGCTTTTGTGTAGGTGTCAAACTCGCTGTCTTCTTCAAAGTGCACACTTTTCCTGTCAATCTTGTCGTCGACGTAAAACAAAGGGACGCAAACGATGAGAATATGGAAAGTGACGAAGTCGAGGACAAGCAGGAAGAAACGGAGATGCAGTAGGAAAACGGCGTCGACGTTTCCAGAGAACAACTCGCAACTGAACTGTTCTGGGTAGTAGATTAGGAGGGTGTAGGAATCTGAAAAACAGTTTTTTTTTTGTTTTGAAGTTGTGAGTTGAAACCTCCTCCAATTCTGGTAAACTCGAGGGTCTGCATCGCAAGGAAGAGGAATCGAACAGGGAAAACAACAACACAGAAGAAGAAAAATGTGGTGCAGTGAAGGTTAATAAATCTTGAGCCGAGAATCCGCATAGCCAGCATGAAATTGATGACAAAGGCAGCAGATGCTACTGGTAATGTGTAGAAGTTGTCGACCTAAATGTAGAGACTTGTTTTGACAGTGAGACCCTCAATCTCACATGAGTAAACTCTTCCCCTAATAGAGTTCCATTGACGGAGCATTTCAAAGGTGGTATACAGGTTTTGCAATGTGCATAACGGGTTTGATAGGTTATCATTGTTGCTGAAGATGTAAATGACAGAAAAACAATGTAAACCTGTACCTTTGACAAGAGGGAAACTTCCCACCACAAACAGAGTGAGAATTGCAGAGACGATCATAAAGAACAGAACGCATCGCTTGAGAATCAGTTTGAAACGTTTGTCGTAAGCCATTCCTACAGAAAATGTTATCTATGAAAGGAACACAGATTCAAGACAGAATAAAAAACAACAAAGAGAAGAAACTGCGGAATTGAACTGAGCACTGCCAAAAGAAAGAGTGGGGGATTGAAAAAAAGCAATTGATGCCAGATTTACGAGCGTTTTTCTTTCTGAATTCGGAGAAATGCTTTCAATTGTGCAAAACCCCAAACTAAAGAGCGGGGAGGAAATCTTATTTGGGATTTTATAGTGTCGTTTTAACCGGACACACAAATGCCAGATTGGCGTTGGAAAGGGTAAGGAGAGGGGAAAGGCAAGGAAAAGTGGGGTTCGGGGAAAAAGTGTGAGAAGAGGAGGACGTATTACATAATGCTCGATGTGGCTGGGACAGCTTTTTGGGGAGGAGGTGTCATAGATGACGTGGCATGACAAATTACGGAAAGGTTCGTGTTTTGGAGGCTTCGATCGGGAAATCTGAAGGGACGGACGGCGCAAACGTGCAATCCGACCTTTGTGAGATTTTGCAACTTTTTCTCGTGTCAACAAGATTTCACCTTGATTCATTCCACATAACGTACTTACTGTTTGTTTTGAACATTTATTTATCAACTGAACTTTTCAAAATGTCATTTTCATTTAGAAATTGAACTTTTTGGGGTGTAACATTGGTCAGTGTTGCTGCTTGGTATATTACAGTGAAAACTTTCAAATTAAGAAAATTCAAACGAAAGAAGTATACATGAGACTTAGATAGTCTCCTCTGTTGTGGAATACACAAAAGAAACGGTCAGAATCATTGTGTTCAGGGTGATGAAGTCAAGCGTCAGGAACAGAGCGCGAACGTGCATCAAGAGAATCGCGTCAAGATGTCCGGAGAAGAGCTCGCAGTTTGGGTACATGTGAGCATTGGCCAGCAACCAGGTGTAGCTTCCTAAATGTAAAAAATAGAGGTCAATCTAAAGCGATGAAGTACTCACTCCCTCCGATAACATTGAACTCGATCATTTGAAGAGCGAAATTGATGAGACGGATTGGGAGGACGATGAGGAAGAAGAAGCAGAAGGTCGGGGAGAAGCTTCCGGTTGTTCTGAAAGGCATCAATACGATTTAGGGTAAAATGGTTGGTTACCTGAACTTTCTGATTGACTTGACCATCATCAGGTTGCAAGTGGCAGTGAGAACTCCAACGAGAAGACTGTAGTTGTGGAGAGCCTAAAAGCAAATGGAATTGTATTGGATATCGAGGGGAACATTTTTACCTTTCCAAACTCGCTTCCAAGGTGATAACCATCAATGCTGCACTGAACATCTCTATGTTGAAGCTCGTAGGTGTAGGTGACATCTAAATCTTTCTAATTACATTGCCACAAACACAAAACTCACACTCGAATGCGGGACCCTGAATGGAGATCATGGTGGCTATAAGAGCGGAGATCACCATGATGTAGAATCCTATGTTTGGCAGGATGTTGAGGCAATGTCTTGGCGGTTTTCCCATGCTAAAAAATAGAAAATAGAAAGTTTCGAGAGAAAACAGTAGCCACAACTGAAGCATTTTCATGTGACCAACGGAATCTATCTGTTTCCTACGACAGGTGTTCGAGAAACATTTCTTAGTAGCACCACGCCCATTTTCATCGGCTGAACAAATTTAAAAAGATTTCGGCTTCCATTTTTGAAAGTAATGGTCAACAACAGTGACCCTATGAGAACCGCCAAAGGAAAATATGTTTTTACTGATGTTTCAGTGATGTTACGAGCTGATACCTGTCTTATTGACTCTTTTCGAAAGTTACAACAAAACTTTTCAAAAAACTGTGCACCCCCGCACTGCTGATTGGATTTTTGGGAGCCAGGAAAGTTTCTCCAGAAGTTACACTGTTACACACACTTTCAATGCCAGAATCAATACAAAACAAAAAATGAAACCAGAGTTTTCAGGGATGGAGCATCCGGGAAACTGACGTTGAGGTAAGACCGAACCACCAATTACACTCAAAAGAACGTGTGACGGCTGAGAAGAAGTGACAGTCGTTCTTTCCATCCGGTTTGTTGCAGTGAAATGTGCATAACCAGTAGTTTTGCTCTCCCGAGGCAGAGAAACACTGATACCTCCAGCTCGCCACCTCAAACCAGCTGAAGTTGTTAGATGGACGTTCAAATTGGGTCGTTCAATTGAAGACATGCGGAGGAATACAGAGAAGCAACGCACATAAGTCAGATCTTTCAATCAAAGCCATCAGTTCTCAGAGTTACACAGTTTTGATATCGTCTTTCAATTCCAATCCATTCCCAACCCTAGTCAAATTTTCCAATCCCGACCTCATCTTCTTTTTCTACAGTAGCTCATCGCCAAAGACACAAATATTTTCAACATGCTCCCACGACATTATTCGGTTGTTGTTTCGCATGGACTATTCTAGAAGCCACTTATCTTATTAGAGCGAGAACGACCTGAAAAAGGACCTGAAAAACAAGATACTGTATTATTTAAAACAGATCCCGATGCTAAGACACGCCCTCTGCTTTTCAGACGGACGTCATTGTCTCCCCTTACCGTCCTAGCGACGTCCGGAGGGAGCTGTCATGGCTGACTTCAACTTTTCGTCTTACTGTCGCGCTCACTGGGGCGCCTGGCTTGTTGGTGTTACCTTCGTGTTGCTTAGTCTCAACGTGAAGATAGCACTGGACCTTCTGGAGAAAACAGGTGAGTTACTTTCTTCTTTGTTTTTGAATAACTGCGGACACGGTGTCAGAGAATGCGACTCTTCACCGTTCCATCCAACGCTACTGCTATTTTGATGAGACTTTTGGCATCATGGCGCAGAACATTGACGTTTCGGTGAGGAAATTGGTAGTTATGTAACTACAGCATTTTTTTGTAGATCCAACACATTGATATTGTTCTCTGGATCAGTAGAATTGGAGGTTCGATCATTCTCATTAACATCATCTTCTCCGTCATCTTGTTTCGTAACATCTGCAACATCTTCATCGTGTTTCCTCTTTGCTTTTACTCCTTCTACTGCCTCGCTGCTTTCGTTTGCCTTCTCTTGGACGATCCTATGCGTGCAAAAGGTAACAAGAGCTCCTGAAAATCAATTGCATGAATAAGAACAAGTTTTAGAGTGGAATTTTCTCGAAGAAATGAAAACGATTCTTTGGTGCCCGAATATGTCACCAGAGCTGCTCAAACCTGTACCCGACATTTTGACACTCCTTGCCTGGCCATTATGGTACGGAATACCATTTCATGTGTTGCTTTGGATCTCCTCCGTCGTTTTCTTCCTCGCTCTCAAACAAGACATGGACCTACGCGTTTCGCAACTGAGACCCGTGAATGGGCAACTTCAAGTTAGTTCAAAAAGAAGTGTGTTTTGACGATAGTGGTAATTGCAGGTTCCTCCGCTGTTCCGGTTCACTTGGCGACACTACATCCGTGCCATTGCCTCCAGAATCCAGGCCTGTGTTGAGAGCTGGAGAAACGAGGGAGTTGACAATGAAGTTCCTCAAGCAGTTCAAGTCGACCAGGTTAATCGTCAAGTCCAGCAAGGGAATCGTCAAGTCCAGCAAGGGAATCGTCAAGTGGAGCTGAGAATTCGTCGAGTCGAGCGAAGAAACCGTCGAATCGAGCAACTTAATCGTCGATACGAGGAAATCGGGATGGCGGTGATGTATTTTCCACAACCGAACAATTGAATATCATGAGCGCTGGCAGTTCATTTTGAAAACATTTCCATTATACTCTCCACTTCCTCATTCAATAAACCCATTTAACCCCAAGACTATCACATTTCAATACCACCAAATCAGCCCTGACACTTAGAAAAAGACTAAACTAGTACGGGTCACAACTACATCCACATGCAATCGGAGATTGACCAAAACACGGAACCAATCACAGAACAAAACACAGATGACAGTTATGTTAGTTTCAGTAGAAGACGATGATAACACAGCTGTACGAGCCAGTAGGAGGTTAATCAGTGAATGTCCCTGACGGAGAGATCAGTGAAGCGCTTTGCAAAAACAGGAATAGTTAGTTAGAGGGAGAACATCATTATCTTTTTATCTTTTTGCGGCTACAAAATCAAGTGAGCGGAAATAGAAAAGAGGGTTATGAGGGAACTGAAGCGATTACACTTGGCCACGAACGAAGACCCGTTCTCCTTTCCCTCGTACTTTTTCCATTCCTCATCAATCTTTCTAGAGTGGTTTGTTGAAAAGTATCATATCCTACCTAACCGTTTCATCTCTCTTTTTCCCAAATTGTCATAGTCCGTTTACGCCAGTAAAACACCCTCGTGATGACTTGAAAAAGTTATTGAATGCGATACGAAGGCGGTGTTTTCTTTTCCTTCTTTTCTGCCGAAGAACGGCTGATGAAGGAAGACACGACGCCGGACGCGCACGGTTTTCACTCTCCGTCTCCTTCACTTTCTCCTCTCTTCCCCTATCAGCAATCTTCTTCTCAAGAGTAGCGCGAAGGTTCGTTTTTTTTGGGCGACGGGTCTCTCATTCGGCGTACAATTTGTACGTTACGTACATGATAAATTTCTTTGTCGTTTACTCAAAGCAACGGAATGTTGAAGATAAAGGTGGTAACGAAATGTATTCTTTACTCGACTGTGATATCCGTGTGCTTGCTTCTAAGCATGAAGTTTCTAGAAAGTAAGTCAAAGATAGGTACGGTAGCTGAATGTGTATTTTCAGTTGATAAGTCATATCCTCGAAGAGAGTTCTGCATGACATGTCCCTCACAACCAATTCCCAGTTTTCTACGAACAGTTGAAGTGAGTTTTGCTCTCATTGAAACGATACTAGTAGTCATCTTCAGGAACACATAGACTTCAACCTTCTCCTGATCCTCGATTTTCTGGCAATGATGATGATCATTCTTATCTTTGGAAGGTATGTTTCACCTATGTACCAAATCGAAACCCCCTTTTTCAGTGAAAGGTACCACAGACACCCAACATACCTATTCTCCTTCCATGTCTGCCGGTTAATTTTCAACGTCACAATCATATCATCAACAAGTGTCACTGAAAAAGTTCTGAAACCAATCTTCGAGCAGCTCTGCGGATTCGGAGGAAGATGTCTAGATGAGAAAATCATCCCTCATACTTATGTAGCTTCCCTGTATACGTTGTTCTTTGTTATTATGCTTCTCAATTTTGAGATTTGTACCATATTACTGTATTATAATGACCCGTACCGTAGACCTCGAACTCCATTGATTGTTAGAATTGGAGATGTAGAAGATTCGAGGTACATGCGAATCAGATATTCTCCACCTGCGAATTCTGATCGGGAAGACCGAGATTCTCAATGGAAGAAAGAGGACCGTAGTTCTTGGTATACCTTCACCAAAATCAGAACCCCATTTTTCAAAACTCAAAAGTATCACCGTCTAAATACATGTGCATCTGCTACTCTTCGCAGTTCAAAACATCGGGTAGCCCCTTTCACTCTCCCTATCCCTCCTGAACTGATTGATAATTAGTCAGGTGAATGTATATATTATGAATAAAATTTCCAATTTCTCATTTTGTTCGACATGCAACAAAACACTAACTGCCTGGAAACTGGCTCTCTGGAAAATCAATTGTTGCCTTCTATTGCTGTTTCTGTCGCTGTCGCCGTCGCTTTTCAGACGTTGACTGCCCAAAAAATTAGTCACAAAGACTTTCCTTCAATGTTTCGTTTCGTTTCCATGTCTCTCCTTTTCCAGAACATTTCATCTGGTCCATTGCGTGCAGTTTTCCAATTCCCCACTCAACTCCGGGAACTATTCCCATCACAACAGGTGCAAAACTGCCTCATTTGAGAGTATTTCTCATTTACTTCTTCACTGAATTCTCCACTCGGTTTGCCAAAACAGAAAGAATAACGGCTTCTCTGGCTGGCAGGCGACTCTTTCCATTTCAAAAATCTTCTTTCTCAAAATCATATGTTGGATGCTTCCAACTACCAATTATCCTATCTATCACAGTGTGGCAGGTTTTCAATTATACATTGATTTCCACCATGAGTTGAAGCTCCACCTAGTTTTTGCCATCCCTTGAGTTCCGGTTGCGGTTTCTTTCCCTGACGTGATCTCGGGTGACGTGGCTTTTTCATTTTCATTTTCATCCTCCACCACTCCTCTTCTAGTCAAGTCAAATAAGCCATGTCAATTTTGAAATGGAAAATTGAGGCTCTGTTTTATTAGGACATCAAGAGAATCTAACCTTTCCTGAGTAATCTCAAAAAGGGTCCGCATCCCGTGGCATTTCTTTTTATTGGCTTGGCTCCCGCGGTGCTCACATTTGGCGCATCTTGACATGATTTCAAGGAAGATGACTTCCGTGTTCAAAAATCTTTCTTGATCCCTGTTACCTTTCCCATCTGATTTGACCTTCTTTTTAGAAAACTTGGTAATGGCTGACCAGCAACGGAACATTGCCGTTGCGGCAATGGTTACACCGGCCTGTTACTTTTTCTTGAGACTCATTCACGGAACAACTGGCCTCAAGTTCCCGACTACCGGACCTAACGAGATGCTGTTCGTGGACTCGGTGATATGTGGTATTCTATGCTTCTTCTGCTCAAGGTTAATTTTTGCTGGAGAACTAGTAGGAATAAGCAGTATTTAGAGCAAGAGTCATTCAAAATCACGTCAAAGTCCTGTTCCTCTCCATTATCCGCCTGTTCATCCTGTTCGGTCTTGGACTCAGTGTCTACTTCATGCCTGAATGGTGTAAGTACTATGGTTTCTGATACATCCTGAATCCAGCACAATATCTTTTTCAGATGACTTCAAGGGTAACTTTCTAGAGACCTCTCTTGTCTGGTTCTTCCTCGCACTCCACATCCTTGCCTCCTCTGCCTGCTTCACTCTGATCGGAGCCTTCTACGTCAACGAAGAGCTCTACATGAACTACAACTGGCGTTCCATCAAAGAATACTTCTTTGGCAAACAAATCCGTCTGGCACCACCAGAGTACCATGAAGCTGTCGTTGTCAACTCCTCCCTGCCGCCAACTTATGAAGAAGCTCTCGCCACTCGTCCACCAGGTAAATGGAGTTTATAAACAAAGAGCCAGGATGTTTATGAAATCATTTCAGGCTACACCCCAACGTTCACCCCACCGATCCCGAACCCGCGTGCCGAATGCCACGTCGTCCGAATCAACAGCACTCGCTCCAGTGTGCGGTTTGCACGCGTTCGGTCACAAAGCGAAGATGACGAGGAAGAATAAAGATGATCCCGCCAATAAATGCGCGCCGAACATCTGCCACTTCTCCTTTTATGCCCTTCCCTACACTCTGTACCATTAAAACGCTTCAATTTCTCATATATCTTCTCATCAATTCTCCTAATGTTTGTGTATTGCATTGCGAAATGGAATTTAGCCAATTCTCAACTCTTCACTCTTCTCTATTCTCTATTCTCTGGAGCTTCTCGTCATTGTATTTTCACTACTAATTTATTAATATTTCTAGGTTGTAGACAATAAAGTAGAACTGGGGAAGAAAAACAAAGATCACAGTTGTTATCACTTCTCTCAACCCACTCAACCCAACCCAACCCAACCCAACCCCAGTTAACAAAAGTTTACGCGGGAATCTGTTATTTACCCAACACATTGGGGACCAGGGTGCCGACAGCTGTCTGGCACATCTCTGTGCTTTTGGCAGTGCGGTGCAGGTAGCGCCGGAACAAAACCAGATTGTAAAGTCGTTTATCATGCTGAAGGTGGTCCCGAACGACACGGACCATTTTGCATTCTGCCATGCTCTTTTGACTAATGCGCGCCACCGCCGGGCGCGGTTTTTGATTCATAACATTGTTGTTGTTCGTGTCAGAAGTATCTCGCCTCTCAATTACTCTCGGACCAGGCTTTTGCTTTCATTCATAGGGGTCCCTGGCTGAATATCTTTCCGCTCTTAGTCATTTCCGTGTTAGTCACGTTCACGGAAACCCTGAATTCTTCATTCTCGATTCAGAATTCTTCCTCTTTTTCTTCTCATATCAATCTTCTGGTCATTGCCTGCTGTGTGCTGTTGGGCGTCGTTTTTTCTACAAGCAACCACTACTTGACGGTTTCTCGATGAGTTCAGAGGCAACAGAAGTACACAAATAAACAGAGTAATGTTTCATTCAACATGTGAAACTCACACGTTTCATTTTCTATTTGAACTCACCACTCTTCCCTCCTGCATCATTGCCCCCAGGAGCAGGGCAGCGCAAAACGGAAACTTCCGATTTTTCACTGAAATGTTCCTTTTCCTTGCCCAACTCTTTTTTTCTTTCTTTTTTCAGACAAAAAATGAGATTGTCTCCATCCTCCTAGTTCTCGAGAAAACAGAAAAAAAGGATAGAAAATAACGTGGTCCAAAACGTTTTGGGTGGTGTTTTTTTGCCTCAGGGCACCACAAAGTTCTGCGAAAGGCGGGGTAGTACAAGATTATTCAAGTGTGAAAATGTGATGATGTGGCTGTGGAGAGGTGGAAATCACAGCACACACGACATACGTTTTCACGAACAGCAGGTGCCTTTTGGGTTGTTCTCAAGACTTGAAAACAGAGTTTGTTTGAACAGACAGTGTGCTTTTTTTCTTGGGCCAAATGTACAATCCAGAATTGTTTGATTTGTACTGCTACTGCCTTTATCTATTGTTTGATAGTCACATTCTCGGGTCCTTCGCAGTTGCGTGACATGTTTAGCAAAATCAGCCTTTCAGTTCCGGTACCCTAAACATAACCTCATAATTCGGCATTCTCGGAATCCATCCTGACATTTGTTTTTCCTCAATTTCCAGTTATCCATTTTCAATTCACATTATTCCCTCCCACATATTCCTCTCTCAAAATCCCACCCAACATTTGCCTTCTACCCTTTCTCGGGACCCTTATTCCCCACCCCCTGACATTAAGATTAGCAATAGAATGCCATGTGTTTCGCGAGGAATAACAACATCTGTGGACATCGTCCGCGCAAACCCGCACATGCTCATTTTGAGAGAGCGGATGAGAGAGACCCCCACACTTGGTTAGTCAATTTAGCCTTTCGCAGTTACATTTTTCATCCAGCCATCCGTCCCATCCCTAATTTGTGCAGCTGGACTGGCTGGCGACCTCGAACATTTCTCTTTCATTTCCATCAGTCAATATTCCAGCGGGTTGTTTCTTATCGCGCGGGCTTGCACACTACATGCAATTGTACTGTTTGTACAGGTCATACTGGGTCATTCTTGATTAGTATTGGTTGTGTCAGAGCATACTCTTCTCGCTGTTTTCAAGAGCAAAAACTAGTGAACTAATCAATCAATTTCTTTTGGTTTTCTCTCTGGAAAATCAGCTGTCATCAAAGCTCCGTCGCCTGGTTTTGAGACAAAGAAACGGGGAGTTTTTTTTCTTTCTAGAAAGCGTTTTCCATACATCATACAGGTTGCCATGTTACAGAATCCTCCGAAACTCTCATTTCTCATGCCGTTTCTGCCATTTTTTGCTCATTTCTCGTCGAAAAACGTGATCGAGAAGTTTCGTTCTTGACATCTATCATCATTTTTGGCACATGGGCACTTGTGTCTTTCATGGTGTTCAGTCAGTTCAGGGCACTCCATCAAGTGTCATGCGATCTTTTGAACAAGCAAGTTCAATTTTGGCCAAGATTCTGATCTGAACGCGTGATAAAACTGCAGTCGACTAGTAGTCGGTTAGAGTCAGTTAGCCATATTGCTCCATCCAACCCATCCCATTTCATTTTTTTCAACCTTTGTGGTCTCTTGCTCCTTTCTCTTTCTTTTTGACTTCATTTTCTCTCGTCTCTTCTCCTTTTTCTCTCAACTACATACATTCATCCTCATTTCCTTACAGCGGCATGACGCGAAAGATTCGCAGCTTTCGCATCATTTTGTGGTGCCTGTCCGCGACCTCAATTTGCCTCTACATTACAGCTGCATTAACGGAAAGTGAGTACAGAAAGAGGAATTTTTTGTGACTTTGATATTTAGGTACGATCACTCATAAAGTAATCCCGCGTGCTCAATGTATAACTTGCAACCCTCATCAAGAGTACCCGTACCAGATTCTCAACCAGCTTTCCCAAATCTCCTTCTTCACCAAAATCAACTTCACAGTGGACCTTATCGTTTTTCTCATCACCACCTTCAACATGTAAGTCAGAAGCAAATGGAACTCTGTCCTTACCTACAATCTTCCTACAATTTCAGTCTGAAAGACGACGAGAGTGGCGCCGGCGACTTCCTCATCTCCATCGGTGTCTTCTGCAAGGTCTATCTAATCCCCTATGTCCTCTACAATTTCTTCTCCGGAGCTCAAAGTCCAGCGCACAACATCCATTACCTGTTGCACAATGAGGTCTGCGGAACACTCGGAAACTGCCTGAATGGAGGAGTTGCTCGTATCTTGTATAGCTGCGTGGCAATCACTCTCATCATGCTGATGGCTTTCCCCTCGGTCATCGCCTCTTGGGGCGTCATGTACATCGTCTTCGCCCGTTACTTCGACCAACCGCTTCAAAACATGGACCAGATGGACGACCTCCCGCAGTACAGCTCTCTCTTCCCCGACAGTCAGCAACTCCTCTCTAAGGAAGACGAGTGCTAAACTTCTTAACCCAGAATGCCAGCCAACTAATTACCCCAATTTCACAGCCAGCCAACCCATCTCTACTTGATACCGATTCCAACTTCTTCTCCGTCGTCTCCGATTCTGTGTTAATAAATAAACAAGAAAAAGTGTTATATATAGTATAAAAATGGTCAAGAAAAAGTTCGGCGCTAATTAGATGCAGGAGACAGTGCCATTTCACGCCGATTCACTTTCGTCGCAGAAGATCAGCTAACATTTTTCGGGATTTGCGTGTGTATACACGGTCACTTTCTGCACTTGACTCGCAGTGGTCAAACTGGATTGAGAAAACAAGGAATCGGGATCCGAGTGGTTTTCAAACAAGGGGGAGGAGGAACGCAGTTTGGAAGAGTGTTTTTGTTGTGTTGTGGTGGAATCAAGTTTCGAGTCTACCAAAGTTTGAACCTAGCAGGTATCTTTCCCGGAACGTATTCCCACGGCGATAAGTTCATGTCGCAGGTTACTGAGAACTTCTCATCGTTTTTTGTTAGCCTGGAACAGAGAACTTCGCCGGACAACATTCAATTGCCATTCTCCTCATGCATGTTCTCAAGTTCTGTTCTTTTGCAAACTCCCCCCTAACTCAAACACAACTGCTATAACCTTTTCTTCATTCCTTCTATGTTGCAATGCAACCCTCCACTTCCAGCGCCAACCCTTACCCTACCCCGAACAAAGTCATATATCTTTCCTTCCGTCCGCCCATCCGCACTCTGATTGTGTTTTTCTGCCTGTCACCTTCCCAAAGACTCCACCTCCTTTGTTCGGCACCCATTTCCCCATTCGAGCAGTGTATCCGTTTATCTCCATCCTCGTTTCCCTTTTCTAGTCAGAAGATGCAACGGCGGCCTCGAGAACCGAGAACAGCATCTCTCCCGAGCCCTTTTTTTCATTTTGTCGATTTTTTGTCAACCATTCCCATTCAATCTAGATGAGTGGGCCTTTCGCTTTTTGTTTAGTGGGGAGTGAAAAAAGTTCAAAGCTCCTTTTTTGAAGTAAAGTTTTACGAGTTCCAACTTCATCTATCTTTACTATTCTTTGGGTTTTAGGTAACCCATCATCCAATTCCTCATTTTGAGTAATGCACTCCAAAATGAGGAACCCAGTGGTAAGGTATCCGCTCGAGTTCTAACATCACTTTCTTTTCTAGTTGTACTCCCGTACCCCTAAACCAAAGCGTCGGCTGCTGTCAAAGTCTCAAATCGACATGGTCCGCTACTTTGTGAGCCTTGCAATCCTCGGTTGCTCTATCGTTGGGTTGTTCCTTACCTGGGGGGCAATGGAGATTGAAGGTGAGTGGAAACGATACCCATTGAATTTATGCGTTCGGGACCTGTGATTTTCCAAAAACACATGAACCATAAACCGTTATGGCTCCGTTCCAATTATCCATCTTTTTTTTAGAATTTGCTAACCGGCAATATGAACTGGAGCCTAAGTTCAACACCGATAGCACTTGCTTCTTTTCTAAGTTTGACGATGAGGATAATGTTCAGTGTACTCGTATTGTCAAGGTCAGTTGCATCCTCATTCAGACGGTTTACTTATTCCTCGTTTTCAGAATGCTTTCCACCGCGTGCTCGCCTACTACGGTATCCGTCTAGATTGTGCTCTTAGCACTCCCATGATAGTCATCTCGCTATGGTTCTTGTGAGTGTGATGAACTCCTATTTTGTACTCGAAGCCTACAATTCTTCTCATTTTGCAGCTGGCAAGACTCCTACAGCAAAACGATTCTGCTCATGGCGCATATATGCGGTTGGACCAAATCCATCAGCATCGCGGCCGCAGTGACATGTGTTCTGATTGATGACCCATGTAAGCATGAACGGCGGGGAGAGGCGGCTAATGTCATGGCGGTGTATATTGTTGTACAATCCGAGGGAGGGGTGTAGGGCATGTTACATTAGGAAGTTAGAACCCAAAAATCACAAGCGCATACCGGGAATTTTAATAAATCCAGTCGTAAACTGTTATTTATTAGTATTTGCATTGCATAGCAGTAATATCACAAGAGTTTTTGATTTATACGATGCAGTTTTATTAAGCTCATAACAATGTGAGGGGTACATGTGACCTGTCAGAACACGGAAGTAGAAATGGGTAGTTCAATAGAACTAAATTTTTGCAGCTTTCCTGAGAGAGATCTTCGAAAAGTCACAGTTTGGAACCTACGAATCAAAGATCCTCTATGCCTTCACCATGGCTCTCATGGCTGTCATCGCCGATTTCTGTCTCCTGGTAACCCTCTCTTTCGCTCCATTTGTTCCTGACAAGGTGGATAGCAAGTACGTCGTCCAATCCCATCACCTGAAACAGTACAACAACTGCCGTGTCCGTCCGAGCAATACCCAAGTTGTTGCAAAGAAGAATAACACAACGAGCTTGGCTGTGGTAGAGACAATCGAGAGTGATGAGCGAACCCTCGAGGAAAAGTTTCTTCACTTGGCTAGCCCTGTTTGATCTCTCTTCTTCCCAAATTCTTCCTGTCTGTCGCTCTTCCCGTTTCTCGCCCATGATTTCCTTCCCCGTTCTGTCCCACCCACCAATGACCGCTTGCCATGTTTTCCCTTTGAAGAGTCGTTCGACGTCACTCACAAGCAGCTGGACCCTGTTGCCCCATTCCCAGTCTGTTGGCGTCGTTTTGAGATTGTCTTCTCAATAAATGCTTGATCTGTTTGTTGTTCAACTTTATTCAGATCTTGAGTATCAAAAATTCAGGTAAAAAACCATGCGCATTGAAACAGATGGAAATTCAATGTTAGATGTTACAGACACGGTGAAAAAATCCTAAAAACTTGACGTTTCAAGATACAACGGGGTTTGATGCCTACTGGCAGGATCAGGATGGAGCACGGGAGAGTTTTGGGTAACAGGGTTTTGGTGAGAAAACAGGGGTGGAAGGTAGAGAGAGATGAGTACAAATGAGGATCTAGTCATGAGAAAAGAGCAGAGATTTTAGGAGAGGGGGGCATATAGAAGATGGGAATATGGCAACTAAAATCACGAAGAGCGCTAATATCTTAAATTTACTCTTCCAGTACTCAATGCCACTGGAAAAGTAGTAACTAGGAGTATGACTGATAGTAAAAGAAAACATCAGCCACTTTCTTTCAAAGAGGGGTAGGTATTGAAGATGTGAGGGCTACACTACGTTTACAATTCCAAGTTAGGGGATTGGTATCTGGCTAACTAGGGTAGGAGTATTGAGAAGGAGGTAGATAGGGAAATGACAAAATGAGAAATGTGGGAGGGGCGAGAAGAGGATATATAAATGAGTAACAAGGGGGAAGGAGGGAAGGGTCGGGAAATACGGGACAGACGGTACGCTAGATATTGGGAGAGTAACAATGTTAAAACATGAGAAAGTCTCAAACGCTGTTAAACCTACAGTAAGCCTATTCAATAACTACGAGTTTGTTTTTTTCACGGTGACACCTCAACTTTCATGTATCTGTGAGCAGAATATCAAAAACTAATTCTACACCAAAGCACAGCACACTAGCAAAACTGTTAGGTTTGACGACGTTTGACACTGTTTTGCACTAGGAATTCTCTCAGAAAGCAACAAGATCAGCGGTCATGGCGTCCCACTTGGCCCAGGTGGCCTCATAATGCTGGTCCTCGATCTTCTTGAGGATGCGGCTTCCGATGGTGAAGACAGTGAACATCATGCAGGCGGTGGTGAATCCAGAAGCCAGGAGAAGGACGAAAGCAACGACGATATTGACACGATCCTCAGTGACACACAGCGGGTCGAAGCACATTCCCGAGAAGGCGTAGTTCAGGGATTCGAAGTAGAACTCTGAAAATAGACAAATGAAAGATGGGAAAGCTCAAAGAAAATGCCGTACCGGTGTTGGTGAGGATGACGAGGACCACAGAGCACAGAAAAATCATCTTGAAGGTTCCGAAGAGGAGGAAACCCACGAGGACACGGCTGTTGAAGTACTTGAATGACCTGAAACTAATCAGTAAGCAACAATAAGAGCTCGTGCAGCTTACAGGAACATTACTCCGATAGTAAAGGTGACGCAGGAGAGCATGAGGTCCACACGAACTCCGACCTGGACAACGATCTTTGGCAGGAGAGACTGAAAACACTTTTCTATCTACTATAAGACTGTAATTGACTCTTACGGTGTATTCGGTGAAGCAGTCGTTGGTTTCGCTCAGCATGCAGATTGACTTGTTGCTTTGGTTTCCGGTGATCGCATTCTCTGAATTCACAGTTACAAGATGGAAGGTTGAATCATGAAAGTAGCTTACTGTCAATGAAAATTGCGCCGAAGGTGCTCAGGAGAGAGAGCAGGGCGAAGGTGGTGAACAAGACGAGAAAGCACTTCTCTAGCTTCGTAATAAACATCGTGCGCGTTTGTCTCTCGGATCTTCTGGACTGAAAACACACTGTGAGAAAGATAGGAGGGAACGTTCAAGACAATACAAACACAACGAATAGGTCCACAACAACAATTCCACGTCAAAAACAGTACACCAGATACAGTATACACACAGTCACAACGGCATATGGTACCTTGCTGCGATTTCTTCTCACAATCGGTGGGCGGGGCGTATACGGTGGTGGTTTGATCGGAATCACCTCCGAATACCGTCTAGTTTTCCCAACCGACTTGGAACGAGCCGGCATGTTCACTAAAAGATGAGTGAAGGAGTTCGGAAGAGACTGGGTGTAGATGGTTGGGGTCTCCGAAGACGCCTCGCTCTCGGAGAACGAGCTGAACGAGCTGTAGAACGGGACAGGCGGACGATGCATGTTGCGCTTTGAAAAACACACAATGACTTATTAGAAAAAAACGGAAGCGATATCTCCGCCCCGCCCCATTAAACATGTCAAAGACCACAACCTAATTGAAATTTGTCGGTTGACCCCGCCCATCTCAAAACATAACACGTTTCGTTTCAGAGCAACCCAACCTAGAAGGACACACGCGAAATGTGGGGCGCGAAGATGATGGAAGACATGCACAAAAGCGCATGAAAAAGAGCCTACCTACTCTACCCTTCGCCGGAAATTGGGAGAGGAAGGGTGTTCTATTGGCAATCCATCCCATTCAAAAAATGGGAGCCCGAGCTAATGCTCCGAATGGGTGGTGCTGGCGTCAGTCGTCGGATAATTGGGGGTTCCATGTAAATGTGGACAATGCGCTGGGATAGGGGGAACGGACGTCGTAAGAAAACCGAGTTGGATCCGAAGACGAACTAAGCTGTGGTTGTATGCGTAGAATGGCAGTTGGGTAAGGTTGTGTGAGAGAGAAGTGGCAAAGATAAATGGCCTTGTAAAACATAGTGTTGCTGTCTGGCTACCGTATCCCATATCTTATCTCCCGCTCTCTCGCAAGGTCGGCTTAGCTTCTTGTGACAATGTTGATATTTTTGCAACATTTGCCTTAATCCTTTTTTTGAAGTGCCGACGGCACGCGATGAGACTTAGAGAACCCTAGGTGCCCAGAAGGTCATTACTATTCTGAAGAATTTCTTATTAGAACCACACACATAAACAAAAGCTCGAAAACGCGCAAAAAGAGCAAGAGCCAACCCATTATTCATATCGTCGAGGCCAGATCCCTATCACCACATTCAAAAAAGAGAAGGAAATTTTGAATTAGGTGTCCACGTATCCCATGACACGCGATACAATTGCGCATGTTTCTCGGCATTCTGTTGTTTGGGCACGAAATTGGGAGGGGAGGGTTGAAGGAGAAACAAATTGCAACATCCTATAGTGTTTTCTAACAAATGAGAAAGAAGGGAGGGACTGGAAAGATACGGTATCAACGGGTAACAAACAAAATCTTGAAAGCTTGGTTTGTTTTACTAGTAAGCAGTTGACAGGAACGTCCCCTTGGTACCCTACACAACTTGAGAGGAACACCAGCTGAATCCCACCTGTCACTTCTTCGAGTTACAAATAAAGGGTGTTGATGATGACTAGATTACACTTTTGGGGGCTCAATTCTTATGTTTCCGACTAAGACAAATGAGATGAAAACTTTAGAGTAGTGGCAACCCAACGGCTGTTTCGGGGTTGGAACCAGAGACTGGTGGTCAACTGCCACAGGTCTACAGGGCCAGAGTGACAGAGCAGACGAGATTTTTGGAGGTTGGACCTTGTTGGGCGGAGCGAAATGGAGAGGTGATTGATTTAATCACCTATGATAATGGGGTCGTGTCGGGCGGTACCCGGCCCATTGCGTCGAGCACTGAAAAGAACAGTGCACTTTCACACCAATTTGCAATGATGGCGTATTGTTCTCTTTGCGGGAACCGGCAGATAATAGGAAATTTGATACTCTGTGACCGATCTGATAAGCAAGGGCTACGGTAACTGTGAGCGATCTAACCAATGTCGGATTGGAGAGAAGAACTGAAACACGAGTGGGGAAAGACAAATAGAGAAAGTTAGGAGAAAGTAAAGGCGTGATATCTTTCTACCAATTCGTATGAGTGTACCGAATAACAACACGCGACTTCTATGTTTTCATGGAAACATGCGAAGGCCATTCTGCAAGTTTTATTTCTTTCAGTTCCAATTCTATGATTAGGGATTCTTGGGATATGTTCGTGGAACATGAGAGCAGATGCGTGTGCTCACAGAGAACAACTAGAACAACTAGCGCGGAAACAGACTTGAGCGGCTCGTAATCAAAATGAAATTGAGATCGAGATGTAGTTAGATCGGTGCTCCTTCCCGCCCGTCACCAATCTGATAATTGGAAATTTAATACCATTGTGACTGACCCGATGAATAGGGTTATTGTGCGGTACCTGTGATGAACTTGTTGATAAGGTAGAGCAAAAATGATAAACGGGGAGAGGAAAAGAAGGCTCAATTACAGTGTACTTACACTCACAATCGGAATCCAGTAGATCTTGCAATTTTTTGAAGACGGAGAACTTGAAAACAACACGCAACCGTTGCGTTTTCGCAATCTTTGTTTTTGCAGAAACATTCCAAAAGAGTAAAGCTTGGTTGACCTTGTCGTTCTCGCTTTGGGGTTGAAAACAACTATCCTTTTTGCAAAACAGATATTTTGTACGTTTGACTGCAACGGTCTACAAAAAGGAAGAGAAAACAGTGAGCCAGAAACGGGGAGGGTGGCAATGAAGTGAATTAATCACCTCACACAGTCGGGGCCTGCCACACAGCGAACAAAAGGGTTCATTGCATAGTGAAATTTTCAACTATTATCGCTCTTTGTTTCGTGCTGTTTTGGTAATGAACAATTCAATCCACTGTGCCGGCGTTGTCTCAAATGTAAAAGAACTGTAAGAAATTAGATTTCGGTAAAGAAGTGGAGACATTCTTATGCGGTCAAAGAGCTTGGCACAGACGGCGTGTGTTAGGAAAAAAACTGTGTGCATTGAGATAACGGTAAATTTGCTCACTGCTGTCTACAAAAACAAATTCCATGTTTTTTAAATGAAAACAACACAAAAATAGTCATTTGTAACCTTGATTAGTTTATTCAGAAGTTCAAAAGTTAACAGGGAGGTGGAATTCGTGTTATTATAGAAATATTGTTTTTCCAATTAGCGGCGCACTATGGTTTTCTTGACAGAGACACTAGATGAAAAAAGAAGGAAAGCTGTTCTAACTTCAATCTTCTCCACTTTGCCCTCCGAGTTGTTGACTCGAGTGTATACTTTTTCCTCTCCATCCATGCGAAATTCATAATTGGCGAGAATTCTTCTGATATCCTCGCGATCTGCCACTATCGAATCCACAGTCCAACTGTAATCAGTTTTGCAATTCTGAAAAAGTAATTCAATTGATCAAAAAAACTTGTGGTCTTACTTCTATCATCTGTTCAACAACAATACGTGTGACTCTGTCGATCTCCAACTTCCATTCCTTGATTCCGAACAACATGTCTACTGAAAGGTCCGAAGGGCAGTCGACGTGAACATAGGTTAAGTTTTTGAACTGCTCCAAAGCAATCAAGGGTTGAAGAGGAGCATTCCAACCAACTTTCTGTGTGAGAAGCGACTCGAGCCTCTTTGATTTTGAGACCGGAATCAGCTTGGAAAGTGCACGAGATGGTGCATAGATTTCCTCGACGAGCAGCTGGTGCTGCATCCCTTCGAGACATCTTTCCAGCTGGTTGTGCAGTTGATTTGCTCTCCCATGTGCTCTCAGGAAATCAGCAAAGTTGCTGTTGAAGGGAAGTGAGCCATCGGCAATTATAATTGCCTCGAAAGATGCCTTCGGTTGTGCAAGGTATTTGGTGAAGAGCAACATGGCTTCTTCGACTGGCCCACGGTTTCTGCTGAACTTCTCCCAATCCTCCTTAGCTGGATTCGTCATCTGGCATCCCGTTCCGAATGTTCGAAACTCCATTTTCAACGAATTCTCGTCGTCCAGCTCCAACACCACTGTTATTTTTTGACGTTCGATTTCGATTTCTAGAGACAGGTAATGGATGCTTGCCGTGCTCACGAGTTGCTTTGTTTCTTTGCAACACAGCCGCAATGATTGCCTGAAAAATCGAATTGGTATTTTTTGTGCTTTATCAAAGTTAAAGAACACCACATTACAATAAGATGCACATGCTTGTTTCCAAAAGAATTCAAAACTCACTTGGTGAGAGCATTGGTAAAATCAATGCATTTTTGCTTCACGTGTTCGGGCATATCTGGCCAAACAGGATTTGGCTTCCTGGTGAGGCTCAACATGGCATCCATTGTTGAGCAATTGAGAGAACAATTTGAGAAGATAGTTTTCCGTGATTAGAGTCAATAAAACCAGAAAAGTCGATGAGATTTGTGGTCAATATAAAGATGACTTTGTTCGGTTTTCGGTAGAGCGCGTTTGATGCAGCGCGCTTCTCTTCCTCGCTGTGCAAAATTTTTCTATCGCACTCCAGTTGAATGAAAAAATGAAGGATGTTTTTTTTTCGGTACAAAGTTTATTCAATAAAAAATGATATGCTGTTTAGCTCCGACAGATTTTTTTTCTCATTTTTCTTTAACGGATGAACATAAACACATCAGACATAAAAATTGGGGTGGAGGTGTGTGTTATACAAACAAGAAAAAAAACTGATTCAGAAATTATGAAAAGTCAAGAGAGGATCAGACAAATTCCGTAGAGTTACAATGAAAATAAGAAGGACGGTGGTTTGATTTCATGGTTTACAATGACATTTTAAGGAAATTCATGTTACATGGATTTTCCTTCAACAATGAGAGTTTTAACGATTCCGGAAAACCTAGTTACAATTTTGATCCCTGGTAAATCGTAATATACCCGGTTCTTCCTTTTAGAACATTCGAATTGTTGGAGATGTCGAGTGATCCATGTGTGAGGACGCATGTATGACTTAACCCGTATGTTTTTTGCAGGTTTTCCACGACAGCTCTGGAAGAAAAAATGTACTACAACCACTCAATTTTCAAAAAATTCTAACCTCGACCATTGTCTCGAAATGAGAACGAGTAATGGACTCCACTGCCAGGTTTACTGTTTGTGCATGGATGAGGTGTTCGAGCGTCAGATCGGTGCTACAGTCGATATCGATACTGTTTACTTGTTTCCACTGCTCTAGGCTTGTTAGGGAGCGTAGAGAGATGGTGTTAAAGTATCCTCGAAAATCCACCAATTGAAGTACCCGGGGTTTGAGAACTGGGAGAAGATGTTTGAATGGTACTGGCGATCCGGAGATTTCCTCAACATGAAGCAAGTGTTCCACATGCGTCAGACGTTCTCTAAGGACCTCATAAAAAGATTCTCCAAGATTATCATCGTCGTTGATCATCAGACTATCAAAGGAACGTTTGGGGTTCAGAATATACTTCATAGCAAGCTCTGCAGCTTTTTCACTGGCATTGGTGTTCTCTTTTTCGAAGCTATTTCTAACATTAGTCCGCATTACGAATGTGTTTCCGACTTGTTCAAAGGTTCTATCATTAGTATGAACTGTGCATGTTGTTCCTACTTGTTCGAACGAAATCCAATTAATGTTGATAGTATCGAAGCACAACTCCAACGTTATCTCATTTTCGTGGAAAGTGATTACCAATGCAGGATAGTGCGTCTCCGCATTATCCACTAGAACTTTGAACTCCTTGCAGACCCGATTCAACGATAGTCTGAAAACTTGTAGCATGAATAGTTTTTGAGATTTGAGTAACTTACTGAGTATGAGCGTCTGTAAAATTTGCAATTTTCTCCTTGACGTGGAGAGGCATGTCCAGAAAGACTGGTTTTGGTTTGCGGAACACTATTTCTGGCTTGCTCAGTGCCATCGCGACAAAATCAAAGACGTTTTTGATCAAATTGACTGGAACGACTGAAATGAGTATATGAAACAAACAATAAGAATGTCAGGTTCTACGAATAAGAAATTGGAGCTGAGAGAGGAACGTGTGATCAGACGAGATTCTGCTCAAAATCTATAATTTCAAAATTCAGAAATCATAGAAAATGCGCAAAAAAACATCCCAATTGTACGATTCTCGGTGGAGCGCGTTTGCTGCAGAGTGTCTCTTTTCCTCGTTAATCACAGATTTTCTGTTGCATTGTAGTTGAATGACCGTTGTTTTTGTTTGTAAAATCAAGTTTATTCAATCAAAAAATACTATGGTGTTCAGCTTTTTGAGTATCAGAAACTCAAAAAGAGGCGGAAAAGTTATACAAACACGGATTCTAAGAAATTTATCAAGGGAACAATAGTCAACAGTGAAAGAAGGATCGAATGAATTTCGAAAAGTTACAGTAGAAATATTATGAGCAGTACGCTGGATTTAATAGTATGCAATGTATATTTTGAAAAAAATCATATTAAACTGATTTTCCTTCAACAGTGAGATAATAATTTAGAATACCAGAACTGGTGAAAACTTTGCAGTGGGATAACTCGTAAGTTATCTGGCCATTTTGGTCGGAAAATTTGAATTGTTTAAGATGCTGAGTGATCCACGTGTCAATTTCCTCATCTGACCCCACCGTTATACTTTTTGTTGGTTCTCTACCACAGATCTGAAATAAAGTGTAAAACTACGGATTCATTCTTTATAAGTTCCAACCTCCAACATAGTCTCGAAATGAGAACGAGTAATGAGCTCCACTGCCAGGTCTATTCTTGAAGCATTTATAAGGTCTTCGAGTAACAAGTCAGATGGACAGCCGACACTAATTTTGGTTGCGTGTCTCCACTGTTCAAATCTTGTCAATGAGCGTAGAAGGATAATGTCTATGCCTCCTAATAAATCCACCTCTTGAAGTACCCGGGGTTTCAGATATGGGAGAAGAAATTTGAATGGTATTGGTGACCCGAAGAATGTCTCAACATGAAGCTTGTGTTCCATCTGTGGTAGACGTTCTCTAAGAATTTCGAAAAAAGATTCTCCAAGGTCGTCATCCTCCGTGATGCTCAAATGTTGAAATGAACACTTGGGGTTCAGAAGGTACTTGAACGCAAGCTCCGCAGCTTTTTCACTGGCATTGCTATTCGCTTTCTCGAAGCGTTTTCTGACATTAGTTTTTTTGTATGTATTTTCAACTAGTTCATAGCTCAAATCATCGGTATGCACTATGCATGAAGTGCCGACTTGTTCAACCGAAATCCCCATCGTCTTGAAGAAACTTAACTGCAGACTCATTGATATCGAGTCATCCTCAAACTCAATTTCCAATCCTTTATAGTGCGTCATGACATTATCCACCAGTTTTTTGCACTCCTTGGAGACTCGATTCAGTGATAGTCTTAAAGTTTTTAGCATTAGTTACTGTAAGGACCTGTGTAGCTTACTGAGTATGAGCGTCTGTGAACCTTGCAATTTTCTGCTTTACATGGTAAGGCATGTCAGGAAAGACAGCATTCGGTTTGCGGGAGACATTTTCCTGATTGAAGGATGCCATGTTGTCCAAATAGAAGTTGTTTTCGTTGAAACTAGAATAAAGTGAGTTTGGACTTAAAAAAAGAGAAAATTTGTGCAAATGAATAAGGCAAAAAGCAATATAGCTTGGCTTGAACCCGTTGGGAAATGATTCCAAATCAAAAAACACACGGAAAATTAGTGTGACGAGGCAAAGGAAGAATGGACTTATGAGATTGTCAATATCTCTGGCAGTGTCGATTAATGTATCGGTCAACACATTTGAATATCTCCAACAGGAGTACACGACAATGAGGGACTAGAGCTCATCTGGAAAACTAGTCCCTTACACGTTTTCACCTTTTTTTCTGTTTTTTTTTCTCTCAAGGATGGATCCACGTCCTGTTGTGAAAATTTTCATTTTTCTGTCTTCAAACGCAGCAAACAGCAAAAATAGTATGCTGTTCAGTTCCATGAGCATTCTATTTGAAGGGATTAACATGAATATATCAGACACAAAAACTGGGAAGGAGGTGTTATAGAAACAAACAAATGAATTTATTCAAAAATAATGTGAATTCAAGAAAGAATATAACGAATTTTGGAGAGTTATAGTGAAAATTTATAAAGGACTGTGGTTTGATTTTATTGTATACACAGATCTTTGAAGAAATTTAATATTACATGGATTTGCCCTTAACAATGAGCCAGTTATCGAATCGAGAAAACCAAGTAACAATTTTGATGTTCGGTAAATTGTAAGTTACCCGGTTACCTTTTTTAGAACATTCGAATTGTTGAAGGTATTGCGTAATCCATACGTCAGGACCCTCATCAGTCTCCACCCTTATGCTTTTCGTGGGATTTCCACGACAGCTCTGAAAAGATAATGTATAACAACAGCTCGATTTTTCAAAAATTCTAACCTTCATCATTGTCTCGAAATCACCACGGGTAATTATTCCCAATCTCAGGTCTATTCTTGAAGCATGGATAAGGTCTTCGAGTAACAAGTCGGATGTACAGCTGACAGTTATCTCGGTTGCATGTCTCCAATGTTCTAATCTTGTTATTGGGCGTAGAGAGATGATGTCAAAGTCTCCTCCGCAGAAATCCATCTCTCGAACTACTTCGGGTTTCAGAAATGGGAGAAGATGCTTGAATGCTATTGGCGACCCGGAGATTTCCTCCACATGAATCTGATGGTTCATCTGCGTCAGACGTTTTTTGAGTATCTCGTAAAAGGATTCTCCAAGAATGTCATAGTCGTCGATCATCAGTCTGGTAAAGGAACATTTGGGGTTCAGAAGGTACTTCATCGCAAGCTCCGCAGCATTTTCAATAGCATTACTATTCTTTCTCTTGGTGCTGATTGTTTTATTCGGATCATCAGCAGCTTCATCAGTATCATCAGTGGTAGTTCTGTCATAAGTATGCACTATGCATGTTGTTCCTACTTGTTCAAACGAAATCCACATAGTCATGTCCAGATCCATTGATATGGAATCACTCTCAAACTCAATTGCCAATCTTTCATAGTGCGTCGTGGCATTATCCACCAGTTTTTTGCACTCCTTGGAGACTAGATTCAGCGATAGTCTGAAAATTTCTATTATGAATTACTGTTAGGACCTGTGTAGCTTACTGAGTATCAGCGTTTGTGAAATTTACAATACTCTGCTTCACATGGTAAGGCATATCCGGAAAGATAGCATTTGGCTTGCGGGAGACCACTTCCTGATTGAAGGATGCCATGTTGTCGAAACAAAAGTTGTTTTCGTAAAACTAGAATAAAGTAAGTTTGAACTCAGAAAAAGAAAAGGTTTGTGAGAATGAATAAAGCAGAAAGCAAACTAAATTGGCTTCAAAACCGTTGGGAAGTGATTTCAACTCAAAAAACAAACGGAAAATTAGTGTGACGAGGTAAAGGGAGAATGGACTAATGAGATTGCCAATATCTTTGGCAGTGTCAATTAATGTATCGGTCAACAAATTTAAATATCTCCATGAGGAGTACACGACAAGGGGGGACTAGAACTCATCTGGAAAACTAGTCCCTTACACGTTTTTACCTTTTTTTCTCTCAAGAATTGATACACCTGTCAAGAGAAGTTTAGTTTTCTGCATTCAAACGCAGCAAACAGCAAACACTGGAAAAAAAACAGCTGAAAAGTGAAAAAAACACAAAAAAGACGCTGTTCTTTTGAATAGATTGTAAGCCAACTAATCATCTCAATGAACTTTATTCAGTTGCTTGTGTAATGCAAAAATTTTTGTTTTTGAAGGTGGAATTATGATGAATTGAGTCGTGATATAGTTGGATGAATGAAAGTTAGAAATAGAAAAAAATTTCAGTCAAATTGCATGAAAAAAATGTGTTCAGAAATAAAAATTGAAACAACAATAAGACTCGAATTCCAATTCAGTAGAAGATTAAGAATAATTCTCATTCCGACGGACGAAGTATAGACTGGGAGTTGTTTAGAGTGTCGGAGTGATACTGAAAGTGAAATTTCTTGCGAAAGTTGGTTTTGATATCAACGAGCAAGAAAATAAATACCTTATTGCGTTTCTTGTTGAACGGGTTTCATTGGAGATTAGTGAAATAATACGAAAATTCAAATGCAAATTCAATTCTTCTTGTAGTTCTGAAAAACATTCCTAGACCCGCAAATCTTCTCAAATTGCTTACCAGAATCTTGGAAACCTTTCACATTTTGCTCTACTCGCTTGACATTTTGCGTCCATAACGTCTGGCATGTGCACCATCTTCTGCCAACAAATCCGATTCACATTTTACATTGATATACTGCAGTTGTTTCCATTGTTCAAGACTTGTCAATGATCGAAGAGCGGCTTTGCTTCCATCATCAGTAACAATGATTCCTGAACAAACTCCCGGTAAGACTTTTGGGAGAAGAATTCTGATTGCTTCTGGCGTTCCTGCAATCGTTTCCACATGAATGTAAGGGTTCATGTTTTCTAAGTTTCCCTTTAGTAGTTTGTAAAACGGTCCTCCTTTGTTTTGATGGTCAATGATGTAAACCATTTGGAAGCGCTTTCTGGACAAGTATTTGACGGTTCTCTTCGCAGCTTCTTCAAATTCTTTTTTCTCTGTTGTTGTTTCTTTCATCCATATTTTGCGTGCTAAAATAAATATAGCTGCGTTTTTGAATTGATCGTTTCGCTCTCACATGTCAGTTCCACCGAAACGAAGTCATCGCAAAACTTGACTTCAAGGTAACAATTTTTAATGTACGCGTTGCACACGAGTTCTTTCAATTCCTTACAACTAGGAAACATTGATTTTCTGAAAGTTATCGTCATAAAAATTTTTGTCACTTTTATGAAACCACCTTGTGATAACGTCCACATGGTCTACGACCAATTGTTTGATGGTTTTCGGCATTTCGACCCAGACGGGTTCCGGTTTTCGAGTCTCCGGAAGTGTTGCCATGACGACAGAGCCCATTTTTCACGAAGAGGTTGGATAAGCAAGCTGAAAGTTTCAATTGTTCAAAAAGAGGCTGGAAAATTAAACGAATAGAACAAAATACAACGTTATTTGAGCTCATGTAAAGATCATTATGAAACAGAAAACGAGAACAAATCTTGTGAATAAAACATGTGATGCTTATATTCGGTAGAGCTTTTTTGCCGCTAGTTACACGCCACACTCGCTTACACCTATTGATTATACTGATGCAGTTGATAGACTGGGCATGTGCTTGAGACTTCCTCAAAAGATATCATAAAGCCAAGCTATTCTCCCGAGAAAACAGCAAAAGGGATTTGCAAAGAACTAGAAGTAGAGGGATTCTGGGAAACACTGGAGAGATTTGAGGCAATGGTTCACTGCTGTAGTTCAAAGAACAACACAACAATAGTCATTCGTAGCCGTATTCATTGATTAGTTTATTCATAAGTTGAAAAGTTATCACGAAAAATGTTTTGGAACGATGAGTGGGAAGAATAATAGTTTTTGATTCTTGACAAAAAAAGGGTTGTGACATGTGTGTGGTTACGGAGATGGAGAAAGGTTTGTAGAACGTTACCGTATTCTCTTATCGACCGAGAGATAATAGAAATTATTAGGGAGGAAGTATGTTGTGACTCTTAACTCCTCAACTTCGAACTTTGAGATGGGGGTGGTGAAAATGTATGTTTTCTGATTTTCTTCATCCATGTGAAGAACATAATTAACAAACAATCGCTTGATATCTTCTTCATCAGCCTCTCTTGAAGTGACGGTGCAGCTATTATCAAGTTTACAGTTCTGAAAATAAATGGAATTTATTTATTCAAAAAGTTTGTAAATCTTACTTGGATCAGTTTTTCTACTATCAACGCTGTGATTCTTCCCACGTGTGATTTCCAGCTCTTGAAATCAAAAAACATATCTATTGAAATGTCCGATACAAAGTTAATTTCTACTCTGGTTAAGTTTCTCCACTGCTCTAAAGTAGTCAATGGGAGGAGAGGAGCACTCATCACATCTTCCCGCATGATGTCAATGCATGTCAGATACTTTGACTTTGAATAACGGAGAAGATTTGAAACTGAACGAGATGGAGCAGAGATTTTCTTGACATACAACTGGTGCTGCATGTTCTCGAGACTTTCTTCCAGCCGATGAGAGAATTGTTGTGCTCTCCTGATATTGTAGCCTCTGTCCCTGATAAGGTCAACTCCTTCGCGAATTTCTATTGTTTCAAAAGAGGTCTTTGGCTTTGTGAGGTATTTGGTGAAGAGGAGTCCCGCTTCCTCGACTGGTGTGGTGTCTTTGAACTTCAGAAAATATTTCGAAGCTGGATTTTTCAACTCGCATCCCTCTCCGCTGGCTCGAAAGTCCATTTGCAAAAAATTGCCCTCAACCAACTCCAACTTCACTGTTGTTCTGTGTCGTCCAAATTCGATTTCCAAAGATTGGTAATAGTTGCTTGCCTTGTCGACAAGTTTCTTTGTTGCTTTACAACACCGCCGCAATGAATGCCTGAAAATCAAAAGTGTACTTTTTTGTATTTTTCAAATCAAGTAGCAGCACACTACAGTCCGATGCACATGCTCTGCTGAACACTGTTTCTAAAAATATTCCAAACTAACTTGGTTTGAGCATTGGCGAAATCCACGCACTTTTGCTTCACGTGTACGGGCATATCCAACCAGACGGGATTCGGCTTTCTGATCATGTTTGATTCGGCGTCCATTGTTTCGCAATTGATGGGAGAAAACAATCTGAAAACAATTTCTGTGGACTGGGGACGTTCAGACGACAGTAAAGTAGATATATGTTCTGCACCAAAACCCAATCAAATGTGAGATTCTTTGAACGCAAGTTAAAAAAAATTATGTCAAACATATTTTTGCAACAAATACTGCATGGATCACGGAAATTATAAAAAAATTCGGTCAAAAAATAACCAGTGACTAATAGTCATTCAAGCGCATGCAAATGAGTGCTGTCCGGCTGAACATGTTCCTAGATTAGAGATGGTAATCTTGGTGGTACACCTGCCTGGTAATGGTATCTACAAGATATCCCATAATTACATTCTCATTAGTATCTCGTCACGTCTCTTTGATCATGCGCATGTCTTACTTGGACGCAGCAGATGTTTGACGAGATTGGTCGGTTTAATCCTTGTAGTCTCTTCCCATCATCTCCATAATTAGTGTAAATGACATCCAGGGGAAATTAGTTCTAACAGTTGTTATCGCTATGAACACCATGAGATTGGACTGTCTGGAGAAGTAATGAAGAGGAGAGAAGAAGACGATTGCAAGTTTTCTGTTAAAATTTGTTGAGGCTGGCGTTCAATATCATTTTTTGAAATTCTCACAAAGAACATACTGTATTTAAAAACATTTTGAATAATTGGAACAAAAAAACACATAATATTACCGTAATACAAAATACAAAAAGACAAGAAACGTTATCAAATAAATAAAGAAAACTTAAATAATCAAGAGCAAATGAGGAGTTTCCAATCCAATCATTCACAGCAACATTAGCGCGTCTCTCTTGTTTTCATCCATTTACTCTTATATTCAAGATTATCAGAACCAGGTGCTTCCTCTCGTTGTCTTTTGAGCGATCCCGGAATACTCTGAAAGAATATGTTCTGAAAGCTGTACATTTTTCCGTAGTCTCACCTGATTTTCCTGTGAGCGGGCGGCATATCCATTAACCGATTTCAGAAACGGTCCCAAAACTTTCGGGTATAATGTTTCCAACGGCAAAAAATATCTCAATGCTTTTTTGAGCGCATGAAGGAACATACCAACCGTTACATCATCGGATTTCTGAAATTGGGAACTTGATTGCAAACGAAACGCTTCTAGTTGAAACTGACCGCTTTCCGAATTATGATTAGATCTGGTCGCACCATGATCAGCTCTGATTCGACGATGTTCTCCTCTTCAAAACTCTGCCTGGCTGTGGTCCTTAGCATCGAGCTTGCTGCCAGATACTGGAAATTACCAAGCTGAAAATTACCAGTTTGTATTGTTTTCAAAGCAAAAACTAACTCTTGGGAATTTACCGGCCATCATTGCTCTCTCCACAAACTTTTCAACTGTACCCAAAACAGTTTCGAGTGGAGGTTTGTTGCCTATGGTTTTGAAAGAGTTGGCGATCGTCTCAATGAAGAATTCAACGATCTGAAAAATGACCCATTTTGAAAGTTTTCCGGAAGCTTGGGCCTTGGGTGATAAGATCAAAGCCAGAGGTAATGAAAGATATGAAGAGAGCTACAAAGTCGCAAAAGGATATGGTCCTCACCTTTTCTGTCTCTCCAGCAAACGCCTGCTTCAAATCCTGGTAGTCGTTGGTGAGAAGGGTTCTTATAATCTCTTTGAACTCCTCCGCATCTTTTTTCAACTGCTCATAGTTGGGTTCTATCGAATCTTTCGGATCAGAATCATGTTCCGAATGTTCCGCGTCATCTTCACTTGAATCTTCGAAATCCTGTTCTTCAAAATAGGAAATTCGATCTTCGGATTCAGAATCAGAACTGTCTGAATCAGAAGTTCCCTCTTCAGAATCCAAACCATCGTCTTCTTCTCCCGGATTCTCCCCTAACGGTGCTTGGGCGTATTCGTTGAGTGCTTTCAATGCAGTTTTCGTGATTTTGCGAAGCACAGGCGGCATTCCTTCCCTGGTATGCAACGATGCTGTGAACTCGAATAGGAACTCGCCCAAAACTTCAGTGTCGGACCACTGAAACCGGAATGATGATGGTAAATAGTGAATTTGCCGGTAGAAACTTACTGTCTTCAAGGACTCCGGTTTCTCTAAGTTACGCATCAATTCCTCTGTGATCCGGACATTCTTTTTCTTGAACTGTTCATTGATGATTGTCTCAAAATCTCGAGCGTTTTCAGGGCGCTGAAAATATCCAAAAGATGTAGGTTACTCTAATAAAGAACTTACTTCTGGAAATCCGACTTTTTCTCTTGCTTCTTCAACAAAAGCATCAAGGATTTGGCAGAAAGACTTGATTGTTGTTCGGTGTTCTGAGAGGCACAGAACACTCTTCACACTTTTAGCGAAGAGTTCAAATATCTGAAAAATGAATGTCTCTATCTACCCCAGCTTTAAAAAAACAGTTAAAAACCCACTTGTTCCTTGTTTCCTCCAAATGCGTTCACCAGGCTACTGTACTCCTTCTTTTTGGCAAGGTTGGAGCTCATTGTTCTCTTGAACAGCTTCGACGATTCTTTTGGGTATACATGAGGATACCTTTGTCCACGAAGAACTAACTTCCTTCTGACCTTCTTCTTCTTTCTTGTTTTGCGAGGCAATTCAGTCAGGTCTCTCTCAATTGACTGAAAGAATGTAGAATTTGTGTTTTTCATACTGGTTCTTGTATTTGTTATACTGACCTGCTCGCTGTCGACTGGACTCGACGCAGACGAGCTTTTATCGCTCATGATAGAAAGGCGCAGAAGGAGAGAGCGTATGCAGAACCAGTGACGCAGACAGTGATAAAGTATCAGGTGGTATCAGTTTGCAGTGAGTTGGAGGTGACTTGTACACTGAAAAATGAATAAAAACCCCTTGTGAAATAGTGAAAATCTGAAGAGAGCACATGAGAAAACCGCAAATCAGTGAAAATCAAGCAGGAAAACAGAATTTTCCGATGACTTCTCGTTCTGTATAGACTAGAAGTTGAAAAAATATACTAGATTTGCTGAAGGGTTGGATGATACCAGTTTCTACCAGAGGAAACTGATTGTAAATACGTTCGTTCTTTTGTTTGAACATCGTAAAATATGAAATACATGCAAAACAGTTGAAGAAAGACAAAACGGAGAATGCGACAGATGCAAAATCGATAAAAAACATGAGCTACGAGGGGAAACGGGGCAGAGAGGGCAGCGTGGAGCGGAGCGTGCTCGTAACTCGACAGTACGCAATACAGTACACTGTATGGTACGCACAGTTACGGAGTGACAAGAAAAACACAAAGGCGGGAAGATCTTTTGTTACGTATTTATGGAAAAGTTCAATTGAATGATTAATCAATGAAAGAATGGTTATGCATTGAGAGATGGACAGTAGGAAAGGAAAAGGTGTTGAAAACAGAGAGAAAAGAGAGTGAAATTCTGGGAGAAAAGTTTGAGACACATCGAAGTTGTAATGGACAAAACGTTTTTCTCCGATAGAAGAAGCCGGGAGACGAAATAACTTCAAGACGTTACAATTTTGAACTGATGCGCAAAAAGGAGAACGACTCTTCGAAGCGTGTTTCCACTTTCACGTGATTTATGTGGTATATTTTTCTTGCTCCGTCTACCGAATCGAATGGCTCGCTCCAAAAGTGCACATGCTTCCCTAAAGCTCTATATATCTGCTTGTCAACATTTCCTTCTGCGCGAATAACAAATACTTTGCCATTAGCTGCATTACACACCTGAAAACAACCTTGAATGTTTGAATACTTCTTTTAACTCACTTCCATACATCTCGTGAAATGTGCAATTGTTATTCTTTCGACCTTGATTGACAAATATGATGCATGAATTACATCGTCCAACGAGATATCAGAAAGTTCATCGATGACAAAACGGCCCGCTTTTTTCCACTGATCCGACGAAACTAGCGATTGCAACGAATAATTTAGATTATCGTCTTTGATCAAGATTTCATGAAGAACGTTTGGTTTGAGTCGTGGAACCAACACCAGAATTGGTTCGAGTAGTCCACATACTGTTTCAACGCACGGCTGGTGTCCCATTTGTGGCGAGTTTCCCAGAAGACGGCAGAAATCCGCGTTCCAAGAATTAACAAAATACATTTTTTGAAACGAACATTTTGGGTTGCCGAAATATTTGTTGAAAAACAGGAAAATTTCTTCTATGAAATCACGTTTTTCAATGGTTTTTGTCCAGCCTTTGAAATTGGTCATCTGACAACCCGTTCCAAACCGTTCGAAAGTCCTCTCCCTTACGTTCTCTTCGTTCAATCGCAATCTCAAGCTTGCTGAGTTTCTTCCAAAAAAGATTTCTAAACTCCGATACTTTGTGTGCGATTTGCCAACCAGATGCTTGAAGCGCTTTGAAATCAAACGTAGGGACAGTCTAAAAAGTGCCGTTAAGAATACTGATGACTGAAGTTGTTAAACTCACTTTGAAACTGCATCCACATTATCAACAATCACCTGTTGAATGGTTTCTGGCATGTCAGACAGGACCGGGTTGGGTTTGCGGGAATTAGACATCACGACTGGACAGGCTTTGAAGAAGTTCCAGTGAATAACTGAAAATAAAAGTTGAATTTTATCAAAAAGAGATCTCAGGTGAAAAAATTGTGGAAAAACAAGGAAAAGAACCTTCTCAAACGTTCCCAACCAAGCGATTGACAAAACCGATTCTGGGTAAAAAAAATCGACAAAAAAAATGAGGTAGTATGGCTAGGCAGAAGGAGAACGCATTAATAAGATGACCAATATTTTTAACAACGTCGATTGATCGGTCTGTCGACTCATTCGAATGTTTCCACGAGGAATGAACGGCAATTGGGGACTAGAGCTCATCGGGAAAACTAGTCCCTGAATTTTTTTGCTGTTGACTTGTTTCTCATTTATTTTCTCTCAAAAATGGAGATACGCACTGTCCAAATAAATTTTATCTCTTTAAATGAATCAAAGAGTAAAAATGAAGAAAGAAAACAACTGAAATGAACAAAAACACAAGAAGAACACAGAAATGTCGAAAACACAGTTCAAAAGATATAATTTGAATAAAAATTACAGTAACAATAGTTCAAAAACTCAGAGAAACAATAGATTTCTTACGGATATCATATTTCGGGAAAGAAGGTTTGTGGCAAAACGTTAAAAAAAAAGAAAATGACGGGAGACACTGAACAATTCAGGCTTACTACTTGAAATTGATACACAAAATAGACCGAGATTGTTCGAAAACTGTGTAAATTTTCATATCGTTTATGGTATATGTTCTCGAACCTCCATAGGAAGCGACAAATTGGTGTTTTGCCAGAAACCGCCTTATTTGTTTGTCAACGTTTCCTCTCGCAAGAATTTCAAATGTTTTTTCATTATTTATATGACACATCTGAAAACATAATTCAGTCTTTGAATCGTTCTAACAACTCACTTCGAGACATCTTGTAAAATGTCCAAACGTAATTCTCTCGACGCAGATCAACGAGTACTTAGCGTGACTGACGTCGTCAAACGAAAGATCGGAAACGCAACTAAGTAGAAGGCGGTCAGCTTTTTTCCATTGATCCAACAGAGTCAGCGGTTGGAGAGAAGCATTGGTGTGATCTTGGCAAACCTGGATTTCACGGAGGACGGATGCTTTGAGTCGTGGAACCAACATCAGAATGAGACGGCGGGAAGCAGATATTGTTTCAACGCACGGCTGGTGTCTTATTTCTTGTAGCGAGTTTTCCAGAAGATGGTCAAAACTCTCGTTTGGGAGAGCTTGAATAACGATGATTTGGAAGAAGCACTTTGGGTTTTTGAAGAACTTGTTGAAAAATAAGAACCCTTCCTCGGTAAAGTTGAGACTGTCTATGCGCTTTGTCCAATTTGATGCTGGGTTCCTCATCAGGCAACCAGTTTCGGATTGTTCAATACTCCTCATCAAAATGTTCTGGTTGTCCAGTTGCAACGTCACAACAGCACGATTTCTCAGAATATCGATTTGCAAGCAACGATACTTTGTTTGAGCATTATCCACTAGATTCTTGAACTGCTTTGTAACCAATCTAAGCGTCAGTCTGAAAACTAACTTTATGATTATTTTTGGATTACATTTGTAGAACTCACTTGGTAACTGCATCCACGCGGTCAACAACCATTTCTTGGATAATTTTCGGCATCTCAATCCAGACCGGCTCCGGTTTCCGAGAATCATTCATGACGTCTGGACAAGCTTGATCAGGTTTGGCGTTTGACATACCGTATTTCCGCGATTAGAAGGGCATGCCCTTCTATTTTTCAATCCCTCTTTCCTAATGCCCTTATATTCGGGGTGCCCTTCTACTCGAGGTGCCCTTGTATTTCTCAACTCTGATGAGGAATCGGAGCATAATTTCCTAAAAAGAATACAAACACACATTTGTACGAAAATTGGGCAAAAAACTCGTGAATTTGGTGAAATATTCTATGTTTTCGTCGTAAATTTGATAGAACCCCCAGAAAAATGCAGCAAAACAGGCAGTTTTCAACTGAAAATCAAGTGAATTCGAGAATTTTCGAGCTTTTCCGTGAATTTCGTCATTTGCTCGGGTGCCCTTGTAAACGAGGTGCTCTTCTAATCGGGGTGCCCTTCTATTTCTCAATGTTCAAGTCTGGGTGCCCTTATATTCGAAGTGCCCTTCTGTTCGGGGTGCCCTTCTAATCGCGGAAATACGGTATGTGCAAACAGTTGGAAAAACCCACGGAATAAGCAAAAAACAGAGGAATCGATAAAAAGTATAAACAATACTACGGAACAAGATATCGTCAATTATCCGTGGAGGGCTTTTGCACTTGATGGTACACTTGCACCGTAACTTACGCGCAGTTACGGAGCAGCGGGAACTGTTAGTTTTGTATTTCACTTTTCATGTTTTAGTGATCAAACCGTCGAAAATGAGAGACGTAACACCAAAAAAGTCGGTCCGGAGCCGAAAAGACAGCGAAAAATTGACTTGATAATTGAATCCGTAAACAGCAGTAATTTGTGTATGTAGTCGATCATTTTTAAACAGATATCGTATTGCGTTCCAGTGCATTCCCATCAACATATTCCAATTTTCCGTTCCATTTTCAAAAATGCGTCACAACAGGAGCTGCCTTTTGTCTTTTTCAAAACCGTCACTTCCGGAAGTTGTACATCACTGCCTGCCACCACAGAAGGAGAACACGGGAAGGAGAGAGGAGAAACATACAGATAGAAGCAATCAGAGCAGACCATACAGAAATTTTTTGCGCTGGGCTGACTCATTTCTTATTACAAAGTGCGTGTTTATTGTTCCATCCAAGCACCACCCCAGTTGTGTATTGTCACCTAAAAAGAACAATCCTGTCAATCGTCAGTCTGGCCTTGTAGTAGTCTCATTTGTACCTGCTTTGCATCTGCTTCCAAACATTTGGTTCAAAACCCAAAACATGAAAAAGCTAACTATTATTATGCAACCTATAACAGTTTTACTGTTGATTGCACTTCTAGTTCTTGTTATTCTTGACCTACTCACTTATGGTATGATAACAATATCATTTTTGAAGTATACATAGTACTCATTCAGCCTGGAACACTAACTCACAAGGAACGGCAGTGAACAATGGTGGATTTAGAGTCCTCTTTACATCCTTTACCGCTTTTAAAAACATGTGGAATGTGAGTCCATCCCTATTTTTCACTCCAGAATTGTAACTTCTTCAGACTATGAACCTAAAGCACAAGATCGCTCTCAACTTACACCTCACCACAATCCCAGTCATTATCACTATGATAATCATCATGAGTTTGGCTATGTGAGTGCAGTGTCAAAACAATTATCCTTTCTGTACCAACATTGTAATCTCAGGTTCACACGAGTGATCCGGAAACGGATTGCGATTGTTGTCATGATTATCTCCAGCTGGGTTTTATTCGCGCTTCTTGTGGCTAATGTGATCTTGCGTGTTACTTTGCTGTCCAGTGAGTTAGCCAATGGTTTTTAAAAACCAGAATGAAGGAGTTTCAGGTAATGGAGGAACACTGTCGCCTATCAGACCTGCTAATTCTGTTCCGGATTTTGGGGTCATTTATCATGTGAGTTATTGACCTTTCCCGTTTCCATCCAAATTTCATATTTCACCAACCCAAAACTGTTTCAGTACGACTGGCAAATGTATGTCACTCTTGCTTCCCTGATCGTCGCTTTCCTTATCACTCAAATCATCGCGTTTGGTGGATGGGTCCGTCCCATGACCACAATGCTCTCCTTCGATGGTCACTTCCAACGATACGATTACCCCAGGATTGAAACTTACAAAAACAAGATGGTAGCTGTGAAAGAACTCGATAGCTTCTAATCTTTATTCTCTTGTTCTTCATCTTCCCGACATGTATTCAAAAAACCACAATTTGGTAACTGTTATAAAGTTTATGACATGAGTTTGGAAAAGCTACAGAATCGGGATATTGGATAATTGAAGGAAAATAGAAAGTGGAAAGTAGAGTTTGGTAAACGTGGGAAAGTGTCTTGGACGTTTTGGAACGTGAAGTTTGAAGGTTGGGGAATTGGAAAATTAGGGATTCGAGATCTCATCACACATCAAATTATTAGTATTAGTACGCAATAAACACAACATAGCACACAATCCGGAAACAGAAAAGTGCGTTGAACTGCTGGAGTTTCGTGTTTTACTCAGAGGTTGGTGTGTGTTCTCATGTGGGTGTGCAGGTTGGAAGCGCGGTTGAACGCCTTGTCACAGAGTCCACAAACGTATGGTTTCACCTGAAAATGGAAGAGAAACTGTTTGTGAATTGCATTGAATACAGTACCGTTGTATGCGTCAGTCGATGACGTGTTAGGTTTCCGGGTTGACGAAACGCTCGACCACAATGCTCGCACTTGAATGGTTTCTCCCCCGTATGAATGCGCTGAAAACCCGAGTACCCATAGACTATTGATCAGAATAAACAATAACAACACATCGATGTTTTGAAATTATCATCACTTTTAAAAATTCGTCAGTTTTTGACATTTTGGAAAATTGATTTTGAATTGCAAAAGAAAAGAATGATGTGACACAATTTGACATCACTTTTTGGCGAAGCTCGGAAGTTCAAAAACAACTAAACCCAACTTTAAAAAACGTTTCTCACTCAAAAAATGATGTGATGTGTATGATTCTATGATTCTTCCACCCTCACTTTTCGGCGGGCAAACTGGCAATTAGGAGATGTGTTACCTTGTGGGTGATCAGCGTGTTGCTCCTGCTAAACGTTTTCTCGCACACATCACATCGGTATTTCTTCAGGTTGTTCTTCTGGGCATGGTCGATGTAGGATCGTTTTGTGTGAAGTCGTTTTTGTATAGGGGCAACGTCTGAAAAATTGAGTGTGAAGTAGTAGAATTGGAAGGAATTGGTACTTTTGAGTAGTTGTGGGAATGGGATCGGAAGGGCATGCCCCAGATTTTGCAGGACATTCATCTGGATGTTTTGTTGGAACAGTTGGAGCTGTTTAGTAAGCTCAAACTGCACAAATGGGTCCGGTCGCTGAAAAACGAAAAGTTCTACCCTCACACATTAGTTTTCTTACCATCAACAAGTTCCCACTCCTTCTCAACGCCGCTAATTTCACCGGATCGAAAGAGCTGATGATTTTCTGAAGAGCCGAGAAATCTTGCTTTGGTGGTCCGTTGAATGGAATGGTTTCCGTTTCCATATCGTTTTCACTGAAGGAGGAAATGTTGTAACAGCTCAGGAGAGACCCCCAAGTATGAATTGCTTAAGTGTTTCTGAATAATTCAGACATGCTTTCATGCTCCCGAAAAACAAGGTGGTGTCGTCGCCTTGCCAAAATGAAAAGTCAAAGTCAAGGCGAGAAAAACAACGGCTGGGAACAATTGGAACAATGAGTGAAAAACGGTACGTATTAGGTGTTCAAAAGTATTCCGAAATGTGCATGACTAAACGATGTGTTTTTCGAACAGAGAAAGTGAGAGGGCTATTTTTGCTAACGTGTAATTATACGAAGGTGGATGGGAATGAGTTTCGATTTCGTCGTCCATTAAAAGAGATAGGATAAGAAGGAGTGTTCGAGAAGTGTGTGTTTAACTTCTCCATCCTCTACGAATTTGTAGCAGATTTACGTATGCTCTCTCCACTACACTTTTGTTCCTACGGAGAATCGGGCACTTCTGACATCAAAAATGTTGTCGATTGATGCAAGAGCTGTTACGCTCATCTTCCATCATCTCATCCTTCCATTTTGTAGTTTGTCATGTGGACAGAACAGATTTAGATGTGTGAGCACAGCAGATTTTGTAGTGTTGACCACAAGAAGTTTTCAGTTCTCACATCAGAGGAAGAAGGAGGTGTAAGAGTGACAAAGAGAAATGAGGGAAGTGAAAGTAGAGAGGTATCAGTGTAACCTTCCCCACTCACCTGGTAACTTCGGAAGACGACAGTTCCTCATCCTCTTCTTCCTCGTCTTCTTCTTCTGTCTCGATGAACTCCTCCTTTGGTTTTGTGTCGAGCAACGAGTCAATCAGAAAGCACGTTCTGCTAGCTTCAACTGACATGTTCCTTCTGGAAATAAACGTTATGGGGTGATGTGAAGATAAGAAAGATCTGAAATGTCGAAAGTGAACACGGAAAAATGACGAGATGCTGGGGAAAGACTAACTGAAGAGCCACCGTAGTCGAAGCGCACCTAGCCTTCCCGATGGGCGGAGTCGCGGCTCGGCGAATGACGGAGCCAGAAGGATGAGTGGGGGAAAGGGAGGCAGGAGCTGCTCAAAACGGGGCGGATCTAAATCTGAAGTGATAAGACAGAAAAGATATGTTGCACTCTCAAGAGTAAAGTGCTTGTACAATTTGGCAGTGAGGAGCAAAAGTGTGGTGGAAAGTGCGATACATTATACATGAAATTGGAATTTCTAATTCCTCACTCTTCACGTAACTGCAGCAACTTCAGAACGCAACAAGGTGGCTCAGAAGTCAAGATGTTCCAAATACATTCATGAAACCGAGAGTAGAGAAATGAGTATCAAAACAGAACGAAAGATCCACGATTTGAAAGATGAGCATCTTATTTGGAAAGGTGAGCCGTCAGGGACCCGAAAAGACAGCCGACTTCCTATTTATCTGGCTCTCCATGTGGGCAGGTGTATGTATGTATATCATCTTTTTGAAATAATACCCAAGGCGGAACAAATAAAAGGGAAAGTTGGCACCCAGTGGGCTTGCGATGCAGATGGTCCTGTCAGTTATGTAAGACATAGGTAAACAGGCTTGGATATGGATACGGCTTAGGGACATTAGGAACCGATTTAACCGGTCACAAATGGGCAGATGAGCTGAGCACGTATGGTGCGATTTTTGAAGAAGATTGGGGAGCTGATTGAGATAATTCATATTAGTGAAGGAGTGCCTTGAGAGTGGATATGAGAGGTCGCACACGGCTGCCCAAAAATGTTGCATATTAACGCAACAGATGGAGCCGATCTGTTGGAAGGTAACCTCCCCCTTCCGCCTAGACCACTTGTTTCCCCACATCACGCAATCGAGAACCGATCACTTTAATCCGGGATGCTGTCCCAGTCCTAATAGTTCGCCCCTCATTTTCCTCCGCTATTCCCATAATTACCGGTATCAGCCGGTGACATATCGCACCATCAGTTGACAGTTTGTAGAGCACAACACTACATGTGTAAGTGTTGGATCATCACCCGATTAGGATCTTGATCGGTGTTCGGGTACGATATGCCATTATGCAATTTGTTGCTGGTTCAGTGACTTCCGGGGTGAGTTGGGTAGGGTGACTCACACGGATCTGTCAAGGAATTGAGAGAAACATTGATTGAAGGGGAGGATAGAAGCTAAAGAAAACAAGAGACGGTAGGAGACTGGCACCAGCGGCAACATGAAAAAATGTGGGAGATAGGATATTTCGAGGAAAAACGGGAGCGATTCAATTATTTTTCAGAGAACTTTGACTCAAACTTTGTTCTGCAACAACTTTAACATTATCAGGCCCATCGATTCTAGGGTTTTGCAAAAATGAAATGCCTATCATGCATTAGTAAAAGTAATATGAATATGACTCGGGAAACCCATTTTTCGGTTTTTTCGGGGTTGGAATTCATATTGCTTGATAAAAGAGGGTGGAAGGAGGTGACAAAAGAAAGGTGCCTTTGTCATGAGAGAGGGGCGCATTCAAGTTTTGTCACTCCTTTCCTCAACTTCTTCCTGGCCGGACATGGGAAAAAGACGAAAACTACCGTAATCCGGAGATGCTCCACGACATTTATTATTATCATCAATTTTAAGGATGTGTGCCGCGCCGAGGTGGTGTGAATGGTGCGCGAAAATGAATTTGAAATTCTGTGATCCGATAAACACGCCATATGCATCAGCTTCTTGGTGGAGCCGCGCGAGCCGCCTCTTCCTGGAGCAGCATCTTCCTGAGAAGCTCCTGAGAGAGCCCGGAATTCATAATGATACGTCCCTTTCGATTCGGAAGTGGCCCACCGGCTTTTCCCCACCCCTCCTCAATATTTTGGAAGAAACAAATGCGATTCACACTTCGACGGGGGCACGCCAATGGAATTCGGGATGCGATGGATGTGGCAATGAGCCGTCTTCCCCCCCAGACCTCGCGCCGCTTGTCTTGAATTATAAATTAATTTGGGAATTATAAAGGAAGTCAAATAATAATAATAATACTCCTTCTTTCACTGTCATCATCACATCACACCGCTCACCCCCAAAAGTGGAGCCTTCTGATGAATTTTCTTAGAATTTTCTAAGGAATTGAAAAGAGTGTAGTGTCAGTTTGATGGGAAATGGGAAAAGACAAGAACTAGATATGGTAACCTGAAATTCTTGAAGCTATATCAAAGAATGAAGAGATCGGTATGCAACTAGAATACGTATCCCTAACAAGGGAATACATGTGCAGAGGCGTATCAATTTGAGAACCTTTGGGGAAACAAAGTATACAGTGACATGAATAACTATAAAATCTCATGAGATATGACAAGAATCCGGAGACTAATTGGATGGTGAGTAACGAGTTGTTTTTTAAAGATATGCAGGTGAGTAGAATAGAGTTTGTGATGGGAGACAGATAGCAAAACACAGTTTTGATGAATACAGCTGAATCTACAGCTGAATCTCAGAAACCTAAATTCCCTCTTACAGTACCCTAAATCTCAAGTGGCATTTTTTTTTCATTATTCAAAAATCACACGACGACAAAAGAAACGCGAGAACGAACGGCGACAGATTTTCCTCCGTTACCAATGTTTGCACAAGTCCAATCACTCCTCTTTTTCCTTTATTTTTACCGCGAAAAATTTCAAAAGAACCGAGGCGACAAATCAGAATTGAGGAGAAAGAGAAAGAAGAGAAAAGCCAAATGAATGGAATGAACGTTTTTGAGAAACGTAGCGCTAAAACGTCAGGAAACTAATAGCCTCGAGAGAAAAATCTTTGAAATTTTTATGATGCATTTTTGCATGGATATGCACGCGCGCCTCAATTGTCCTTTATTTTCATTCGTAATTTAGTCATTTTTCGCGGAAGCAGCAGAAGAAAACGGGAGGAAAGGTGCAAACTTGGTGACGGGACCATTTGATGATAGCTCAGCTACCAAACGAGTTTACAGCTCGTCGTCAAGTTTCAAAATGCTCTGAACGAAATAAGACACGCAAATCTGTGAAAACAAAGTATTTCGTCAAAAACTGATCATACATGCTCCAAGTCCATTTACATAGGTAGTTTGCTCTGAACCTCTGGTGGCTACAACTAGAAATACTCATTCAAAACCTGCAATTACAACTTTGCTTCTCCTTGGAACTCGAACTTCGAAATATCATCGTTTGCAACTTGTGCCTGATCACAAACTCTTCCTGATGCTGATCTTAGAAGGAAAAACACTCAAAAGTTGCATGTTTTCAACACTTCCTCTCTCTGCGTAGGTTGTTTCCACTATCATGATACCAAGTTTCTCTCTTTCCCCATCTTCTCACCTTGACCAAATGACAAATCGTCAGGGCGTTGAAATTCTCGCAGTTTCATTCAATTGCAGCCTCTACCATGTTCCTGTTCGTTGCCCACCACTACGACACATTTCAATTTTTGAACAACTATGGATACACACCTTCATGGTCAATTACACTTTCCGTGTCATAATAATAACTCTGTTCTGTGGGTTGTTCTGTGTTTACGCCGCTCTCGACATCTTTTTTTTTTCAAACGATTCTGTGTTTTTCGTGTGTTTCCTGTATGTTTACTGTCTATGTTCCATCTTCTTCACCTCATCGTTGATCGTTCATTCCTTACAATTCCCTCACCAACCAACGGCATTAATTTGAATCAAGAGGGAGAGTGCTACCGATGCGAATTTGGAAATCTCCCTCCCAATACACAACAACAAAGGTCATAAAAGGGAAGCCAAAACACTATTCGAAGTGAAGAGTGCGCAGGCGGAACAGGAGATAGAAACGGCGCGCAGGTAGGCAAGGGTCCATGCAGCGTGAGTCGTCTCTCCGTTTGTCGCTAAATGACCCTCCTGGCTGGCCCGATCAGACTTTCGCTCCTCGCGCACCGCCGCCGACGCAACCGTCTTCCTCGTTCACTCTGGCCTCGTTTTCTTTTCTCTTCCTTTTCTTTTCTTTTCTTTTCTCACTTCATGCCATCCACCAATTTGATATGTAAATTCGTATCATAATCGTCCGCGGACTGTTTTTTTCGGCTTTTTCCTGTTTCTTCTTTGGGTTTTCTTTTTCCACACCTTTCTTTCCCTCCGAAAACGAGGTCAGTGCGCTGCGATTCATGTTTATATACAAATCTTTCAAATCTTCCAAATCCTTTGTACTTTACTATTCTCTCGGCTTCTCCTGGAATCAATAACCAGTTCCACTTTAACTTTTTCAGTTCTTTTCACTAATACAAATCATAATTTCCAATCATAACTCCCGATCGTCTCTTTACGTCTCAATACATACACCATACGCCGCATACCTCATCAGATCATTATCTTTTGTTTTCTACCGGTGGATACTGTCTTTTACTACTTACTACTAAAAATACTTACTTACTACTAAAAACACATTTTCCTTTCTAGACCACTATGAGTAAGGGAGTCAGCTATGCAATACTGGTGCTCACAATAATCGCCTTCCTGCTCACTGCTGCAGCTCTCTGCACTCCGGCTTGGCAAGTATGTACCACCAAAACATTGAACCCGAACACATCTCTTTCATTCAGGTTGTCTACGCCCGTGAAATCCGTCAGTGGGTGCAGAGCGGATTATGGCTATCATGTCAAACAAGGTTCACAACATTACCTTTCAATTATTTGATGTTTATGATTCATATTTCAGACCCAATGGCATGTACAGTTGCACATACACATTCTCACATGACGACTTCAACACGTACTTCAGTGACGAGGTTTCCGGTTTTCGAACACCGGCGTTTTATCGTATGTTTTGATGTTTTGACACACTCCCAAGTTCATTTTCAGCTTGGCAACGAACCCTCTTCCATATCTACCTACTATCCCAAGCATTCGCAATGCTCTCTTTGATCAGTTTCTGTGTCTCCGTGTCTCATAGTGAAATGAGGTTGCCGAACATTTTGAGAATGGTGTTTTTAGTCTTGGCAGGTTGGTTTTTGAAACTTTCCGTCTTAGGGTCTCGAGGCAGTTTTCAAGGACTGAAAACGTCAAATATAGAATCACTTGACCTTCTGAATAAGTAAGTAAACACAGAAACTTTTCAGCCTTCATTGCGTTTGGATGTCTGATTGCATTCGCGGTCTACTCCTACATGGTGGAATACCGATTCTTCCATGTTTCAGTCAGTGGAATCTATGAGGTACGTTTCTTCTTTTTGTTAGCTTCTTTCTCACTCATATCCGTTTCCAGAAACACCGGGGCTACTCCTGGTACATTGCCTTAACCGGAGCGTTCGTCTACTTGATCGCCATCATCCTCTCGGCAGTTAACGTGTTTTTACAAGCAAGACACGGTCCATCTATGTCGAGGCAAAACATCAATTCGTCCCTGGTGAGTTTTTTATAGTTATTTCCTCCCCTCCTAGAATGCATGACAAAAAAGACACTAACCCAATTTGCAGCAAAGCGACTTTTTCGAGTACCAATATCATCCAAACCGATCTATGGAATCATTTGAGGACCGTTTCGCAATGCGGACTTTACCACCAGTTCCGAGAAATGAGAAAAAGACCACTGTATTCTAACAAACCAACTTTTCACGCTGTCATCATAATTACATTCACATTTACACTCGGTTTTGACATAACTCCTTTAATTTCCAGTTGCACGGGTCTATAATTCATATTGCTATAACATATTCTGGGTCTTTTACGGACTGACTACACAGACGCACTTTCATTCCTTCTTTGCCTTGACTTTTCTCGATCTGGCTCATTTTTGTCATACTTTTTTCAATAAATATTGTCATTTTTGTGCTGAAATTTGATCTGGTTTGTATCTGGTTCAAAACCAAGTTCTATATCTGATTGTTTCATTGTCTCACGTTTGAATATCTGTGACTAATTGTAGAACAGCACATCAGTATGCTTGACTTTCGAACAAAGCTTCAAAAATACCAACTGGCAACTCTTGTGTCCACAGTTCTCTCCAATTTCTTCCTCTTTGTGGCTACAATCACACCAGCCTGGCAGGTTAGTTCCTGACATTTGAATTTTTAATTTTCGAAGTCTATGATTCAGGTCGCCGAGGATCTAGACGCCGGGAGATACGTGCAATCAGGTCTCTGGTTATACTGCCCGGGACAAGCACAATGTTGGTACATTTTCAGTGACAGTTTGATCAATTACTATGAGAAAGTGAGTTGGTTATACTTTCCCGTTTGTTATAAATCCACAACTGCTTATTCTCAGGTTGATGTCTGCCGGTTCTTCCTGATTGGAGACTGCAGAAAGAAGTTGCTCCGAACACCTTACTTCTTCGGTTGGCACTACGCCGTCCTTATTTTGAACTGCTGCTCCATGGTCTTCATGGTGCTCGGTGCCGCCACAATCATCTTTTCTTACGTGAAACCCCAAAAAGCCAAGATTGCTGTCATTATCTGTGATGCTGTCACCGGATTTGCTTCCCTACTTCTTGGTATCTCGTTGGTGGTCTTCATGACAAATGCAGAGATGTTGGAGTCAAAGTATCTCATTGGTATCAAGAACACCTATGAGGTAAGCTATTTAAAAAGAACTCGTTCTCAATATTCCATGTTTTAGAAAGAATACGGCTACTCCTTCTACCTCGCCGGACTTGCATTCATCCTCTCCGTCTTCACAATCATGTTCGCTGTATTGGTAACCACGTATTCACTATTCTTTGCTGAGGAAGTTGCCGAGAGTCAGTACTCACTAAAAATGTCAAACCATCAGTTCGCCGGAAATTACAATCATTATCCACAACAATCGTACAATCAGTATCAACCTCCGCAATCACAATTGAGCATGCAGGTATGTAGATTTCAAAATAAGCCACCAAGAAATGGGGTTGAAAATGCAAAAAAGCAAGTTTCAGATCCCTCCAACTGAACATGGCTCAATAATCAACGGAGCCATTTCTCCCCGAGGAGAGTTCAAATCCCAAACCCGGCATTTCTACAGTTACTAGCCGCACTCATAGCTCCCAACTGTTAGCTTCTGGAAAAAAAACAAGATTCTAACTTCAAATCCCCTTCCATTGTTCTTCCACTCCTTCCAACACTTTACGCAAATTTGATGACACGCTTCGTTTCCCTTTTCACCCCCTTAACAACGAGTACTTCTCCAACTGTAATAGTAACACAAACATTTATTCACATGCGGCCTTTATATCACAATCGGTTTATGTACAAGATCAATATGTCAATCAGGAAGTTATTCTCTTTCGTTTCCTTTTCGGTTATCTTGAGATATGAGAAATAAAGTGAAATGAATTGAAGCAAAGTGAACAATAAAACGTTGATGGTTTGTTGATGGTTGGGGGGATTCCGAGAATTCATTTGGCTAACGGAAACCGCATTATAAACGGACGACGGTTGCACCGTGATTGTTCACGATCATCGGAGGATTCGCCTCATCAAAACATGTTTTCGAACAGTAAACCTGGTCGTTGAATAACGCGAATTGGGCTTTCTGGAAAACGTTTAATTATAGATTGGTGTTGGCCTTCACATCTGAAAAATGTACCTTTTGTTCCAGCATACCGCAAGTGGAACACAGCTTCAATCCGGATCTCTTTTTCTGTAACCAAAACACTCCAGTTAAAAACGAGAAGATCAAATGTACCTTTTCTACAAATCGGTCCCCGAAAATGACAGAAGTTCCATTTGGCTTCCACTGCTGGAGGATGTAACGATCGAAATCCAATAGTACCCATGTCCGGTTATCTAAACATGTTCAATTCAGATTCTGAATCACTTCTCCCTAATTCGGTCTATTCAAAGATCAACCTGAAGCAAATGTTTGAAAGAGAACAACTCTCTCATCGGGTTCCCATTCTGGATCCGTTTCGAAACGAATCGATTTCTTCTTCAATTTATCATTCTCCCAGCGTTGTTGCAAGTTGACGACAACTTTGATAAACATTGTGTATGCAGGTAATTGGGCTGAAAACCGCATTGTTACAAGTGGAAAACAAAGAAAAAAAGAGAGGAGAAGGGAAGGTCGTACCGATGGTCAGCTGAATTGCTTTCGGTGAAAGATCCCCGTGAATAATACTGAAGGAGCGGTCCAAGTTGGGTGTGATTTTTGTTGTTGAGATGTTTCGAGGGTTGGATATCAATTGGATTAGAGTGTTCTTTTCTCGGATTATATGGAAGATTGCAGTGAGGTACTAAAAAACACGTGTTTTACTATTCTGCACGATCACTTGATCACGAAATCTTACCTCAAACGCATCTTCATATTGGCTACTTTCTTCTGCCAATTTCTTGTGGATTTTCATGAATGCGTCATCGCAACTGAACAGAACATCGTCATTTTGTTGCACGTAATTGATAACATAGCCTCGAACGGAGATAACAAGCCGTGACCACCACAAACGATCGAGAGATGAGAACATCTGAACTTGGCATTGTCATTGAAACAAATGTTCCGTGATTTTGTACACCATACCTGCTTTAGAACATCTCCACTGATTTCTGACTTTGGGGAGAAAGTGAGATTGAGGATGTCAACTTTTGGGAACAACTCCTTGTCATCCATGGAGACGGGGAGCGTCATGATTCTGAGACCTTGAAAAGTGGAAAGATGAAAAATGAAACGGTAGAAATGTGGGTGAGGTAGTGAGGAGGAGGAGGTACCGAATAAATAATCAACTAACGACGTCCTTACAAGAAAGGAGACCCCCAACTGCCTTGGCCCACGACTCCCTCGAAACAGGTTCTGAGAGAAAAGGCGGCCGACTGTTGGCTACCCGCCTGGCTGGCCAATTGTAGACGAATCGAGGCCCAATGTGTTCTTCTCCTCCTCCTCCGTCTATCAGACAGTTTGCTTTGCCTCAACCGCATTGGGCGTATCCTTCTCGATGTCCTCCGCTTTTCCAGAGTGTGTTTGTCCTCCTCCTCATTTTTCCTCACTAGTTACCCCGGTACAATGGCAGTTACTAACTTACCTAATGTCATCTGCAAATAGAAAAAGGGAAAAGGACGAACAAATTTGCAGAGAAGAACACTCTTCACTTTTGACCCGAAACCAGTTTTCCTTTTTTGAACGTCTCTTTCTGATACTAAGTACCATGCCAAATACCATGCACGTTGTTTCATCATGTTTCATTTTCATTTGAGAGTAACGATACGTACAGCAAGAATGACTTCACTTTATACCTGTTTTGGAGTGGGATCTTTTCAACGTGGTGCTCATAGGAACGGGAGACGGGAATTGGGGCAGAAAAGAAAGTACATAAATAGTGACAATTGGCATATCGAACGGGGGGAAGTCAAAAAAAGTCAGAAGAGAAACAATGAGAGGGCAATCCATAGGAAGAATGTGTGAGAAGATGCGACCAGTATTGAGAGTGGATTTTTAGAAGAAGGAAAGGAAAGACATCCACAAGTAGACAAAGAGTGGACGGAGCCAGTAGGAGTAGTGGACATAGTAGAGAGCTCCCCAGAATGCTTGGGAGGCGAACATTTCGAAGTTGTTGGGCACCACTTTTGTGGAGGACTCGCCCGGGAAGCGACCAGTCTTGTAGAACTCGGCGAGAAGTTTGTCCTGAAAGATTGTCCTGCTATTTCTGAAGTCTCTACTGTTAAACCAACCTTCTGTGCATATCTCTCGTAGAGGAACTCCTTCAGTTTCTCCTCATCGGACCATTCCGGTTTCACAGGAATCACATCATAATGCACCGCAAACTCAGCAGCATCCACAGTCGCCCAGTCACCCATCACTGCATCGCAGATATCCGGAACAACTCCACGAGTGTAGCCAATTGTGGCGTCGATGATGTACTTGATTGGTTCTCCCTTTCCACATTTGGAGAGCTTGAGGGTGTCTGGAATAAGAAATGAAGATTATCATGACGGCAGACAGAAAGGGTATGTTTACCATCGTTAGGGCCAAGGACTTCCAGGACAGCATGGGCAGCTCCGGTGCGGGGGTAAACACAATGGTCCAAAGGTTTCAGGTTGTTCTTTTCGGCGAACTGACGACCGCTCTTCTTGACCAGGTAGAGACGAGAGCCTGAAACATGTGTTCTTGTTGTTTGTCTATCAGCAGCTGACTTCACAAGTCAGAAACAGTGTACAATGTACTAATCCGTGTCTAATAATAACAAAACAACAGTGATAAGGACAACGTCACCCTACACCCCATATGACAGTCTCGCTTGGTCTGTTCAAAACAGAAAAGAAAAGTACGCGACGAACCTTCAGGATACATGATAACCCATCCATAGTCGTACTTGTAGAAGTAGTTCTCCAAGTGATCCCGGAAGGATTTCAACACACTCTCGCGTTTACTGGCTCCACCATTCACAAAGAAGTTTCCATGAGATGTCCACATAACTCCGAGCGGAGTGTACTTCCAGATATTGTAGATCACCCACATCCACTGCAACAAGACCGATTAGGCAAACAGGTGCAATATGCCAATCTCACCCTAGATCTAATCGATCCTTTTCCGTTGAGACTCTGCATAAGGACGAAGTGGTCGAGGAGTCCCAGATGGTTAGCCAACAGAAGGCACTTCTCCTCTGCATATTGCGAAAGATCGGTTCCATACTCGGTCACTGAAATAGAGATTGTGATTTCTGATGTTTGATTAGCTCTTTCTTTCTTTTTTCTTATTTTCTGACTAGCAAAAACCAATTAATTTCTTTTTTCCTTTTTTCTCACCAGTTGTTCCGCAGTAAACAGCTACAGCATTCCAGTGGGCATTCACCATACCGCATAACTTGTGCTCGAGGTAATTGAACAGTGGCATACTGAAAAGTTGATGGTTGATGTCTTCACTTGGAAACAAAGCTCGGGCATCAAATCCCTTCTCAGAAAACAGAAAACCCTTCTTTTCTACGAACCTGATGAGCATTAATGGGAAGAGAAGAGAGACAGTGATGACACAGGCAACGGGGACAACCCACGCAGTCATGAAGAGAAAGTATGCAGCTCCTGAAAAAATTACATAGTTATACCTTATTCGGTTTTTGTATCCACTTACCAACTAGTGAAATAATACGGCGGATTTCTATGAGATGCACATTATCGGCTCGTTCGGACCCGTCAATGTTCGCGACGCGAACACCAACTTTCTGGTTGTCAGTTTCGATGAGACCGCCTTTCAGCATGTCTGAAATCGTACAAAAATCATTTGAATAAAAGAGAGAAACGGAATGATTTGAAGAAACGAACACAAAGATGAGCAGAAAAAAACCGATTACTATAATGATGAAGAGGGGGAATGCGTTGATGCATAATACACTACGTTCTATGATGCGTATATTAGCGTGTGCCGAAGAAGAGATGAGCGAGATGAAGACGCACAGACAGTGGGCAACGGGTAGATAGGCCGGGTGGCCAGAGTGGTGGCTCTGTGTCTTCTGCCGTCTACCCAACAGGACCCTCCGCAATCCTGGCACTCTCTGCGCACGTCACCGCTCAACCGCACTTCTTTTAGTAACCCGGGAGAGCTGTGAGCCCGCTGAGCCGAGGTCGACCGGCCAGATGCCCCTCATCCGGACGGACAGACGCCCGTGTCGTTTTCGTGTTTCGTTTTCGTTTTCTCTTCTACTCTCATAGTCACTTGGCCCTTGGCCCAATGTCACGTTTGCAACATAGCAAGTGTTTTGGCAAACGGGTCCCTTTTTGGAATAGGGAATGAGGGGAAATGAAGAAAAACGAACTCATTTTGTCATTTTTTAATTAAAATTTCTTATTTCTGTTCTCTAACCCCTTTCTTTTGACCAATTGCGTGCTGTGAAACATTTTCAAGGCTATCCTAATCTTCTTGGACGACAGAAGACATCATTTGAACAAAAAGGCAGAAAAGTAGTTAGTATAAAAGCTAAACAAATGTTTTCTGCGTCTGATCACGTACCAAAGTATCATAGTACACTGCTTGATAAACAGGAAGAGAAGAAACGTGGGCTATAGAAAGTGAGTGACAGATCAACATGCTCTAAAGAAAAAAGAACAAAAACCTCTCTTTTTACTACTATTATGGCTCACTTACACTATACCTGTGGTAGAGACTTAGCATTTGCATATGGAAATTTCCCACACTACTTTTCAAAACTTTCGAAAATGTTGCCACAACGTCATCGACTACAACAGTTGGATCATTCCGACTAGTCCAGACCACTAAAGGATCAAGTGAGAATCAAGAGAACATTGATGTTCTCACCTGTTTGCGAAAGATGGAAAACATGGAAAAATGAAAAAATTGTGTTTATACATATGCTCGCTCTTTTCCAACTTTTATAGCTGAAAGTGTGCACGAGGTCTAGGCGTATGTAGGTAGCAGAAAGAAGAAAGAGTGTAGTCCAAGTGGACCTAGGGAACATAGAACATCCCTTATCAGTCAGGCAGGCCGAACAGTCAAACAAGTGTTAGGGGTGTGATATGACTGAAATACTTGGGAACGAACGAACGAAAGGTGTAAATGAGATGAGATGTCAAGTTGAAAAAGTCAGAATAAGAGGCGGAGAGGATTGCGAAACATTTTGTGAGGAAGAGGGTGAGATGAAGATGAATCCGTCGAGGAGGACCGAGGAGGACGCCAATTTTCGGATGCGTTTGCCTTTTTCATTTTCGCACTAAATTGTCGCGCGTTTGAATGGTTGAAGGCGACTTATGGGTTGCCAGAGTTTGGGATTTTGCAAAACAAGAGCTGAACAACAACGAAAACAAGCGGACTTTGCATGAGAATGAGGCTTCGGCTTTGCATGTTTGGTAGTGGGATTTGAAAAAGGATTGAAGGCAGGAAAAAGTTGCTACAGTAGTCTTTATGCTTTCAGAATCGTACAAAACGTTGGCAAATAGAAGAAAGAAGCCGGAGGCTCCAAGCCTCACGTGTTTCCAATAGCTACAAATGTCTTGTAGCCTAGGAGTCTCTACGTGTGCATAGTGCTTGAAAAGACCCGTCCTCTCATGTTTGCCTTTTTTGACTCTAACTTTAAAGTCAAACGTTTTTTTTTTCTTCTTTTTTGAACCAAGATAAACAGAGATGAACCAGGGCAGGACAAGCCAAACAGAGATGACAAGTTGTAGCTTGAAAAAGACCAAAAAAAGAAGATGGAAAAAGAGTTTGGTTTGATGACTACCAAGCAAACATGAAGAAGTGATAAAAATTTTGGAAAAAAAGAAAGTGACAGGGTCTCAGCTGATTCTGCTTGTAATTTCCAGATTGACACTATCAGTGGTCACCTCCGACATCAGCTACACAATGTTGCCAAATGACGAGAAGAAGGGAAAGGGGAAGGAAACAAGACATACGTGATAGCAGAGAACTATGCGTGCTGATCAGATCAGATCTGCATGGGTTTCTTATCATGGGCAAAAACTGATCATTCGAAGGTGAGACGGTGACGGTGTGAACTTGACAAGGTGAAGGTGACAAGGAAGAAGAGAACGCGTTCTTTATGATAGGCTAAAATGCTAGGTATACACATGTGAAAAAGGAAAGCGCAACCGTAATTTATGACCCTGTTGTCTCACTGAAAGGCTATTTTCTATTTTGAAGAGGGGAGGGCAATGATGGCTTTGAAAAACAACCTAAGCTGCTGGGCAAATAGAGAAAAAGGGAGGAAAAGTTGGGTATAGAGAAGAAGAAGAGGATTCCCTTTTTCTCTGAAAGTTTTCGCTTTCAAAATAAATCTCAAGCCCAAGGCCCATGTGCATGCTGAATCTGAATATAGAATGTTTTTTTTCTCGTTGGTTTTGATTTGATTTGATTTTTTCATTTTTTTTCCTTGAGAATAGAATCAGAATCTGTTTGGAGCATTTTCTGAAGCTAGAGGATTTCCAGAATGAAAATGGAGAAGTGGAATTGGAATTGGATATCATGAATGGAATAACAAGTTGTTCAAAAGAATCGAGAAAAAGAAAAATAAGTGGAAACGGTGCGGAGAATATTTTGGATGAGGTGAGAGAGGTACACATTTCGTTTCGCGCACTAAAGTTCTCCACCGCAAAGTTTCACGTGAAACGCACGTTGTTTGGATGCAAATGCAACACGTTTGGCACGTTTTTTGCTGGTTTTCGAGCTCTGAGAAGAGCTGAGAAAGGCAGCAAAAGACAGAGAGAATTGAAGACGCTAAACGAATACGCGCTTTCTATTCTTTCGCTGTCCATTTTCACAGATTCAGAATTCAATTAACAGAATGCTTTGGTTGGGTGGTTGGTCTATTCTTTCAGAGAGCTATGTTGTTGAAAAATTCAGAAATGCTCAGAAGGTTGTCATGGAAATGGTTTTGTTTGTGCCTTTCGGCAGACAAATTCCACATTTCCAATTTTCTTGGGCGCATAAATCACGGCCAAGTTTTGTGTTTTGTTTGCGCGGGGAAGGGAACGACCGCGAAAACATCTGGATCGTAAAAAAAAGTATTTGTTCGGGTAAACCGGTAGACACACAATGAGTTGGGTGACGTGGGGGAAAGTGCTCTAATGGAAAACAGTGGCAGCTATAGACAGTTCGTGTCAGTTCACGTGCCTACGCTCAGATTCATCTTTTTTCTCAAATTAAAATGAAGCTAATAATCCCATATCCATAGATTAGTATAAGAATTGAATGCTCGGAGCACGTACTACACATCCAGATCCAACTCTGAAAATGACGGCAGAGATGAAATGTATGTATGACAAATACAAACTCTCTCTCTTCCCCTCTCTATCTATTGCGTTCTAACAAGACTGAAAATCTATTTATAATTCATGCTAATTTATGGTCTTTTATGCTCTTTCATGAGCCTTGTACACTTTCTCTTATGCACTTTCCAGTCTTTTTCAAATTCCAATGTGTATTCCGGGGCATTCCAGCGATGCACCAAAAGTCACGGGGCATACATTGACATTTCAGTTTTCGTTTTATGGTGTGATTTTTCAAAGCGGCCAGTCACTCAGTGTTCAGTTTTCAGCAACTATAAAAAGAGACCTTCGGACTGTTACGAAGAGCACGTGTATTTTCGTTATCTTGCGAAATATTTCTTGCATGGAGTTTTAAAACCACTGATAACACTTTGCAACTACTGTCTGAGAGAGAAAAGATAGTAGACTTGGAAAGGAACTCTTTGGGTTTGGTTTCATTCTGCATTCCCAAGAGACAAGAGTAATTACGAAATTTGAGTATTTTGATGCACTAATGTAAGCAGAGCTGTTTTGCCGCTGTTTTTTTTATGTTTTTGAGGCAGAAATGTTACATGGAAAACAGAGATGATGTTCTAAAAGTCAGGGTCACGAGAAATCGAATTTGTTTTTTAATAACTTCAAATCAAAACGGAATAGTAAAAAGACGACATAGAAATAGTTCAAAAAACCAAAAAACTTTAAAGAATCCAAGCTTTCAACCAAATTTCCCGGAAAGAATAGCTATTTTGCTAATGCGATTCTTATGTCTGCGGGAAAAAGGCAGAGAAGAAGGCACGAAAAAGTCCAGGGAAGTGTTTAACTGGATTGGATTGCGTTAGTAGCTGTACTTTGTGTGATCAACGAAAGGCCAATAGGACTTTAGGTGGTTTCAATTTGTTTGCCAATCAAAGAAAAAGATTAGGGGGAGGAAGATGAGCAATAGAAAGTTCAATTTGAGTTCAAAAGTTTGCAACAGCCCCATAAAAACAGAGGAGTGTGCCAATGAGAGTCTAGAGTCAGAGAAGTACAAGTAAAAATTAATGTACCTAATCATCTTGGTAATGAGCTGAATTAGTGAAAATCTGTTGGCAATTTGTATGAAAAGTGTAAGGCGTGTTAAAAAAAAGTTACATGACTCATACAATTAGCAAGAAGTTTCATAATAACACGTGACAAAACAGATCAACAAAGTTTCCTGCAACACGGAACGGTCAGACAGATTTGGTTAACGAATGGAAATAATCCAGATACCAAAACTTCCCCATCTGATTTCTAGTATTTCAATGTGTTCACAAGTGGTCTGAAAAACGGAAACGAAAACTAACACTACCAGACAGATTCGATTTCAAAAATGTGTGAACTTCTCAGAGAATGAGAATGGCACGTGTTATAGAGGATTTCAAAATCGAACATAAGAATCCGAAATGAGGAAGAAGCCGGATAATCTAGAATACGTTCACAATCCGATTACAGACACGTATGTTATCTGACGTGGATGTTGCTTTGCTCATCTCTATTTTCGAAATGACACAAAATATTTGGAATCTGTTAGAACTAGAGAGAACGCTAGAACGTAGTGTTCGCTCGGTGTCTAAACTTGCATTGTAAAAAATAACGTTATTCGAAACCACACGAAACGACGGTGGCGGCTGCAGACGTGTGAAAGGACCACTTGAAACGAAAAAGATGTTCACATTGAGCGACCAAGCATGTAGCAATTCTTTTCTATATTACCCAGAAACTTGTTGGGAGCACAAACGTATATTCTACAGCATCCTAGAGGACCAAAAAACTGGCGAAAAAGTTTCTAGAGTTGTAGGAGAAATAGAAACATATAAACAATGTTTTGTTTGGAATTCTATGAATAACGTCTTGGGGGCGCTGTGCCCAGGAATAGATGACAAATTGGGAAAAGAAAGAAGGAAGGAAAGGATTCGTGTTGTTCCTAGCGGTGAGTCAGCCGAATTTGAACAAAAAACATATCAAAAAAGAGAAAAGGACCTGTTATATTGCTCATTCTTTGAAAATGGTATTGGGAATGGTACTGGGAGAACGAAGCCTTGAATTGCTTGGTTGTGGCAGAATCTGGGAGTTTCATTTAGGAAGGTTTGTTTTTTGTACCTAGATCTTAGTTTGCAGGTCTGAAAGATCCCTTGTATTTGTGATGTCTTGAACATTTGGACTTCTGATATCTCGTTCTCAGCCCCCGCAATCAAAACAAAACTGTCTCCCACAACGAGCGTGTCAGCATGTCCTTCCTTCCTTGGTTCACACCTCGCTCATTACCCGTCTCAAAATGCGTTACGCAACCAACACTGTTGCGTCAGTTACCCCATCAACAATAGTTCGGTGGTCCCACAAACCAATCAATTCAGTTTAACGATGATCCAATCCCTTAAACCCCAGGTGTCAGAGATCGAATGCGCAAGTCGCAATTTTATGGCAATTAGATCTCGGATCCCAAGAACAGAACGTCTTGGGTTGGGTGTGTTTAGGGTACGGAACACCACCAAGAAGGAAGTGGCAAAGAATAGGCTCATTACTCGGCTTGAATCAACATCTCAGATCTCACCGCAAGCCTAATTACAGAACAATGGACCATTTTGGGGTGAGATTTGAGACTTGCAAGGAGGAGACATGGTGACAGAACAAGACAAAGAGAACGAAACTCAGTAAGAAAATCAACTAAAAGTGGCTCAATTCAGAAACAGAAACAGAAACAAAAACAAAACACGTTAGTGAAAATGTTGAAAACTAGCGAATGGCACATCGGTTCTCAAGTGAGTGGGAAGGAAAGCAAGTGAAACGAACGAGTCACATGTTGATCTTCCAGCTGTTTCCTCCTCTTACAACCGCACTTTTGCTTCCTTTGTCTTCGAGTGTCGAGTTGGCGCCAAAGTGCATCCGGAGCCAAGTGGTGCTGATGACGGAGTGCTCTCTGGAAGCAAGGGGTTCAAAAACAAACTCAACTCAGAAAGCGATAATGATTGATAACTTCCTGTTGGAGGTCAGAGAGTGGTTCCATCGTTCTTGTTCCCCAATCCCCTATGTAAACGGCAAACCAAGAGCCAGTCCAGAGCTCTAATACCTCGTTACCTCTTGCACCTTTTACCCCATCAACGGTCCTTAAGAACACTGTAATTTCCCGGCAGCTTACAACCGGATAATCCCTCCTTAGCCTTTCCCTCAATGAACTCATTTGCCAGGCGGCGCCTTGTCATCTGTCACTAAAATAATAGAGTGCGCGAAATGGACCCCTCCGGGTCGGGACCTCTTCGTCGTCACAGCTCATAATCACTGGACAAGTAATGCATAATTCCGTAAGCTGCCAGTGCGCTTCTCCCGACAAGAAAAGATGGGACGCAGCTGGCCTTGAAGCCGCGAAGCCTTCGAGGCACCGTCAACACACTGATCTTCTGCTTCTCGCATGCTCTCATATGTGCATGTAAGTATGTGCAGAAGAGTAGTAATTATTTCTGCAATACACAATTATCATTATTATTTTTATTAATACAAGCTGAGAGTGGGATGAGTAGCGCCGGCGAGACAGAAGAGACAATGAACATGTTTTGAAATGTTTCAAAGTCCCAAATCCCAAACCAAAATCCAAAAATCTTGCAAAAATTTGACACCTATTGCGGCATGCAGTTAATGACATATGTAACAGAACAGATTGACCATATGATTGAGGCATGCAAATCGGTTACCAACTGTCACCAGTTCACACCTTATGGTCCCCGCAGAGGTTATCATTCTCGTGTTCTCATGTCATATTGCAAACCAAACCCAACCAATCTGAAAAACAATTTTCACCGAGACGATGTGAATTTCTTTAACAATAGATGCCTGTCCTATGACGCATTCCGATCGACGACTCATCAGTGTTCTGGAGGAAAGTGGGAGAAGAGGAGAGGAATGAGACGGCGTCCCGGAATATGAAAAACTGCGATTGTCAAGTCTGCAAAGAATTGGACGACATTCAGGAATTATGGGACCCTCGAGATTGCGGACACTGAACATTTGAAACCGGAAAACTAGCGAAAGGAACTTTTTGAACTCAGAGTAGGGGTTCAATGACCCTAGGCCCAAGTTTTTCAAACCAGATTGTTTATGTATCATACAGTATGAGTAACCAAAAATGATTACATTCAATGATTACGGTTCCAATACAATAGCGCGCCATACATGTGCATTATGTGATCAGGTCCTGTCATGGGTTCCTTTGAATAGAAGGAACATGGGGAACGGGGAACTGCGGTGATTAATATATTGATTAGACCAACTAAGACCCTCACTTTCTGTTTGCTGCTCCCTTGACCAAGTTTAGCAGATTTGAAAATGAAATTTGCTTTTGGTTGACTTTGGACTTTTCAATCTTCAATTTGAAATTCGGATTTGAAGCGACCAGATCTGTCAATTTTGTTAAGCCCGAACTAACTAGCTAATCCTTTGAAGTTTTGAGTCAGAGCCAGCTGAAAGACGAACTCATAACCGAATTTGAAATATTCAGAAGGTCCTCCCTCTCCCACCCAGTTCATTGTTCTCACGTAACCCGACCGAAGGCGTCGTAATTTATGCAATCAACCGAGAAGGGATTATCTGGTAGTTTGCCTCCGATTTACTCCCGAGACTCTGTTCTCCTGATCGACCTGTTGAGCCGTTGAGTCGTACATCATAATTTGAGACGCCGGGTTTTCTGCGGACAATAGACGCATGCGAGATAATTAATAGGATGGTCCGCTCCGGGGGCAGGAGGAACCCCGCTGGTTTCCTGGGCGAGTCCACGACGGTTACCTGTAAGACCCGACACCGCGCTTATTACCTCCTGCCTCGCATGTGTCGGTAGTTGGGCAGCGGTGAAGGTGTCATGTTCACAAGACATGACATGCGATTTGAACCCTAATCTGGCCTCAGAGGCACAACAAAGAGATTGGCTATTTGTGTGGTGAGAAAGCCTTGACGTCATCAAGGATGATTCATGGAGATGGTCTATCAGTGTCTGTTTTCAGTTTTCAGTTATTACTGTAGTAATTAGGTCTACGATTGCTACTGTACAATGGTTCTGCTCATCAAAATACTAGAATATTCCATTGCTCAGACAGGTGTACGAAGTTCATTGTTCCCCTCTTTCTTCCATTCCCTCTTCCCTCGTTCCTTCGTTAGGATTTGGAGATTTTCTCTGCCCAAATACAAATGGAAATACTAGTAGCATCAGTACACAGATCGGCACACGAAAAAACAACCCGATCGTTGGTAGGTCGGGGGTTGAATATCCGATACCCCCGAAGGTGTGTGGCTCGCTTTCTAAGAACAAAGAGGAACTCGGAGAGGCGAGTGTTTGCGAACACGATGTGATACACAAATGGACTCGTCAGGGCCTATCGCCTCAACACTACTTCTCTCCTCCGCCGACTGTAAATACCATTATGGACGGGTAGCCGAGATTGATTCAACACAAAAGGTGCACACCCTCACTTCTCCGAAATCCGATTACCAGAGCAGCGAGAAATGAGCTCGCAAAAACGGAATCAAAACGGAGTTGAGTCGAAAACAAGATCGGCCCAAAACCGAAACTCCGTGAGAGGTGTTGTTGAACTCGACATTCTGAGAGTGGGAAGTGTGAAAAAGGAAAACGAGACATGACAGATAGGCAAAACGCTGTCTTCCTGACTTCCTCTTGCTGACGAGCCGACCCTGGCATTGTCTATCTGGGAGAGCACAACACTCTCTCCAAGTTTCACTTTTGCCTTTGCTTCCCTGAGGTGGCTGGACTACGGTAGGAAGCTTCAGTCATGTGTGCAGAAGAGAGTGAGCGAGAGTGTGTGAGTGGGACTTGCGCTCAAATTGGCTCAGGTGTACGATAGTCAATCACGGGTCGAGAGTGGAGAGGAATGAGAAAAAAGTGAAAAGGTCCCCCCCCCGTTATTTTCCCTAGTTTCCCTCCTCCAGAGTCAGAGTCAGTGGGAGCCACAACCACGAAAATATTAGTCAGTTATTTGAACACCCCCTGCTGTGCGGTCTGGCCAATAGGCAGGCCTCCAATTGAGCTTCAGGGTACTTGTGCCAAAGTCACGCATATGAATATGGAGTGAAATTGGCATCAGGGTCCCCCGTTGTTTTCCGCTGGATTGTTGGATTGTTAGAGTGGGCACCCCAACGCAGTTTGGTTCAGAGAGCAAGTGCATCCACTTCTTGTCCACTCGGCGCCTCACAATCCTTGAAAATCTGTACGACAACTCTATGTGTGTGCGCATCTTGCTTCCGAACTGGTGCTGCACCGTCCTTCCATCCTTCTGACTGTCCGGACTGCGCCGAAATTCGATCGGAGACCAGGAGCCTGTACACATGTCGCCAGAGGGACTGGCTATTTCTGTTTGACAAACGACAAACCGAATCGAGTCAAAGCAAGTGGAAGCGAGGCGAGAATCGAGAATTGAGACCACCGGCGACTCGACTTCGATTCCGATTGCGACAAGAAACAGTATGTGTGTATGTGTAACAAGACGACGGACGCCGACGCCGCGGTGTTTGACGATTCGTGAAATTCATATGCACAGTTTTCGTTGACTCTTCTCGTTTTCTCGCTTCCCCCCACCGCCATCGCCACTTGTCTGTTTGTACAATAAACTTCTCGGTAACGACCAAATCAAGGAAGGAACATGGGTTTTCCCTGTGTTTGTATGTGCAATAAATAAAAAGAAGGAAGATACGCCGCCGATGGTGTCACTTTTAGTGAAAAAGAGAGAGGAGAGGAAGATGGCACCGGAAACTGAAGGAAGTCGAGGAGGCTTCCTCCATGACTTTTTAGTGCTGGCAAACATTGGAGCTCTTTTCTTCAATGTCAAATGTTTTATGAAAGAGAAAAGTTTCATGGATAAATTATATAAAAGACGATAATATCAACATCTAATCTTAAAACATGTTACTCCAGAATGCAAACTGAAACATGAGGTCCTCAGAGATGAGTTGAAACGCATCTAAATAGGTGTCTAAGCGGAGACAGGCAAAGAAATATACAGTTATAAAGGGGAAAAGATAGATGGAAAAAGGAAAAAAGGGAAAGTATAAAAATCTTAAACTGGATGAAGGGAAATGACAATTGACACACGTCTCATGCGAGTCAAGTAATGGATACTTGGGAAAAAGAAGTGAAAAAAGGGAAAAACATAAAACATAAAAACTCAGGAACCTCCCCGACAAAAAGTCACCAAAAACTGAAGGGAAGAATAAGAAGAATATTGCAATACCATGTCAGTGTTTTGTTGGCAAAAGAAAGATTTGGAGCTAAATGGAATAGGGTATCTTAAAAGAAGTGAAATGGGCAGAAGATACCCTACACGGGTTTAATATTGGGAAGAGATTGAGGAAGGGGAGGGGGGAGAAATGAGAAATGCACAACTGTCTCTGATTGTGAAATTTTCAGGACCAGGGAACCGTTTTGTGAAGGGGGAAAAGACTTATCGACACAATCAGAGACACGGAACTAAACTCAAGGGGACGTGGGGACTTATGAGGTAACATGGGACTGAGAAAGAACATTCTGAATGTTTTGAGCATGGGTCAAGTCTACACTGTATGGGTACATCATCTCCTTAGAGGGGTCATAGTAGGTTGAGCGGAACTGAGCGGAATCAATGGTTCCGACTGTGGAATCACTACCGACTGGGGAGCTCTCTGACTTTGGAGTCAAGTAACTTCCAGCAGAGAAGTTGGTGTTGAGCGGCGATGGCTGGTACTGCGACGGAGAGGAGTTGTCTGTGGCCAGAGTGTGAGCTCCGTTGGCTCCCAGGAATGGAAGGTGATCCATCACATTTGCAGTTGGGTAGTAGTGCGCAAATCGGAACTGATCCATGTACGGGCTTGCTGAGTTCCAGTTGGTGGCAAGTGGTGGGTACTGAAAACTCAAAAGTCTACTGGGAATCGTGACTGGAGAGTCTTACCGATGGAGCCTTGGTGTCAAGAGTTCCGAATGGGATTGGCGCGCCATTCTTCTTGTTGATGGACTTTGTTTTCCGCCTCGGCCTGTATTTATAATCCGGATGTTCCTGGAATAACAGAGAATGATGAAATTGAAAATAGAAGCGTCTAGATTCAAACGCAGATGATAGGGACACCGACCCAGTTTCGCTTTATCTCCACCCCAACTAACCTTCATATGAATGGCGCGTAGTCGTTTCGCTTCATCGATGAATGGTCGTTTCTCCTGTTCACTGAGCATCTTCCATTCTGTGCCCAATCGCTTACTGATTTCCGAATTGTGCATTTTTGGGTTTTCCTGAGAAAATAGAAATGAAAAACGTTCAATGATGTCAAAAGTGATCTCATAGATGACATTTAGAAACTATGAAGACATATAGAACTCAAAAGATCCACTCGCAAAAACGAGTAGACAAGATTAAGACAAAACAGTAGGAGAGGTGTTTCCCCGCACCATGAGGATTAGTTAAGTTGAGACGGAAAATATTTGCATACATTAGGATCTACCCTTAGACATAAGTGAATCCAGAAGGTCACGAATCGTTGACGTAAACTGTCTATTACTCATTAGAGATTCAATTGAGGAGTAGGAGGAGTGTGGGAAATTGAGAAGTGTAAGGATGAAGTATTAATGATTAAACTGATTCTTACCTGAGCCATCTTTCTCCGCTGCCCTCTGCTCCAAACCATGAATGCATTCATCGGCCTTTTTACTCTGGAAACAATAGGGTAAGATGGTTGAATACAATAATGGTACAAGTGATTACTAACCTGTCATCATTCTTTTTGCCGTCTTTCCCTGTAGAATCTGGACTGTCTGGACCATTGGATATGTCATCCTGCATTGTTTGCTGGTGTAGGTGTGAAGAAGATGCTGGTGGCATTTGGAAGCTCCCGAATGCCCAGGAAGAATAGTCTTGCATTTTGTTTAAATCCGGATCCATCATCATTCTCTTCGACAACAATGATATGACACGTCGGCCGGACACTGCAAAAGACAACCAATATACAATAGAATTTTGAACGGGGGAATCGCGCACGAAGGAGGTAGAAGAGACAGGAGGCGATGGGAAGAGGGTTGGGAGGAGGGTTCGCGAGATTGGGCGCCGTCGAGAGGTGCACAGACAACTGTGGAAGGGGCGGCCGCAACGACGCCCAATCAGCGCGCACTGGGCGGGGCTTCTTCTACCGAGACATGATGGGATGGCAACGCAATGTCCCGTCCAAGGTGTACGGACCTCCTTCCCATGATGATGACAACCGTCTTCCACCTCTCGCCCCGACGACATCAACGACGGCGTCGGAGGTGACTAAAGCAAACTATGTGCAGGAGACCGTGTACAGAACAGCACTTCTTCGGGAATACCACAGGGTTCTCACTATACACTTTTCAATTTCACACGTTATTGAATACAGAAGTTCTTTAACTATGTCACCAGCGGAAACGACACTCAAAACGACATCAAAAAAGACCTCCCGAAAAATACGATGAACTAAACCAAACGGGGTGAAGGGATGGGGTGAAAACCAACAATTGTGTATTGTCAGCGTTTTTACTGATTTCCTGATTCACCCACACAACCTCTCTTCTTAGCATCAGACTTGATCTGATCAACCTATCACTCAAAAGAACAGATCAAGAGGATTATGATGTTGCCCTGCCCTATCACTAGTAAGCCCATCATCAATTACGTGATAATCTTGAAGAAAAGAAGAAAAAACTGGGGGAACCCCCAAGCGAGGATATCCCTTTCCGCGCTCTATTGTCTAGAATTCTATGGAAAACGTTGCAAGTGTATTTGTATGTGGATGCGTATCAGATCTTCTTCATTCTCGCCGAAAGAAAATCCGCTTCCCATTCTCTTTCCGCTTCCTTCTTTGCAGTTTTTTCTAATTGCTCATAATCCCAGTTCCCTATAATAAAAACGGGCGTAGGGCACCAAGGGACGGACGCCGGCGACTATTCAATACTCCGACCCGTCTATTCATTCAAGACAACATTGAGGGTTGCTAATTTGGGTATCGACACTTTTCGGATTAATTCAATCAGATTGTTTCGTTTCCGCTCTGTTGTTTTCCTAGCTTTTTAGCGTAAACATAAAAAACACTAGTTTAACGGTTATCCCTCACCGGTTACTGTAGCTGATAAGTCTAAAACCCTCTATCGAAACATTTCCGTCCTAAATTTGATTCTCCTGGTTTTGCTATCAGACTTACATTTTTATAATAGCTTACTGATTGATAATAGTAACTTGATGAGCTTGTAGTGGTAGGTGACGACTGGTGGCTTAGGGAAAGAGGAAGAAGCTCGTTCACTTCACTAACAAGGGATATTCATGTCTTGGGCGGCAAGATTTACCTTGCCTTTCAACCCACCGTTCTAATCCGACAAAATGGAGCGGTACACACGTTAGAGCATCGTCGGTTTCCGAAGAGATAATCCCTTAGTTATTGGTTAGAAGGGTTCTGATTGCGGTTTGTTGTTGATTGTAAAGGAGGAAATTAGCGGATGAGGTTGTTACAAGAGGCCAGGTTAGTAAGGTCTTGGTCTCAGTCTCGCTCGTAAAGGAGCCAGTACGGATTATCTTTTTATGGGTCTAGGTCGAGGTGGCAGATGTGTGACATGGTTTTAGTGAACCGAATAGCTATTGCGTAGAGACAAAGCTTACACCTGGGTATGTGAAATCGCAAAAGTTTTTTGTGGGATGAAAGAGCCAAAGCGGCGAGCAATTTCTGATGGAGCAAGCTTCATCGCAGGACAGACGGAGCTGGCGAGCACACACAGGGAAAGCGCTCTCACATACACATAGCTACAGTATCCGGGAAGGGAAAAAAAAACGGCGGTTGCCTGCTTTGCTAGTTGTGCTTGCTGGCAAAACGGGCCGAGAAGAAGCAGCACAGACGAAAGTTTGAAGAGGGACAGAGACAAGCAGAAGAGCGAATTGTCAGTGACTAGAGCAAAGATTCTTAAAGTTTTGGGGTTTGTTCTAGAGAGGATTGAGGGTTCCTTGAGTTTCACTCACTTCACAAATTATGGTGATCGGTCATTAAAGTTCCTCTCTATCTCTTTCGGCGGGAGAGTTTCGTTCCTCAGCCTCTCAGCCAACTCATTTGGCATGTATCGTCAATATTGTGTATGAATCTATCTAGCTTACGCCTGAATGACGGATATGGGAAAATGATGGGAGGGACAACGACTTCACCCACGGACCGAATATGAGAAGGATGGTCGTTTGCACGAGCAATTGAGTTAAGGAGGTTCGGCGGTAAAAAACGGGAGTAGTTGAGGTGGGCGACGGTTGGGCAAGGAGGGGTAGTTTATACAGTGAAAGAGGACGCAAACGATCTTTTTAGGATCTATTGGGCACCCCGAAGGTCGAAACGATCAAGGTGTGTGCGCCGCGTGCGCGACCGCCGGGACGGCTTCTCGACTTTAGGCGCGAGTTGAGTCAAACCGCACCGAGATGGTCAGACTGTCGGCGCACAAATTAGCCTGATGAGCGCACTGAATCGTCTGCCCAGCGCCTGTCCTCGCCCAACCGTCCGTCCCAAACTCAAAATGACACCTTATTCCGAACCCCCGATCGTTTATTTGTTTTAAAGGCGAGTTATAAGGTCGTATAATTGGGGATGCGCCTCATGGTGAAAACGATGATCGGTTACGACCCGTTGGGAGGAAAAGGTGGAGAGGGTTGAAGGAATTGAAGGAAAAGAGGTGGAAGGAAGGAGCGATGGGTAAACGAGACGACGTACGCAACACACAGAAATTGGCTGAATCACTTAGAAAGTACTGGTAGACAAGACCACGCTTTGATTTGTTCCGATGGCAGTGCGAAGGAGGTGAGTATGTTGGCAACGCCCAAGATTCTAGCACCTATTAGTTGCGCGGAAGGAAATGGCGGACTGGCCTTTAAGAAGACGGCGTCAATGAGTTCAACAAGCTTTGCGCAGTCCGAACACCCGTCACAAATTATCATTATAAGCACTAGACGTTCTAGGCGGTCCTAGTCCCCCAACACCGAGTTGAACGTGTTCAGCCAGACAAAGACGTAGTTAGGATGGCACTGCTCTTAATCCCATCAACAAGATTCTCAAACCGAAAATAGGTAAAGCTGTGAATTTGACGTGATGTTCAAGTGATGAACAGCTGATAACTACTGACAGAGCAGGAAGATTACGTAGAAAAAACCCAAGACTTACCACAGCGACATTACGTTGATCGGTGAGTAATAGCTAAGCGATTAGAGAAATTCGAAGGATGGAATATGATGAAATAGTGCTCTGTATGAGTTTGAGAGCAGTTTCAACGGTTTTTCTGACCGGAGCAGAGGGGTATATGACGAGGAGGTCTTCATCGGCAGCATTGTGGTCGTCTGGGGCCGTCTTCTGTGTCGTCGTCGTCGAGTCTCCCCCAATCATTACAGCGCATTGTTTCTTTTCAATCCACCGCTCCATTCCTCCTATTCAGTCTTTTGTATTCGTGTTGAAAGGGCGTACGCGGGCGCACACAGAGACACAATTCTCATACACATACATACTGGCTTAGCTCTCTTTCCTCTCTTGATTTCATCCTTCAACCCAGTCCTTCCAGCCTTATTAGTCGCCTCGGCTCGGCTTCCAACTTTTCTTTTTGCTCACCACTGAAGCTGCGGTTCAAACGCAAAGCACAGTACCCGAAAGAGCCGCTGGCCACTTGGTCGTTTCCGGCGACGCAGGTGGTCCGGAAAGAGAGTCAACAAGCTAGAGAGCCACAGATTAGCCGTTTTTCTATTGTTCCTTCTCTTCATGTTTCCCGGTCTTGTTCCCGTACTTCAACCATCTAATAATTACTGTCTACTACCATGTTCTCCATGTTTCAAATTCTATTACATGTACATCTATAATTGTCATGATTCTTACCACATGATCTCAAAACGATGTGCTGATTTTCAGTACATCGCTATTGTGCTCAAACTCTTATTGTCATGCTAAACAGTTTTGCTTAGTTTTCGTGGGAATTCGAGAATTCCACCCAACTTTCTTCTAAAATCAAAAGTCAAGCTCAAGTAAGGTTTAGTTTCAAAACTATACATATGTACATGTGTCGGAATGTAGGGAAACACGAAAGGCGAAGATATTTGTTCACACCGTAACGAATAAGACCCCGGGCGGTAGGTGTGCACGCGTGTGAGGCGCGCGCATTCGATCACAAGCCACCTCGGTTTCTTGTCTCGATAGGATCGGGTTACTGTAGGCGCCCGACCTCTGACGCCACAAGACAAGACGTCGATGAAGCGGCGCAAAAACGACGGAAACGCAGATTGACCGTCGTCTTGGTTGGCCGACGCCGCTCCGGGCCGCACCAACGACAATGATGATGATGATATCAAGCCCAGCAGTTTGCACACGCCCTTCTGCGCCTACCGTAACTCTGCTGTGGTTTGGTTTCCTGGCTGCTTCTCGCCATGCTTCCACAAATATTTTCGCCTTCATCACCAAAAACATGATCATTCTTTTCTCCGTCTTGTCTCACTCACAGAAGATTAGAGGAAGGGGCGCGAGGAGCCAGCGGGTATACCAATGTCTCGGGGATATTAAATTTATTAGAAACTTTCTCAATTTTTGATTTTCGGATGAACAACTAACGGCATAGATAACTTTCACACATTAGCAAAGACTCAAACATTTGATTAATGTAGAGCAACATGAGATTTCAATTGGGCGAGGAGAGAGGAGGAAGAGAGAAACTGAACCGTACTCAATCGGACCAAAATCAGAGAGGAGTGACAAAAGAAATGAAAGATTGGAGCCGGAAGTGGGAATTGAAATAAAATAAATTAGACTTAGCAGATGCAGAAGATCATCAGAAATGCAATACAGTTTTTGGAGAGCATGAAAAGATGACAACAGACAAGATTATTATGGGGAACTAGAGAGAGAGAGAGGCAGAAGATATGGCAAGTGCTCCAGGTAGAGCTCCAGAGACCATTTCTAACCTTTATGACAATGCGATAACTGGGAATTTGTTAAGGCTAACTGTTTTTTGTTGATTTTCGGAATTTTTTTTAGAGAGACTATAGATATAAATAAATACTCTTAGGTTTTGTTTTCTGTTGAAACTTACGACTAGGAAACAATAAAAGGAGCTCAAATAGATGGACTATGTGATGTCTGCTAGGTTGAATAAAGGTGAGGAGATGGTAATTAGAATCCGAGTTACACCCTAAATGTTAATGTATTCAGTACCAGTCCGCCCTATATGGTTTCAAATTTGAAGGGGTGATAATGATAATTTAACGATGACCCAAAAGAGCAACGTACAATGGGGAGCTCCTGAGTAAAGAGAGTGAGAAAACATGGTGTATGCGGTAAGGTGGAATGAACGGCGCAATGAAAGGTGAGACATGTTCATGCCGCTACTCTCAAGACACCCCACCCGCCTTTCACACTCTCGTTTCCCTCGAATCGCGTACTGTTTCGATCCCCCAGGAGAGTAGAAAGAGGAAGAGGAGGAGGAGGAACTGTAGAGGAGAAGTGAAACTTAGGTAAACTACAAGATGAGGAAGGGGGAAGAGATGTGGACGAGGAAGCTTGTTCTGTAATATATGCAGAAACGAAACGATAGGGCTAGGGGGATAGATAGGAATAGTTGGGTAGAGGAATGAAGGGAAGGAAAGGGAAGGAGAAAAATGAGAAAAACGAGAGGGGAGCGATGGGTGTAATATTATGCAAATTAGATCATGTTCACGTTAATGTTCGGACCCGCTTGGATCTTGATCTCTCCATAGGGCTCCTTCTGTGTCACATCCACGCATTGATTCTTTTTCAGGCAGAGCAGGGAGTAGAATTTGGAGGCGGCAATCTTTCTGCTAGTGTTCTTCTTCATCAACTCATCGATTTCAATCTGAAATAAGAGCATTTCAAAGTTATTTTTGTTTATCTTGCGTTCCCAATCACCCCGTTATTCATCCCGTTATGTTTCCAATTCTGATAATCATCGCACCTATTCAGGTAGAAGACTTCACTCAGGTATGCGCATATGCTAAGAGGATGCCAAGGTGAAGCTTTGTTAGTTTGGCAATTTCCGAAAACGTTGCCAACCACTACCAGCATATGCAAAACTTTAACAGAAGGGAGGGGACTGACGCAACACTTATATAGGTGAGGATTTGCTACGGTTGCAGGGAAAGTGGCAACATATGGCAGCTCTCTGACAGACTGTTGTGACACATACTTAACATTATGTTCGTGTTGCGTAAAAGCATAATTTATCTTTTTCCGACACTTGAGATCCGTGTTGAACCGTCTGTTATATTGCGTGGAAGTATTCTGGGTTTGGCTCGGCTAACGCATGACTCACTGGATTTCCCTTTCTTTCTTCCAGGGACTTTCCTTGTATGACTAATGTAGGCCGACCAACCAACATGCAAAAAACTTTGGTAAGGTCCGCAACAATCTCCAAATTACTACACGGACAATTTGGAAAAGACCATGTACTTGTACCGCCCGGAGTCTTGGTAGGGTTTGACTACTCGAGAAGAGTGGCGACGACCTCCAAGACCTAAAAAGGACATCAAGAGGTTATAATGGCACCTGCGATTCCAATGGTCTCTGCCCATCCGAGTCAACAATCTCAAAAGGTCATGAGTTCAAATTAACCCGGTCATCTCTACATCTCTTCATCCCCAAATCACTTGGTAATCTGGTTTCTGAGGGGTCCGAGAGAATTCAAGACCTCCGTGAAGTTTCCGGTTGACTCTTTAAACTCATTTTGACCTAGATTCACTTATTCACTTGATGGAGTGATGGAAACAGTCGTCGAAATGGTGTGAAGTGGCCGTCTTCTTCCGATCGACACTTACAGAGTTCAAGCGGATTTATCATCCGGATTGGCTGGAGGACTCGTCCCGAGAAGGAGGTCTTCTTGACCACTAGCACCACTAATCTTCTCGAAACATGCAGCCGTCTCGTTCGACACCGTCCTCATACTCCTACGACACTTTCTTATGTACCTACTTCATAGGCAGTTATGTGTCCTTGTCAGTAGTGCTATTGCGTCCACTTCACCGCACATCATATGTTCACACTTCACACGATGCCCTCTCCTCCTGTCCTTATTCTTCCTCCCGAGGAAAACCAAGATTGAAACAGTTGGAGAAGGGATTTAGTTGGGGCTTTGGTGAAAAACACAAGTTAGGGGAGGGGACCGAACATTTGAATGTGTCGTCGACAAAAAAACTAGAGGCGCGATCATCAATGGCTGATGTGATGGATGGGAACATGAACACCTATGATTACAAAGAGCGAAAGGGGAACACATTCAAGGGCGACGAGATGGAAAGTGTGTGTTCGTGTGAGATCTTTTAATTTTTGAGTTTTGAGTGAATCCTTACCGCTCCATTGTCCGAGTTATTCAACTTGGTAGAGATGGTCTGCAGAAGTGCGTGAGTTCTCTTCGACCAACGATTGTCGTCATCTGTCTCTGGCTCATCTTTCTCATCCTGAAAATGTTATTTTTTGTTTCCCATTAAAAATGGTTTATTAAGTCAAATCAGTTGTTTTTTTTACTTTTTTCCAATCAACTTTGTCTTCCTGCATATCAATAAGACACTCTCGTTCGCCACCATCATCAACGACAATGGCCGGCGGCAAACAACAAAGCAGTTCGTCTCCGGGAAGAGAAGGGCCACACGGGTCGGACATTCTCATGGACCACATTCTTTTGTTACCGGTTGTTTGCACTAACACCGCCAAGTAATGCATAACCCACACGGAATGCGTGTGTTTTTGTAATATGCATGTGCCGTGCCGACACCAGAGTATGTTAATGTCATGATAGGGGTTCAGGAAGATTGGCTTTGATGGGGACCACGTTTGAAATTGCAACTACTAACCTTTCTACGCTTGTCAGAAGGAGACATATTGTCCTCATCATCCACCATTGGTGCGTACGGAGACAGTGGATTTGGCTGAATGATATCATCATCTGGATAGTCTTCAATCTCTTGTGGATGGTCCATCATTTCCAGTTGTTCCAGATCAATCGGAGCCACCTCTTCGAAGTCATCGATGAATGCTGGATCGTCCTGAAAACAAATATTCTTTTTCTTCTTTTTTTCTATCTCTTATTTCATTTTCAGATTTCAGATTTCACAGAAGCCAATTCTCCCAAATGATTTGGATGTGCTAAGCAGATTACGACGGTCGGCTTTATAACGCGCCATTGGATCCCGATGATACCAGTAGTCAAGTTGGTTGGTCACCGCGAAAACTGTGTCACCACTTTGCACTTGACATAGTCTACACACACACGCCCGCGCATCGCCTTTCTTGAGCCGATAATCCTATCGTTGCAGCCAGTAACCAGACAGGTAGCCAAAGGCAACACATGAAGGGGTCCACTCCATATGGGAAGGGAAGAGCTCGAGAACATATGTTCCGGTACTCAAGTGCTGGATTGACGGACAATTAAGTGTTTAATCGTTTGCCACCCACTTTCAAACACGCCGCGGACAAGACATACGGCGAATGGCAAACGGTTATTATCTTTGAGGAAGCATCCAGAGAAATTTGTGTCTGGGGACCAACTATATAAAGTCAGAACCGTTTTTGAAACAAATATCCGGTTTACAGGTGAGTAAGCAGCAAGATGAAGACCATCAAACCACCTTGCTTTCTCATAATGCCTAATTTTATGACTAATGTCCGAGACTCATAAACCATGAGCCATTCCTATTCAAGCGTGCAAAGCTTCCATTGTTCTACACTGGGGTCGAATTGCGCAATGCGTGTGTCTGTCTCTGTGTGCACAACCCAAAACTATAATTGCGCTGCTCGTCGTTTCGATCACACCACCGTAATATCACACCTTTCTTTTTCGGGAGGGACTAATGCATGTTTCGGCACGAGGTGACGTAAGAACGGTGCCGGATGACACGCGGTCAGTTCAATGGAGTTCGCAAAAACACCGGCGGAGATCACGCAACTGTTTTTGTTACTGGAGCAGTATTGCAAAACAGCGCTGCTAATTGAGTGAGATGAGCTAGGCACTAGACATATCTATTATCCGGGTTTGGGTACAGGCAACGAGCATCAGGTTTCGAGGGACCAACTGGAGAAAAGCGACTGGTTTCTTTCGATACTATAGGTTTTCTAATATTTTCTGAAGAGGCGTTGCTTGTGCCGGGACAGCGGATTGCTTGATGTATCGACACATCTTTTCTGATACAATTCCTACCTGAGGTCCATGCAGATCCATTTCTTGCTGTTGCAACTGCATCTCATCTTCACCAATGTCACGGAGTCCCAATGCTTCTTTGATCGCCTCGTTTAGGACCTCCGGGTTTTCCTTCTTAGTGACGGTCAGGAAACTTTGATATTTCTGAAATCCACCTTCATTAATCCATCCACATGGCCACGGTGTGCTTACTCTGATGAAGAGCTTGCTTCTGGAGAATCCGATCATTCCAGGATTGTGATGCAGGTACTCGGCCATGCTGGCTTTTTTGAAGTGGGTTAAGCGAGCGGTTGGTGGAGCCAAGTCGAGACGAGACAAGGTGTCACTGAAAACAATTGTTTAGAATTCACATTTCTCTCATCTTCGATTTCATTTTCCTAGATCCCTCGGTTTTCAAACGTTTATCTTTTCAATCCCCCGTACAATTTCCAATAATTACATTCTCATAGTGACGTTGCTATTAGTTCTTTGTCTGTAAATCTTTGCCCGATTGACAGTGATGTCACACAGTCTCAAAATGGTTTTTTAGTTGCGTCACTTTACACTTGAACGAACGACTTCTCCTACGTCAGTTTCTTGGGTTCAAGCTGGACTAGAGATTCAGAAAGAGCGAATGGATGACATCACTGAATCAGAAACGGTTTCAAGTGTTACGATTATCGGTCACTGTAGTTATGAAAAAGTCTTGAGAAAACGAGTTTAAAGTAATTTGCAACTCATTTCGATGGCATTTTCGTTTTTGGAACAACAAAACAAAGCAAGCGGGTTTGGGAAATTTTACAGCTGTTGTAATTCAGACTGTTCAGTCGGTTTGGCTTCCAAATAACTTGAAGCCAGTCAAGAAACCTCTATTGTCTTGCTATTTTGACCATTTCCTACGAAAGTAAATTGCGGACACAGAAATGAGCCGTGTTCAAATCAGAACTCATAGGAACTTTCTGAGAATCCATTCTATTCTCTTGAGTTTCAACAGACCTGTAATCCGCCATGTTCGCCTTCATTTCGTCTCCAGTGATCATCTTCACTTCGTCCGTACGACGCTTCTTCATGCTGAGCTCCTTCTGTTGCTGTCTCCTTTCCGCTTGACGCTGGTAGAAGTTCTCAACAGTATCCTGCTCCATGGTCATCGATGGAGCAATTGACATAGCTGGGCTCGGCGGACGAGCGGACATTGGGGTCTCGGCGCGCATCGGCGTAACTCCACGAAGCGGAGTCATACCTCCCACGTGATGATTGTGATTGTCTTCGTAGTCCATTACCATGTCATCCATAGCACCGTTGTGATGTTCCATGGAAGACGACTGATGGTTGTGATCGTCGTCGTCGTTATGATGTCCAGAGGAGAAATCGTCATCACCGAAGATGGCATTTCCTGGAGCATGTGCTTCGGTGAGGAATGGAGTTGCTTCGCGTTCACGTCCGGCGAAGCTGTTGGTGTTGTTGGTCGCATTGCGAGCCAGTTCCAACTCCATCTCCATTTCATACTTGTTGCAGTCATCCAGCATGCGTTGGTAGTCTTCTGGCCCTACACCAGCAGCGATCTCTCCAAAGTCATCGTCCTAAAAACATAGTTTGTTCAGAGATTCTGATCCTGGTATCTCTTACGTCAAGACTTCCTCCACCGAGGTAATCGAATTTCTGCGGAATGTCCTCTTTTAGTGTAATGTCGTCGATGCGACTCTGGCAGATTGGTGCATGGTTGAGATCCTCTTCGTCAAACTCTGGCAGATTGTTGTCACCGAACTCTCCATAGATCTGAAAACGTGTGGTTTTGAAAATGAAGAAAGGGGAGAGAGGTATGGTCAAAATCTCCTCTGTAATGTGATCAGATCCTATGGAACCACTTCAGGCTGAAGTGGAGTTGCAAATTAGCCTAATTTAAAGGGGCAATTGAATTATAATCACGGCGTTGGACAGAATTGAAAAGAGGAAATAGACAGGGAGCGCAAAAACTAAGTCTTGGCTGGAACTAGGAACAGCTTTAGCTCGCGAATCCCTTTGAAAATACGTCAGGCAATCCCACGACGGCTTAGAATGCGTCGTTTCAGAGTTTAAAAAGGTGGAGTTTTTGAAGCGGTCGCATTGCAAGCCAACGTATCAACTGCTCGTCTAGATTGAGTTTAAAGACGTCAGGTTCGAAACGAGCAGACTCGGAAACGTCGTGTAATGAAACGTCGGGGACTCGGAGATACAAATAGGATTTTCTAACGCCTGCGAACGTTTCGAGCAAGCAGGTGGAAATCAGGAGATGTAACAACAAAGTGAAGTAGAAAAATACCCCAGAGAAAGTGAAAAAATAGAAGAAGGGACGACAGCTCCGTCAGGAATGAATGGTTTGACAAGAATGATTGGATTTGATAAGATTGTCAAAGAGAGATACGACAAAAGGTTGCCTTATTGAATGCACAAAAGCCTATTCAAATGACTATTTGGGTTTGAAAGTGATGAAAGAACTCTTTGCAATTTTCGACGCTGAATGGTAGTGAATGGCGCTGGGAGAAAAGGATCGCGGCGCGGCGTCTTCACAGAAGAAGCCCTATTCAGAGGAGATTTGACAAATCAGTCTTTCTTCTGATCACATGCGTCTTTTTTTGGGATTTTGTTGAAGAATATTGGAGGAAATGGGAAAACGTACGTCTTGAATGGTGAAATTCTTGACGACTGGATTTGGCTCGTCGAGAGCTCCGTTTCGGAAGGCGAGCTTGATTTTGAGGAAGGCTTCGTTAGTGTCTGCGAGCAGGTACTTGGTCTTTCTTGAGTACACTCTGCAGATTCCGAGAAGCAAGTGTCCTGTGGTACGGAGGGCCAGTTTTTGCTGAAAATGCGGATTTTCATTTCAGAGTCAGATTTTTCATTCGGAAAATTTGGAAAACAACTCACCTGTGGACGCATAATTTCATTGACAGCTTCATCAACATTTGTCTCAAAAATTTGCACTTTTGTCAGTTTTTTCTCCCAATGAGCGGCCAGCCATACTTTTGACAGCGGGCCCTTCTTTGATAGAACGAAGTCGGCATAAAACATGCTGAAAAATCAAAAATAAATTAATTTTTCCACTTTTCTATCAAAAATTCCAAGGAAAAGCCGTCAAATCCGAGTGGATATCAACAAAAACAAAGGTTAAAAGGCAAAATATTGATGTTGACATGGTGGTAAACGCACGCGACGCGTACGCAACGCGGGTCGGTGGCCTAGGAGGCGAAGCCCCAAGGCCACACGAAAGGGTCTCTGCTGGCAGTTGTGTGTGCATAAGTGCGTTCGTTGGTGTGCAGCGACGGCAGAATGCAGATGGGAAAGCCGATAAGGAATGGGAAGAGAGGTGGAATAATCAGGGTTACGTCAAGAAAACGAAGCAAAAGACGGAGAAGGAGACTGGAGACTGGACAGAAAGAGAGTACGGGAAGTGGAAAGGTGATAAGAAGTAACTGGGAATAGAACAATGTATGTATTTGACAGAGGAGAGCAGTAGAAATTGTGCTTTTTTTTGAAAGATATGAGAACCTTGAAGTAGTGGAGCTTCTGAAAAGTCTAAATTTTCACTGAAATGTAGCTTCTGAAATATGCTGTGATGCATAGAAATGACGTTTTTTCACGGTCAGCTGGCTTTATTCTTTATTTAGATTTTTTTCCTTCTCGAAGTTTCGCTTCAAACTACGTTTTTGGTGTTTACGCTATAATCTTCAACTTCTGGTCATTATATTCTCAATTTCCAGTATTTTCTGTCCCAGTTTCATACTCCTAATATCAAATTCACACATTCTGATTGCCAAATGTTATTCAAAACTGCCTCTGCGAACTACAATCAGTCCTTGTTTTCTCTTTCCGATTATTAGGTTATGAAGGTGTCGGGTCGGTGTCTCTCTGCATTTGAGGGGAGAAAGAGAAATGAATGAAAAGTTTCTTGTGATGTTTCCCACGCCCCAGCACCTGCTATTTGGAACTAGAAAGTCTTGGCAGCTGACTTATTCACCTGTTTACTAACTCGGATTCGTTCCAATTCCTAGTACGTCTTCAGTTATTCTTATCTTCAAACAGTTCGCTCGTTTGTCATGACACACCTGGTCGCCCCCTCACTGAACACTGTGTGAAATGAGTCATGCATCGTGAACCGCCCATCGAGAAATCACTCCTTTTTTGTTATTTGAGTCCGTTGAAAACTCTACCTGACTCATTCTACCTACCTGTACGCAAAACTGTCTTCGGAGATTCAAATTCCTTTTTTTCCGGTTCAAAACCACGCAGAAACTGCTAAAAATTCAAAGCTGTTTGATGGAATGTGCAAGCGACGCTTTCTTTTTCGTTTTCTGTCACGAAAAAGGCAAAACTGCAGAGTTTCCGCTGCAGATAACGGTCTTGTGTGTTCAACAAGCAATTACCTCCTCAATGAACGTACGAACGTGCGTATTGATTTTTCGGGCGGCGGCTAGTGTAACCTTTGTGAGTTTAACGGTCAGTCAGTGCTATTTCCTTGCTTTTTTGATCTCGACGAGCACTTTCCTGCAAGATTTACCTCTTTTGAAGCAAATTATTCAAAAGATCAGCAATTTTCTAGTTCATCGAGAGCGAATCTGAGCAATAGAGCTTTGCGGTCATGTATTCCTCGTGCTGACTCATCGAAAATCAAGTTCCTGAGGTATCAACTTCTCAAACTGTGAAATGAGTCATGGCGCCAACTGGTCCATATCTGATTCTTGTGGACAGAAGGCAGTGTTCCGAGGACTTTCTATACTTTTCATCATTCTCACACCTGTCCCCCGCTCGTTTTCGCTAGTTTCTCCGGCATTTTGCACTAATTTGAGAGAAGTGTCTAATTTTCAAAGTGATCTGATTTTAGTTGAGTTTAGATTCATTAGAAAGACAATTTGATCGAGATTTCGAAAATATGATGTTCTTTGCAGTTTGATCTTCCCAAATTTAGTTATAAGCATTTCCCAAAATGTTTCCTTCGTGGCCCCACGTGCTGACCAAGAGGCGGAGCGATGTCGTTTTGTTTTTATCTGTTCCTCCCCGCTCCACACACTATTTCCTTTCCCTGACAGTCTCATAACGACATTATGCCTTCAAGAATGAGAGTATAAAAGCCCCCAAAAACATGAAAATCTGTCATTATTCGCTTTGCTGCTTCCCTGGACGGTTGAGCTGTTGTCTCTCGAGGAAGACGACGGCATCCCGGGGGGAAAATTTGCGACGACGATTCGAGGATTGTCTTCTCTGGACAGTTGAGCTGTTGTCATTCGAGGAGACGACGGTTCCAGAGAGAAGTCCACTCGCGCCCAAAAACATTGAACGGTCGTCGCCGACCGTCCCCTTGTTTTTGCCATCATTTTTTGAGAGAATTGGCAAAGCGCTCTGTTTTCCACCCTGTCTCGCGTACAAAATTTGCCTGACAAATAGAGTAGTGCCGTGCCGATCGGAGGAAAGGATATTTCACAATATTTTTCTATTAGAATTGCGAAATGATCCGAAATTCTCGTCGCCGCCCTTTCTTCCTTGATCTTTAGGGCGTGGAGATCAGTTTTCGACAGTTTACTAGCTGGAATGAGCAAAGAATTCATTGTGAGTTAACGACAGAAATAATCTTTCGGCGCAATTGTGTTCGGCCTGTCATTTCTGTCAATCGCTTCATTATCAGCCGGAAATGTTCTTCATTCCCACTTCTATTCACTTTCTAACAACATTCTCTCAAAAAAGAGAGAAAGAACTGCTGAAAAACCTAAGCAAATCGCGCGGGAAACAAAGATTTCCCGAATGTTCTCGCCCCTCCCTTTCTCTCGGCCGCCGCGGCGTCCGCGCAGGCAGTCCGCCGCATACCGCAGACCCACGAGAAGAAAGGAAACAAAAAAGAACGGCCCGCCAATGTTTTGATTATGGCGACCACCCGCGCCGAACGCCGCCTCGCGAGCGGTCGCGTTGCGGTCGCCGTTCCAACGTGAAATGGTGCACTTATTCATTCGTGTTCGCCATTTTCCACTCGCCTATCTCTCTTTTCTCTCATTTTTTCGCTTCTTTGCCCTCTTGCTACGAAAGGCAGGTGTTTATGAGGTTTTCGCGTGTTCTTTTCCGCTCTCATTGTTACGAAATGCGATCTAATCGACGTATTCTTCGTTTATACTGCGAATCGCTAATTTCCGTCACGCAATAGTTCAATCGCTCGCAGTCATTCTTTTCTTCTGGCTAATTCCCCTCTTCGCCGACCGAAAAGGAACATTTCCTCGTTTCCAATGGCTTATTTCAAGAGAAGAGCGAATGCGCTCGTGGCAAACGAGGCTTATCAGCGTATTCACTCTTTCGTTGCACGCGCCTTTCGTTTTCTGCAGGCGGCTCGCATAGAATTGTTTTCTATTTTCTATTTCGAATGAGAACTTTCTAAAAGTGCAGAAATGAGAGGCGCGGAAGTGGAGTGTGGTGAGAGTAGAGATATCGCCTGCTCCTCCAGAGAATCTGCGCTCTTGAATGAGCAATGCTAATCTCTCGACCCACTGCACTGCCCCTCCTTTTTCTTGATGCAATTGCAACTCTCAAATCACGCCTCATGTTTATCTCCGCCCATTTCCGCATCAACCTTTTGAAACGTTACTCACTCCTTTTCTTCTTCGCTCGTTTCCTTCCTTCCCGTAACTGATATCTTGTGTTTTGCAGGAAAAACCATCATGGACCGCGAAGGTTTTGCACTCGGAGGCTTCGGTCTCAACATGCCGACAATCGCAGATCCAGTGCCTCATCATCCATCGAGAGGTAATAACCACAACGTGCAAGGACTTCTGGAGCAGGCGGAAAAGAACTCCGGCCTGTTGGATCTCCAGGGAGCGAAGAAGAAGGCGGACTTCAAGCAGCTGATCACGTTGGAGGACATCGGACACGGAAGCTGCGGAACCGTCTCGAAGTGCAGCTACGAAGGAGTGATCATGGCAGTGAAGACGATGCCCCGCACACAGAACAGCTACGAGATGTCGCGCATCCTGATGGACCTGGACGTGATCTGCCTGTCATTCGACTGCCCGTACATCGTGCGCTGCTTCGGATACTTCATCACTCCGGTGAGTTACCTTGAGTTGCTAATCAGTTTAGAACTTTTCGTTTGCAGTTTGATGTCCGCGTGTGCATGGAGTGCATGGCCACGTGCCTGGACCGTCTTCTCATCCACATCAAGCAGCCGATTCCAGAAAAGATTATCGGGAAGCTGATCATCAGCATCATCAAGGCCCTGCACTACTTGAAGACCACTCACGTAAGTTGGGAGCGCCTTTTCGGGAGATCGTTGATGCCTTTCGCATCTTGCATCACGACTTATAAAAATCCACTACTAATCCTATGCTTTTTCAGCAAATCATGCACCGTGATGTCAAGCCGTCCAACATCCTTCTCGACTGGAGCGGTGTCATCAAACTCTGCGACTTTGGAATTGCTGGAAGACTCATCGAGTCGCGTGCGCATTCCAAGCAGGCTGGTTGCCCACTCTACATGGGACCGGAGCGCCTCGACCCTAACAACTTCGACTCGTACGACATTCGCAGTGACGTCTGGTCCCTCGGACTCACGCTCGTCGAGCTCGCTACAGGAAAGTACCCGTTCGCCGGATCCGAGTTCGAGATGATGTCCAAGATCATCCACGGAGAGCCACCGCGTCTCAAGCAGGTATGTTTTTCCACTCTAGTGACTTTGTAGAGACAATTTCTCATTCCAGACCGATGGATTCAGCTTCGACTTCTGCGACATCGTGGAGAGATGCCTCCAGAGAGATCCAACAATGCGTCCAAACTACACCGAGCTGCTGGAGCACCCCTTCGTCAAGTTCCACGAAACCCAAGACACCGACGTCGAGGAGTGGTTCGCCGACGTCATGGGCTGCTAGTTTCTAGTCGCTAGTGCCTTCCCAGTGTTACCAATCCCGCTAAATCTAACTGTGAATAGTGAATCCATCCCGAATAAGCTATGCATCGATCCCGTGTTCCCCCCATCCAAATTCGTGTGTTTTTCATCTCCTCCCGTGAGCAGCTAAACCTAAGTTATCCTCTATCCCCCATATTCCCAATCATTTGTAAACTGACACTTGTTCTTGAAGACCTTCTCATCCAAGTACGAAAGCTAGCATTTGTTGCAACATTTTTACTCATCTTCGTTTTTGTTCCTCTTGAAAAGTAACCTAAATCCTTCCCACAATATCATATGGCCCCTAACAAGTGTCCCCACACAATACCATCCTCTGAGGGACGATAGTAATTTTATAGGTCAATTCTTGATTGTATATTTGATTATCATCTGAGCCTCTCGCCTTTCTGCTCAATTCTTTTTGAGTTGATTGGTCAAACTTGAAATTGTGATGCGATTTTAAACGGATGTTGTATTTAAAAGTGAATCATAGTCTATGGACCATTGTGCAATAGAACTTCTCAAAAGTTGTTGACGTCTTTTCATTAAAAATAAATATCCCTCGATTAGAAATCTTGTTTGAATCGTTTGTTCCTAATAAGAGAGTGGTAATGAGGTCTCGCTACCACTGCTCCAGGTGGTCGGGGCAAACAGCGCAGCTAGATAACCCTTCCTCAAGGGGATTACGTGAGCGCAGCGGGGTCACGGAGCCCTCTATTAATGGCGGGTTCACTGCACATCGCCATGACAACCACTGGACACCTCCCCGCTTTTCCCTGCTCTGCGTGCTGGTCAGTGTTCCCCCTGCTGCTCTCCGCGGCTCATTTCTCCCCACATCACGCAACGGGCTGCCTCCATATCTCCCAACTTGCCTCCAACTATACATCTAATCTCCGGCAATGTCTCTCGTAATCAAAGGTAAGTAACTAACTATTCCTCTTATTCTCTTGAGTGTTTCCCAGAAGTGCATTTCGTTTTGCAGGGAAAGCAGCGCATATTGCACCAAGAAGGCGACAAAGCCAACCGGCAAGCCAGCAGAGCCAGCCAGCAGAGCCGAGAACCGACGAGCAAAGTTCTAGGAAGACTTCCACAGCGTGAGGCTCTTGAATAGAAATAATGAGAAAATGAGAAAATGTGTTTTGCACGCCCACCCGTTTTCCTTTTATAGAGAATCTATGGACCATGAAGCTAATGAAATCACAAATCTTGCTGACCAATATGCACAAAGCCTTCAGCAACATATACAAATTTTGCAAATTGAGAACTCGTTTCTGTATGTTTCTCATGTACTCCCACAGCGAAAACGTACTTATTCCTTTTTCAGAAAGAAACAACAAGATGAACGAGAATTCTTGGTGCAACAAGAGCGAGAAGAAAAACACCGACAAGAACAATGCGAAGAACAGTTACGGCGTCAGAAATTACACGAAGATCAACAACGAAAGGAATACGAACTCCAACAGAGAAGAGAGTCGTCGAGAAGAGATCGACGCGGCCCCGCAACAACACAAATTCTCGCGAGAGGAAATGAAGTGAGATAATTAATGGGTTATGGATATGTGCGCACCGACAACATATGTTTAGGTTTCGTTGAATGGGGAAACTTGGTGCCAATTACCACCTGATCACCCACCGATTCCAGCTATCATTAGTGATAGGTCCCAGTATTCACACAGAGGCGGGCGGGAGCGGGTAACAAACTTTTCGGAGCGAAGTTTCACAAACAATTATGTTTTTAGAGTTTCTACTCCGACGACTACAGCTCTTACGTCCGTGACCGACGAGAATACAGCGTACCTTGCATTTCCCGTCATAGAAACTCCAGAAGGTACGTCGTAATATGCGATATGTCAAACATCTGCTGCTTTAGGGAGAGATCATTTGTCACGAGTCACAATATAGAGCAGGAGGAAATACTTGTGGGAGAACTGGAGGACGCAATTCAGGTGGGTTTTAGATTTTGTTTACGTAATGTCAATGAGTTTGGAGTAAACATTGCAGAAGAATACCGACTTGGAAAGAGAAATCGCAATGTTGAAGAGCAGAGAAAGGGAACACGAGGAAATCATCAGTTCTCTGAAGTTGAGAATCAAAACGATTGAGACAGAGAAAAAGGGAGAAAATGGTAGAGCATGCTTGTTATGCATGAAGCATAGTCCATTTTCCAGATGTACTTGTCAATGAAAAGAAAGCTCTGTTAGAGGAGTTACTCGACATGCAGAAACGAATCGATGAGTTGGCTCCAGCATGCGCCGAGAAAGAACTGAAGATTGTGGCGACTGACAATGAGAAATTGGATCTTACAAAACGACTCAGACACGCTAATAGTGATATCTCTCACCTTCAGGCATGTGACTTTCCAGCTGCTTCATTATAAAGCTTTTTCAGGCGAATATTCTCCATCTTCGTGAAGATATCATCAACAGAGATGATAAAATAAAGACACTGAACGATGAGATTCAGTACATGCAAAGCCGCATACTGGTGATTGAGGGAGAAACTCGCGAACTGCGTATTCGAGAAGATACTAATCAGGTACGCCCATTTCTATAGAAAGTATTATCCAATTGTAATACTGACATAAAAGGACAAAAGGAACGTCTTTTCAGGAGAAGCTTACCGCCTATCATCAACAAGTGCGAGAGTATGAGCTCACCAAGATTAACGACAAGAAATTGATCGACAAGGCAAGATAAACTAGCAGTTCAGGGAACAAATGTTGTGTTTTAGGTTATGGAAGAGAACGCAAATCTCATCAAAGACAATGCAAAAATCTCCACAAAACTGAACCGTTTGGAGCATGTAGACTTTTCAATCAAACAAAAGGAGATGAAAGAGGCGCAAGCAACAACTGAAACTGTGTCAGAGCTCCGATCGGCACTTCAAACCGAGAGAAGTTCATCTCACAGTTTGATGAGCAAAATTGAGATTATGAGACAGAGATATGATGATTTGGAGAAAACGGTACTCTTTATTGTCTTTGGTGGATGATAAAGTACATATTTCTTTCAGATTTCGGAACGAGACAAAACTGAAGAAGAGAATATTGCTGAGAGAAGTCGAGTGGAGAAAGAATTGAATGCATTGCATGCTTTGTCAAAGTGAGTTTCTGTTGTAAAACTGCTCTGTTCAACCGGTCTATTTGCTCGATGCAACTGTGTTATTTTGTAGTTACTTTTCTTCCAACTGATTTTGAAAAAATCAAACTGAATTCAAAAGTAGAAAAAGTTAAAACTGTTGCGAAACACAACTGTGTTGAAAGCGTGTATTGCGAAACGGCGATATTATGAAATGTCTGGATTGCGAAATAGCGGGGCATGTCGATAAGAATAAAACAAGTCGTGAAAAAAACTATTTTCCAGGTCTCTTTCATCTGAAAACAAGGTACTTCGCGAGGAAAAACTGATGAATGAAGAAATCATCGATGAGTTGAAAGGAAAGGTAATCAGATTCTTTGCAAGTATCAGTAACAACGTGTACCATTCAGATCCGTGCCCTTGAAGAAAACATTCGTACATCGCAGAACATCAACCTAACCAGTAGGAAAGCAATGGGTGATAGAATCAAAGAATTGGAGGACGAAATCAGGAAAAAGCATCAGAAATTCCTCGAGTTTGAGGAAATAGCAAACAATTTACACCAAATCACATCGGTGCTCCCATCGAAACTATCGGACATGACTCAAAAGTCGGTCCTGAGATCACTGAATCAACCGAAGGATGATTCTGGTCGAGGGTACGGGGGACCTTGATTGGATTGTTGAAACGTCCGGAGACTTTTTAATGGTACTCAGATACATTATAATATTTTACTTTCAATTATGATCATTCAATTACTAATAATCTCTGTTATACTACGGAAGTATCTAATAAGCCCTCCGATTATCATCAAATTCTACTTTTCCTAAAATTATGTGACTATCGCCAGTATCCAAAACAAAATTAGCTATCGTTACGTAATCATCGTATCAATTGCAACAAATCTGAGAGAATAAAGAACAAAGTGCTATATTCCGCGTAAAAATAAATACATAATTACTCTAAATGACGTTTTTTTGAATTAATTGTACGTAAAAATGTCGTGGTACCGGCAAAATAATCAAGAAGATCTTTCAGGAAGATCCGTTCATGAAAAAGCATGAAAACGATCCTAAGATTGATGAGGATTGGTTTGCCAAAATCATGGAAGAGCCAGAAGTATGAATTATAAAGCCGTTTGATTTCTTTATTCTACTTTTTCTCAAAATGTGTGACTATCGCCTGTATCCAAAACACAATTAGCTATCGTTACGCAATCAATGTATCAATTGCAACAAATCTGATTGAATAAGGAACAAAATGTTACATTCATCGTAAAAATGAATACATAATCTTTCTAAATGATGTTGTTCGCTTGTTTCCCTTACTCATCACAATACCCTTTGCCTCGAAAGTGAGAACTATTCCCTAAACACGGATCGAAATAACAAATGATCTATCTTCTCAACACTATCTTTCGCAGATTGATTCGCGAAAACGTCAGTTCCAAAATACAATGAGCGATGCGATTGTCACCTTGGCTCCCTAAATTGCGAATGTCCCAAAAGGGGCGTGGTTTAGCCAAATGACACGAAAACACGTCAAACATGTCACGTTTTGCGTAACCAATTTGTGTTATGCTTTTGTTTGCGTTAATAACTCTTTGGGTTCCCACCGAAATTGGGAGAAAGCAAACTCAAGTAGTCAAAAAATATTGCAGTTTCCAAAACTGTGCTTAAAATTTTATGAGGACGCCTGTGAGCAAAGTTATGCTCCATTTCTCGAGGGTACGTCAAAATTCATGGAACACATAGCGGGCCCGCATGCAAAGCGAAACATCGCCGTCCTTTCTCGGTGTCGGCCGCATGTTTTTCTCTTAATAACGTGGCCGGTTCAATTACCCAATTAGGAAAAATCAAAGTGTAGTATCGATTCCTATCGTGTTAACCTACGGTCTACACTCGAATGAGTGTAATAAAGGTGATATGTTCAAGAAGTCCTAAACGGCCTAATTTTGAACCTTTTCGACGGTTCATAGTATCAATCAATAGCTCTCAATCTTCAGATTCCAAAAACATACATAACTAAACAAAATACTCCCAGCCGGGGGCGCAGCCCCTACACTTATCAAGCCAGCACCCGCCACCGAATCGGTTTTACTTTTTTGACTCTAACTGATTTGAGAGTGGTTCGTTTCGAAAAGGGGACTATATCCTACCAAAAAGGTCCCGAAGGGGCCGGGGAGCGTCAGCTCCCTAACCCGCGGAGCGGATGTTTTCACTACAGTTTGAGTGGAGATTTTTCTTCTACTGAAGCATAATTTCGGGAGAAGCACCTACCCAACTGCCGAAGGCCTTGGGAAGGAACTTCCCTAGTCTTTTTGTTACGGAAATGACTAATGATCCTTTTGATTTGTTATTGAAACAACCACAGGCAGGTGTTCTACCGAAATGTATAAAAAGATGGGCACATCCATTGAGCAAAGCAGAACGGTTTTTGCTATTTCTCGAATTTACTTTGAACAAAAAAACAGTAATGAAACGCGCAAATCTTTTCAGTTAGAATTCGTCCTTTTTGTTCTTGTTTGTGAATCAATTGATACCCGTATCTCTCGTTTCCCATCATCAACATCCATTTCGCTCATCGTTTTCGCATCTTTCTACACTTCGCAATTTGTCTTGATAATGAAAAAAGTGAACAAATTTTAGACGGATTCGCTCAAGTTTTCTCTTATTCTCAATACAATGGGTGATGCATTGAACAACAGAGAAAATTTACTGGCTGTTCTGGAAAGAGTTCGCAGTCAATCTGGAGTTCTAAACATTCGCGGTAAATATTTTTTCGGTGAATATTTAGTTGAATTGAGTGTTCAGGGATATCATACAATGCCAAGATAGGAGAAGAGATAGGCGACGTAAAAATTGGGGCAGAAATAAACAAAGGAAGTTGTGGGACTGTTTACGAATGCGTGTTTCGAGGCGAAAATATGGCAATGAAGAAGATGGCTTTGGACATGCAGAGTCATACATTGAACACTATTCTTATGGATCTAGAGGTCATCCGTGCCTCTTACGAGTGCGATCATATTGTGAAGTTTTACGGATATTTCATTACTGATGTAAACAAATGTTTCATACCTGGGTGTATTAAAAAAATGGATTACAGACTTACATTGGCATCTGCATGGAGAAAATGGCAATTTGCTTTCATCACCTTTTGGATATATTCAACAGAAGACGGGAAGAACTTCCTGAAGCAATTCTAGGCAAAATGTGTGTCAGTGTCGTGAATGCTTTACACTATCTCAAAAGTGAGCATGTGAGTCTATCTGCTCGTTCTACATTTTCAAAGCTGTTGTTAGGACATAATGCATCGAGACATCAAGCCATCAAACATTCTGCTAAACTGGAATGGTATTGTAAAACTATGTGACTTTGGAATCTCCAAGATTCTTGTCGAGTCTCGGGCTTACACCAGAAATGTCGGCTGTCGAAATTACTTGGCTCCGGAACGCATCAATGCTGTCACAGAGTTCTATGATGTTCGGAGTGATGTCTGGTCATTTGGAATCACGTTGGTTGAACTGGCAAATGGAGAACATCCATATTCAGAGCATCTCAATATTGATTACCTGCTTGCAGTGGCTATAACTGAAGGAGACCTCCCACGACTCAGAGTAAAATATTAACGAATTGTCACAAGTAAAGTTCATTTCAGACTGATAGGTTCACTCCGGAGTTCTGCGATTTCGTGGAGCGATGTCTTCAAAGACGACCAGAAGACCGTGACAACTTTGAACAGTTACTCGTATGTGCAAGAATCGGGTTTTAAAAACACTATAAACTTTCAGAACCATCCGTTCATTATTCATCATGCGAATCAGCCAACGGACATGGAGGAGTGGCATGACAATGTCATGGAACAAGCATAAGTGACGCAGCGTTTTTGTTGTTCAGTAATTTCTCCCTGCGAACGAATTTCTGTATCCCATAAGTATCATTTCTGAAAAGAAATCCCTTCAAACTACCGTTATACTGCAGTACATTTCGAGTATTATGAAATAACCTGTTCCATTTGATTTGTCCTTAGTCTCGGTTCGAAAAATTTTGTCACTCATATCTTTTTCACTTCTTCTATCATCTATGGTCTTTTGCTAATCGTTGATAAAGAATACAAGTTATCATCTATTTTTGATACAATGGCTGATTCAATGAGAAACAGAATCAAAACCATCATTCCACATGAATGTGAAGAACGTTGCACAGCTCATGTTTTCTTGCCTTCTTTTATGTTCTTCGAAATGAAGATGTTACCGTGAAACATAGAGAATCATTTGCAAGAGTTTTTATTGAGTGAGAGTCATCTGGGTATTGTAAATGTTATGGATATTTTATCACGAAAAAGTTCTTATCAACTTGATTCATTCAAAAGCAGCGATGAACATTAAGCCAGGAGTGGTTTTGAAAAATCTAGATTCGATCTTCTCAGCCAGATGCCGTGCTCATTTATTGTAGCTCTGATTCTGGTCAATGGCTCGTCAGGCATTCGGATGATACTCTTAATGTCATCGTTGTTGGATTGGGACTCTAGATTCAGTTGTGCCACGTAATCAGAAAGACCAGTTCGATCGAACCTTCCGGAACAGAAAACAGTCAGCTGATCGAATTGCGGACGGTTCAGAAACGTCTGGAAACAAAACAAAATCAGCGTTTTACTATCTGATTACCCACCTCCAGGAAATTTTTCGCAGTCATGATGGGACGATGGCGATAAATCTTCACTGTTGTGAAATGAGCCCATTGTTCGAATGAAATATCACAATCATAATTGGAAAGGAAGATACACTTTGCTTGTTTCCACTGCTCCGTTTCAAAAATCTGGTCCAACGAAGTTAGCTTTGGTTTTCTAAATCCTGACTCGAAAGCTTCATCCACTTCGATTTCGGTGAGTGTTCCGGGTTGGAGATAAGGCAAGATCTGTAGAATATGGGCAGTAGTTGTCCGAAATCTGGTGGTGATTTTTCCAACAAGCAGCTGATTCTGTTTTGCTTGAAGTCCTTGTTCAATCTCGTCCATTATCACTTTCCGATCCTCTTCAAATTTCCTCTTTGGGTACCTCCAGAAGAAATCATCTAGCCAACTGCGCTCAAAGCCTTGCATTCTATCCCACTCCAATGACAATTTTCCAGTTTTTGCCTTGGGTCTCATGAGTCCCAGAAGGTACTGCACGGCAGCCTTCCGATAATCTTTCTCCGGAAGAACCTTCTCCCAATTACTACTTGGGTTCCTTTGCAGAACACCATTTTCATGAGCAGTGAATTCCATCACAAGGTTAGTGTAATGCTCAACAATGTATGGCTCTCGGACAGTTTCTTTAATGGTCACTGTCACTTTTTCCTCTAGCGGTCGCACTTTCACATTCACTTCCTCGTAAGTGATTGGAGAGCCAACTACACGTGACTGGAATCCCTTTGACATTTGGGACACAGCAAGTCTAAAACATACCAATTTGTTCAGATTGAAAAGGCGTTCAACTCACTTGGTTCTAACGTCAGGTGTTCGGTCAGTGATCAACTGCTTGAGATGCTCAGGCATGTGCATCAATTTTGGCTCTGGTTTTTGCATTTCCTGTTGAATAACAGTAAACATCGCGGAGGAAACAAGAGAAAAGAGCCGAGAAGTAGATGAAGTTGATTATCGACTTCTCTCTGCACCAAAAGACACAGACCAGGAAACAGCTTCTAGAAAGAAAACGCAGACGAGCAGGCAGCTGCGAAGGATTATAGCGAACGGATTAAGCAGAGAATATCATAGCTGGATAAAGTTTGTGAATGGGAAGGAAGAAGCACGCGGTGAGAATATTTTGCATTATTCATTTCCGGACCTCGGTCTAACAAGAGGGTGTAGGAACCGGGAAGAAAAATTAGAATTAGTATTCATGAAGAACAAACTCTCTAATAGCGTGTAGCAGAAGATACAATACAGACAAGCCCTTGTTAACTTCATTTATTGAACATAAATATAGAAATAAATGGTTTTTAGCATATTGTAGATTCATATACTAACAAGGAATGATCCCGAAGTGACCCCCCTGGATTCTGTTGGAAGTATTTTTTTATGATCATATATCAGTAGATAAAACAAACCACAGAGGGATTTTGTGTGAAAAAATTTTGTTCCCGGAATACGGCACCTCCAATTTTCATGCTATTTTGCCAATTTTTGCATCTAACTCCAACTTTGCGGAAGCATAACTTTTTTCTGAAGAGTTGAAATTGAAAACGGTCAACTGAAAAATGATTGCGACGTATTCAAAATTATAATGCACAATAATTTAAACTGGTATCAACATCATAACAACTCGAAAATTTTGAAAAACCAAAAAAGGTAAAAACTCAACTTTTTTCTGTGAGCTGGTCAAAACGGGAAAATTTGTGCATTCAATTCTACGTTGTTTCAAACATATGTTTTTAAACTTTCAAAATAATTCACCGTGAAAAAATCGAAAAATTTTGATTTTTCGAAAATTTTCGGGTTTTTTGAAAACGATTTTTGGACATAACTTAGCTCAAACTTATTATTTCTCAATGAAACAAAAACCAAATTGTAGCTAAAAGTTAGTTTGTACCCAAAATATTAACACTGTTGTTAAGTTTAGTGAAAAAATTTTTCAGAAAACGGTTGAGAAAAAAATCTACTTTTTTTCCAACCAGCCAAACTTCTTAAAAACTGATTTTTCGTATTGTGCTGGAAAAAATACTCCGAATTTCCAAATTTCGTCTATAAATCTTTCCTAATCAGTTCAAAAACACAGTTTTTCTTCAAAAAACAGCAGTTTTTCCCAATTTCTCGAAATTTTTTTTGAAAAAACTGCTGTTTTTTGAAGAAAAAAATGTGTTTTTAAACTGATTAGGAAAGATTTATAGACGAAATTTGGAAATTCGGAGTATTTTTTCTAGCACAATACGAAAAAGCAGTTTTTAAGAAGTTTGGCTGGTTGGAAAAAAAGTAGATTTTTTTCTCACCCGTTTCCTGAAAAATTTTTACACTAAACTTGACAACAGTGTTAATATTTTGGGTACAAACTAACTTTTAGCTACAATTTGGTTTTTGTTTCATTGAGAAATAATAAGTTTGAGCTAAGTTATGTCCAAAAATCGTTTTCAAAAAACCCGAAAATTTTCGAAAAATCAAAATTTTTCGATTTTTTCACGGTGAATTATTTTGAAAGTTTAAAAACATATGTTTGAAACAACGTAGAATTGAATGCACAAATTTTCCCGTTTTGACCAGCTCACAGAAAAAAGTTGAGTTTTTACCTTTTTTGGTTTTTCAAAATTTTCGAGTTGTTATGATGTTGATACCAGTTTAAATTATTGTGCATTATAATTTTGAATACGTCGCAATCATTTTTTCAGTTGACCGTTTTCAATTTCAACTCTTCAGAAAAAAGTTATGCTTCCGCAAAGTTGGAGTTAGATGCAAAAATTGGCAAAATAGCATGAAAATTGGAGGTGCCGTATTCCGGGAACAAAATTTTTTCACACAAAATCCCTCTGTGGTTTGTTTTATCTACTGATATATGATCATAAAAAAATACTTCCAACAGAATCCAGGGGGGTCACTTCGGGATCATTCCTTGTAAGAAGAGAACTAAAACATTTGTAAATCTCCAATTCACATCTTGTCAAACGGACCAATTTTTTACTGATGAGAGCTTTGATTTTAGTGTTTGGCTCAATGTGGACTTGTTTGATGATGTAGCTCTTACGTCCCCAGAGATCGTCAAAAGGATGTCTGTCGGGGTCAACCTCTTGATCCAGTTGTTCCAAGTACTCAGGAAGGCCAGTTTGATCAGAACCGTTGGGATACGTAACTGCGAGTTCAATCAAGTGCATTTGACTCAAAAACGTCTAAAAACAGAAAAAAATCAATGTCTATCTATCTCAATACTCACCTCAAGAATTTTAACAACCGTCATTTGTGGACGATCATGAAAGCGCTTGCAGGGAGAAAGCGCATACGACAGATGCGAAGCGGTTGTAAGATAGCTGCGGATGGGTCTATGGATGAAAAATACTCATTCCTAGGAAATTCGTTGGTTTCTCAAGTAATGAATCGCACAGCTCCCGCTTTCTCGTTTCCTTTCAGTGAAGTAGGTAGCGTGAGAGTTGAAAACTCAGGCATTTGTAATAGTTTTCTTCAATTTGATAGATCATTAGATTGTGTTTGTTACGGATATTTTATTACTGGCAAGAAATAATCGACTTTATTCGTTCAAAACAGCAATGAGAATTAAGACAAAAGATCTTTCGAACCTTTGATTGCATCAATTGATGAGAGAAATAGGAATTTTTGATGTGCTTTGTTAAAATCTTTGCAAACTGACACGATTAGGAGGGTTGTGAACACGGATTCTGGTGTGGTCAGGCAATTGGAAGATCCCTCTGATATTGACAGGCAGATTCAACTGTTCTAAGTAATATGAAGCGTCGTGTGTTTCATTGAAAGCCTCTATACAGTTTACTCTTAGGTCGATCAAGTTGGTAGAATTCATAAACGTCTGAAAATAGAAAGAAATCAGCGTCTTTCTACGTACTCACTCACCTCCACTATAGTTTTCACAGAGATGGATGGACGACGTTGACAAATCCTCAATTTTGTGAAATGAGTAAATTGTTCGACCGGAATATTACTAATATATTGTTCGAAGTCCACACACTTTGCTTGTCTCCATTGTGACGTCTCAAAAATGTGTTCCAACGAAGCTAGTTCCGGTTGTCTACCTATTCGCGGGAAACCGAGACTGAGTTCTATATCAGTCAGTGTTCCGGCTTCTAGACACTGCAAGATTTGAAGAATGTGCGCTGAAGTCATCCGAAATTTGAAGCTGATTTTCCCCACAAGCAGTTGGCGTCGTTTTGCTTGAAGTGCTCGTTCGATCTCGCCCATTATCATTTTCCGATCCTCATCGAACTTCCTTTTCGGGTATACAGCGGGAAATTCGTCATCTTCTGGATCAAAACCCCACTTGTAAGCCAATAGCGATTCATCTCCGCACAAAGTAATTTTTTCAACTTTGGTCTTGGGTCCCATGTATTCCAAGAGGTACTGAATGGCAGCCTTCCGATAGTCCATTTGCTGAAAACTTTTCTCCCAATTACTAGTTGGGTTCTTCTGTAGAGCCCCCTTTTCATGGGCGAAAAACTCCATCACGAGTGTCTTCTTCACATCGTATTGCCCATTGCCCGTTTGGAATCCAGCTTCCATGGACATTCTGACTTTTTCCACTTGCAATTGGATTCTGATATGATTGTAAGTGATTGGTGAGTTTCTTGCAATTGACTGAAATTCCTTTGACACTTGGTACAGAGCAAGTCTGGAAAAATATATTTAGTTAATACTAAATCTGGGTTCAACTCACTTGGTTCCGATGTCTGGAGCTAAATCAGTGATCTTCTGCTTGACAAGTTTTGGCATATGCGCCAATTTTGGCTCCGGTTTCTGCATTTTCTGTCGAATAGCAGTGGGAATCGAACAAAAAAAGAGAGTGGAAAGAGAGTGGTGAAGAGCGGTTTGTTCGACTATCGACTTTGCAGCGAAAGACAGCAGCGAAAGACACAGACGAGGACACAGCTAGGAGGAATGACAGCGTTTCTTCGCACTGCGTTGACTGGGTGGTCCTAGTCTACCAGTTTCTAGGCCAGCATTGCACACACAACTCGGCCACCGACATAAAAATGGTGAAAATTTTGGAAATCAGCTAATGGACATGAAGGATTTCCGATGTAAAGGAAGAATGACGATTCAGAAAACTGTGTATTATCCTAAAAACAAATAAAGAGAATTCCAAATACATTATTCATGATCACATGTTATCACCACCACACATTAACCAAGTTTTTCTCTCATTGGCTTCCAACCAACTGAAATTTTTTTAACATGCTCAAACACGTCTTGTTGATAAAACGACTCAGGCAACAATGATATCAGTTTTTTGAACAGGCCCAGAATGATTGCAGAGAGCAATTATATTGATATGATAAGGAGTTTATGACAGTTTTATTAGTTGGTAAAACTTTATTTTTTCAAAAAGAGAAACTAGAATCAAGACAGAAAACCTTTTGAAAACTTTGATTGCCTCAGTTGATGATAAAAACGGAGAATTTTCAAAAGCTTTGTTAATGTCTGTGAAAACGGACAAGATGTCGAGGGTTATAAACACGGATGTAGGTTTTGTCAGGCATTGTGTAGATTCCAATCGAATCGGCACGCAGGTTTAACTGTTCAAGGTAGTAGTTCGCATCGTGTGTTTCATCGAAATCCTCGATACAATGCACCCACAGTTCTTTTAAGCTGGTGAAGTTCAGAAACGCCTAAATACAAAAAAAAAGTTTTTTCTATTTTTATACTTACTCACCTCCACTATAGTTTTCACAGATATGGATGGACGACGTTGACAAATCCTCAATTTTGTGAAATGAGCCCATTGTTCAACTGGAATATTACAGTCATAGTCTTCTAAGTCCACACACTTTGCTTGTTTCCATTGTGGCATCTCAAAAATTTGTTCCAACGAGTCTAGTTTCGGATGTGTACATATTGTCGGGAAACTGTCTTTGAGTACGATATTAGTGAGTGTTCCGGCTTTTAGACACCGTAAGATTTGAACAATATGAGCTGTAGTTATCCAGAATCGGATCTCGATTGTTCCGACAAGCAGTTGGCGTCGTTTTGCTTGAATTGCTCGTTCGATCTCGTCCAAAATTATTTTCCGATCTTCTTCAAATTTCTTTTTTGGATAAACGGCGGGAAAATTGCGGTCTTCTTTGTCCGATTCAATTCTGCTTAGCGATTTATCTCCTTGGAAAGTAAACTTCTCAACTTTAGTTTTTGGTCCCATGTATGCCAAGAGGTACTGAACGGCAGCCTTCCGATAGTCCATTCGCGGAAGAATCTTCTCCCAATTGCTAGTTGGGTTCTTCCGCAAAGCTCCCTTTTCATGGGCGAGAAACTCCATCACGAGTGTCTTCTTCACCTCGTGAGGCCCTTGGTCTGTCAAGAATCCAACTTCCATGGACACTTTGATTTTTTCAACTTGCAACTCGACTTTGAAATGATTGTAAGTAATTGGTGCTTTTCTTGCAGTTGACTGAAATTCCTTTGACACTTGGTACAAAGCAAATCTGAAAAAATATATTCAACTGATATTAAAACTGCGTCCAAGTCACTTGGTTCTGATGTCTGGAGCTGAATCACTTATCAGTTGCTTGATATTCTCAGGCATATGCGCCAGTTTCGGCTCCGGTTTCTGCATTTTCGGTAGAATAGCAGTAGAAATCGAACAGAAAAAAGAGTGGAAAGAGAGTGAGAAGAGCGGTTTGATACACTATTGACTTTTGCCTGCAGCGAAAAACTGAGACGAAGACACAGATAGAAGGAATGACAGCGTTTCTTAGCTCTGCGTTGACAAGGTGGTCGATGTCTCTCAGTGTCTAGGCCAGCCTTGCACACACACGTTTAAACTCGACCATCGAAATAAAAAGTGGTGCAAATGTAAAGGAAGAATGACGAGGGGGAAGTATCGAGCCCAAATCGTGATTTTAAAGTCACCTGTAATTTAATAATTCTCTACTTTTCATGTTCTCGAAATCAATAAAACAAACCTGCATAACATCCAATAAACTAAGAATTTATGAGTGACATCCAAGTACATACATTATTCATGGCCACACGCTATCACATCCACACATTATTGAGATTTTTCCTCATGGGCTTCTAACCAACTGATACATTTTCCAACATGCGCATTTTTAGTTTTTCGCCAGCAAGTCTTGCTCATACGTCGGTTTATGTAACAATGATATCAGTTTTTTAACCAGGCACAGAATGATTGCAGAGTGCAATTAAAGTTTTATGATAAGGAGTTTATGACAGTTTCAATTGGAGAAACGTCTACGCTGCTATTTTAAGTTAGCAATGTAAATGAAACCACTCGAATAACAGTATCAGATTAGTTTCTTCTGTTTGCCGAACTGCACGTTACTCATAGAATTACATAACCAAATCGGATGTAGACGTACGCAATTCGTAACCCATGCTGACTGTTCTCTCTAAGAACGAAAAAAACAGTTGTTCGCTCGTTACCCGACCATTCCCACTTCCTGTCATCATCTTGTTTCAAATAATAGAAATACAGAGAAACAGACACATAAATTTGAGAGAAAATGAGAGTAAGTGAACGTGTTGTCCGTAATTGGTCATGACTCACTACTCGAATCGACCTGTTTTCCCGATTTTATAGTGATCCCTTGCTGAATAACACTTTCAACTTAGCCCGATTAAAGCTAATGAAAGGATACGTAGTATGCGTCACTTTGGGTTATAAGGTCTCCGCAGTACATCTCAAGAGGGTCCTCTCGGTCAACAAGACACCCATGGCTCAGTTTTCATTTTTCTCTATTCCTCTTTCCAACCTTCAAAAACATCTGTCGCCTGCCGGCCAGCCAGCCACGTTTCGCAATTCACCCACAAGGGTCATATTTATTTGGAATGTTGGCTAGACCACTTATTTATTTCTTCCTATTCCTCCCTATATCTCCAGTGCACACATTGTGCCTAAAGGGAAAACCGAGTTGCAATTCTTCTATGTTTCTTTCTACACTTTCCTACCCACTTTAGTTTGTCCGTTTTTCCATTTCTCTTTCTCCATTTTTCCTCTTTTTCCTCCTTTTCTAGCGTGCATCAACACACATGCAGTTTCCGTTTTCTGTTTTCCATCCAACTTTTCCTCTTTTATTTCTCTTGCGCCCTCCCGTTTTTCGAAAATGTTTCGCAACGCTAAAAAAATGATTTGCAGGTAAAAGTTACACCACTTTTGTTCGGAACAGAACAAAACACACAACAGACTATGGATGATATGAGAAGTTTGTTTTCTTAACGTTTAAAGTCTAACTTGAGTATTTTGCAGTGGGATTCAGTCTTGGTGGCTTGCCGATCAACTCAAACGCTCCAATTCCAACACAACCTTCTAGCAGTACCCGCAGAAATGTTTCGGAAAGATTCGAAGAAGCAAGAAAACACTCCGGCATTCTCACATTGCACAGTGAGTTTTCAAATGCTCCGATTACCTGAAAACAACTGAAAATTTCAGATGAAACACACAAAGTGCAACTGAAAGAGCTTGAAGTGTTGGAAGAACTCAATCATGGAAGTTTCGGAACTGTTTACCGCTGTAAATGGAGGGATGATATAATGGCGGTGAAGACCATGCCACTGAGCTCAGATGACGATATCATGGGGAAGATTCTGATGGACTTGGAAGTGATCCGCTTGTCTTACACTTGCCCTCACATTGTCAGGTTCTATGGGTACTTTATCACGGAGGTGAGATACAGTTTGGTTGAATTAAGCATCTCTAAACGTTTAGACTGACATCAAAATCTGCATGGAAAGAATGGCGACCTGTTTTGACAGCCTGCTAAAGAGAATCAAGCAACCAATTCCTGAAGAAATCATCGGGAAAATGAGTGTCAGTGTCATCAATGCACTTCACTACCTCAAAACCAAACATGTAAGCCATCAACTTGAAAGGTTCCCCCTAAACGTTCCGCTTCTAGAACATTATGCACCGAGACATCAAACCATCCAACATTCTCCTGGATTGGAACGGCGTTGTGAAGCTCTGCGATTTTGGAATCTCCAGAAGACTCGTCGAGTCCCGTGCTCTTACAAGGTCCGCTGGTTGCTATTTCTACATGGCTCCGGAACGTTTTGACATCAACACAAGTTCCTATGACATTCGAAGTGACGTCTGGTCATTTGGAATCACCCTGTATGAACTTGCAACTGGAAAGTATCCGTATTCTGGAAACGAGTGTCAAGTGATTGGAAGCATCATGACTGGGGAACTCCCAAGGCTCAATGTGGTTTGTTATTTGCTTTGAGAAAAACTGTTACAAACATGTTTTAGGGCGACGGATTCTCTCCGGAGTTCTGCGACTTGGTTGAGAAATGTCTTCAGAGAAGTCCAAGAGATCGTCCGAACTTTGTTCAACTACTGGTTAGTGTACTTTCCTTGCTCTGTTTTCACAGTAAAGATTTTAGGAACACCCATTCCTCAAAAGTCAAGAAGACCAAGAAACCAACGTCGAGGAATGGCTGGAAGATATCATGTCTATGCCAGACACCGAGTGAAAACTCTTGGTGCCCATGTTATATGTCGATTTGTATGTATATTGTCTGATTATTTATTTTTCCTTCTCCGTGACGTGTTTTTGTACACATTCTCCACTTCTTCGAAATTCCACAAATGTCTTTGTTTTCTGAATAAACCGGAACTTTTTCTGTTCAGTTGCTCACTTTAAGATTTGCAAACCGGATTCCAACAAAGTCATCTGATAAGAGTGACATCATGAGAACGAGCATCGTTCTGCAAACTGGAGCAAACATTGTCTTGCCTTGACAAAAAGTGATAGAATAGAAATGAACTGTTTCTATTTTTCTCTTTCTCACTCTTCTGTTACCAGTTTTTTTCTCACTAGTGACTGAAACAAAATGGAAGGAAAATTACGAGAGTTTTCCGGTCATCTCAAATTCAACGGTAAATGGCAAAACCATTTCTCATGACACTGATGATGTTCAGATACTATTCACATTGTGCAACTAGCCGATCTTCAAGTTCTTGAAGAAATTGGAATTGGGCTTGATACAATTGTTCATCTTTGCAAATGGAGTGACCACGAAATGGCTGTGAAAACTATATCAGTGAATTTTGACCAAACAGCTCTTAGAATTCACACTGATCTGGAAAAAATGCGTCGGTCCCGAGATTTTCCTCATGTTGCAAAATTTTACGGTTATTTTGTCACAGAAGTGAGTGAATTTGAATGTTTTTTGTTATTGCAACACAATGTGAGAGGATGTTTTTCAGAGAGAATTGAAAATATGCATGGAGCTCATGACTAGCTTCGAAAAACTCAAAGAGAAATCGGATGATACGATTCCGGAGCAAATATTGTCGAAGATGGGTGAAGGTGTGGTCAAAGCGCTTCATTACTTCAAAACTGAGCATGTGAGCTGAAACTTTCGTCTGTCATGTATAGTCGTCTCATTTGATCATTTGAATACAGAATCTAACACAGCTCAACATAAAGCCAACAAACATCTTTTTGGATAATGATGGTGTTGTGAAGATCAGTGACTTCTGTCTGTCCCCATTCGTTTCTCATCCAGCAAGAGCTGCGGAACAATGGTGTTGTGTCTATATGGGACCAGAACAGTTCAACACAAAAGGTGTTATCGTAGGAACTCGGGGTAATGTCTGGACACTTGGAGTTGTTCTTGTTGAGTTGGCGACTGGCAAGTTTCCCTATTGGAGAGAGGAGGAAATGAGTGGCCTTTTTGATATGATTTCTAGTATTATAAACGACGAACCACCGAGACTGGAAGAAGTGAGTGTTTCGTGTTAGAAAATAGGAAGAGAGAACAATTCAGAGCGACGGATTTTCTTTCCACTTTTGCGATTTCGTCGAGAAGTGTTTGCAGAAAAACCGAAACGACAGAGAACATGCTCATCAGTTACTAGTGCGTTTTTCACTTCCTTTTTTGCTATGTAAACCTGAATTTTGTTTTTGGTTCATCCATTTGTCAAACGAAATAAAGAGCAGAACACGAACAATAAGGAATGGCTTGAAAAAGTATTATCTGCTTGAATCTGTTTTGATTTCCTTTTCTATCCTGGTTTTTTTCAAATTATTTCACTTCATTCGATTAGAAAAAATAAACCAAATCTCTCTGCAGTCTTTCTTTTTCCGTCGGGCAATCGCTGTGCGCAATCGGATCACAGCTGCTCCATCACTATTCTCATTGCATTGCCATCAGATCCACTAGACACTGTATCATGCGCGGAGTGAGGCTAGAGAAAGACCGCGGGGACTAGTCCGAACGAAACGCTTTTTCTCGGCCACCCGAGGCGATGTGGACGACGAGGAGGCCTCGCACTCGCATCTCCTCCTCTTCTCGCTGCCGCCTCGTTTTGCATTCATAGTCGACTCGTGTCGTTATTCGGACGTCTCTGGAATATTTGAGAAGATCACCCAACAGCTTGCCGACACTTGTCCATCCTTTCGTGGACGGCTTGTGCTCATGAAACGAGTGCTAAGACGCTCTGTTTCAAAGTATACGAGCACGCTGTTCAAAATCATATGTATTCTGGTACTTTGCTCTTTTATTTTCTACCTGAGGTCTGAGGAGAGAGTTGTTCAACAGGTATGACACATTTTTCAACTTTTCCTGCTATTATTTGGATTTCAGGACATAGCTCTCAATGCTCCAAATTCATTTTCAGAGGAAGAAGAGGAGGAGGTGCCCAAGGTAAATTTTTTGCTCTTCTCCCATTTCGTTAACTTTTTTTGTTTTTAGAATTTTGAGACAAGCAGCGAAGAAGAGCTTATAGCAGCTGTGTTGGTTTTCTGTGCCACTCGACCCGATGCACTACGCAATCACTTATCCCAAATCCTAGCGTGAGAAAACAGCCAACACTTCCACCTACAATTCAGTATTTCAGTCAGCGTCCATCTCACTATCAATATCATATTGTTATCAGTCAAGACGGCAACAAAACTGCTGTGACGGAGGTCGCCGAACGATTCGTCAGAGAGTTCCGCAACGTAACACACATTCAAGTGAGTTGTATAGACACTGTTCTCACACACAGACCACACATTGTACACATTTTCTAGCATGAGAAATTGGAGGCGAAAAAGCGCAATAACTACCCGGCAATATCTGCGCATTATAAGTGGGCCCTGGACAAGGTATTCAACGAGTTCCGCTATGATCATGTCATAGTGACTGAAGGTTAGTTGGCTCTAAGAACTAAGAACCCAGTTAGATCAGAAATCTGAATCATTCCTTTCTTTGTGCCGATAGGGATAATGTGAATTATGTGAATGAGTGGTATGTGCCTTTTTCAGATGACCTTGACATTGGTAACGATTTCTTCTCTTATTTCCGCTGGGGGAAACAAGTTCTCAATGCGGACGACACCATCTGGTAAGTGTTTTTGTGAGAAAGAGATCTCATCTTGGATTGCTGCTTCAGGTGTGTATCGGCTTGGAATGACAATGGAGGTGGCGCACTGATCGATCTGAAACGTGGAGGTGATCGCGTTTGGCGCACGGATTTCTTCCCGGGATTGGGATGGATGCTCACGAAAAAACTTTGGAGTGAGCTTTCTCCCGGGTTTCCTGCTGCTTATTGGGATGACTGGATGAGAAAACCAGAAGTGCGGAAAAACAGATCATGTGTGCGACCGGAAATCAGCAGAACCTCTCATAACATGAAACTCGCAGGGAAAGGATCCAGTGGGTAAGAGAATCGGATTCAATTTCATTCATTTCTTTTTCAATTTTTCAGCGGAATGTACAAAGACTACCTCAGCCGGATAAGTGCATCGCAGTTCAACATTGACTTCTCACTCCTGCCAACTTCTCTTGTTCAAAAAACCACATACGACCAACGTCTTATTGAGGACATTGAGGTTGAGTACACTTTTGTTTCTCTCTTCTCACCCATAATCGTTGTATATAGAACGCACGTCCTTTACACCTGGAGAACGCGACCAGCATGTTGAAAGCCTACAATTACAAGTGAGAAAAAAAAAGAAAGTGTTTCTTTTTGAGACGAAAAGGTTTTTAGGATTGTGTACAAGAACATCAGGGATTGGCACAAACTTGCTGCGCATTTCAAGTTGATGACAGACATCCGGGTACGTCGTTTCTCACAGAGAATCTGAAGATTTGCTGCTGATCTGAGATGTTTCAGGGCGGCATGCAACGAACAGCCTATTACGGCGTAGTCACGGTGATGTCCAAGGGTTGTCGTGTTTTCTTGGTGCCAGAACCAACGTACCAAAGCCCTCAAGCTCTTACGCAATACGTCTACGACCCGAACTGGGACAAACAGAACCGCTTCATCGAGTTTGAGACGTATTACTGCAAAACGAAGAAGTACCCCGGCAAATGTGACCCTCACGATCCGGAAATGATTGCGTTCTTCAAGAGGAAAGGATGGAGGAAACGATTAGAAGACTGGGGAGAGATGATAGTTGTTTAGTTAGAAGGTACGTGTACAAATAAGGGAGATGAGTCATGTTTTGGTCAAATCAAATACCACCAAATGTTTCCTGTAAGGCCTCACACTTTCTCGACGCTCCTCATTCTCGTGAAAAATGTATTTCCGGCCCTATCTCTATTCCAATTCCAATTCCAAACTCCAATTACTTGCGCTTCTCACTCTTTTCACACTTTTCCCAATTTCGGAGGCGTACGTAAATTGCATCAACTCCTTCAACGGAGGATCATTTGGAGTGGTGCAGTGCAATACCAACTACTGCAAAAAGTATACGGGGAGCACTGGAATTGTTAGTAGTGAAGAGTAGAGGCTACATGAAAGAAAGCAGTTTTGAAGTTTCAAAGTTTCAGGTTCAATTGTCATGCGATGATACGGGTGATTGCAAGCGGTCTTTTGAGCGTACATTCATTGGTCCTATGCAGGTAATCAACCATCTACCAGAAAGTGCAAGCTTTTTCATTTTTCCAGTTGTATGCGTGCATGTCAGATCAATCAACCCGTCAAACATGTTGCTGCAACTACGACTTCTGTAACGGTTCATCTACTATTCACAACTCTTATATTTATGTACTCATAGTACTAATTATCATAAGTTATTCATGCTTTGACCCTCTTCTTTGTCTTCTACTTGCTGCCCTCTCCGCCTTGTTCGCTCATCTTTCAGTTGTTCCACTATCTCATTGATATGCTTGTCTTTGGTCTCCGGTAGATAGAATATCAGCATTAGAATGCATCCGACACCCGGTATCACAAAAAAGGCGACCAGAACCAGAGGACCTGAATTGAACATGTTTCACTTGTGTACTTTGGGATTGATTTGCTCATTCATTTTGGCCAAACTAAATAAACATGCGGTTTCGTTTCACTTACCCATAAGTTTGTACAGTGGGAATGTGAGGAAGGCGAGAATAAGGGCAATTGTATGGTTGACACCTAGAACCAAAGATTGTGCAGCAGCTCGACAGTTTATGGGGACAAGTTCAGAAGTGATAAACCAGCCAATGGGTCCCATAGCAATGCTGAAAACCGGCCGAATTGGTTAAAAACTACCATATGGATTGAGCACCTGTAAGAAACTCCATGGAGAATCAAACACACTATACATCCATATCCGATATTCTTCCAGTATTCTGCTAGTATTGCGCTGACAGAAAAACCGAGAATCGCGCCAATGTTCACTGTTGCTGTACCAATTAGGAGCCATTTCCTAGAAAACTTCTCGACTGTCACCATTCCTGCGACAGTACTCAATGTGCTGAAACCCATTCATGTGCGATTTCCATCCGATTTTTGTACCTGATAAAGAGCATGATAGTTGATACGTTTTCCGCTATCTCATAGCTGAAACCGACATCCATTAGAAAATCGGTCGAGTAGAAAATGACTGGCCACACAGACGCAGTTAATTGCATTGTTGCAAGTCCCAACAAAAACCCTCTCCGTGTTGGTTGATTCGCGAAAATGTCAAAGATAGAGCCCGTCTTCTGGTTGCGCATTTCCTCTCTTTCCATCTTCAAATCGTTCAGCACACTGGCCTTCTCCTCCTCGTCAGTAATTTTTTGATAGAATTTGAGCGCTCTTCCCGCGCCGACCGCGTCATTTTTGGTCAAGAACAGATATTTTGGAGACTCTTTGAGGAACACGGACAGAAAACAGGCTATAGCGGATGGAACGATAGACACTCTGCAATCAGAGTGGTGGATCAGGACTAGAAATTTTCCAATTTACGCGACAAGACCGACGAGATTTTGACCCAAGATTGCTTGCATGCCGAAAAGTCCTCCTATCAGATTAGTGACGACGAAAGCCATCTCGGCGTTGAATGAAATGAGGCCTCGCATGTGGACTGGGGAGCTTTCCTGAAAAAAACAGACATACAGTCTTCTGGTTTTTGATCCGCTCATATGGAAAACTGCTCTTTGTTGTTTTCCAGGGCAGTCTCTCATTTTTCATTCCTCTCCCGTTTCAAAATGCATTCTCCAAGACCACACGCTTCTTTGTTGCTTCTGCCTCGTTTACTCACGAGATGAGCTTTTTATGGCTGTTTGGTGCACTCATTCTCATTTCAATGCCTTCGAAAAGAGGCTTTGGCACCGCCATTAGTGGAATGAAACGATGGGATGAAACATTGGGGGGAGGAAAAGGAAAATCGCTTGAACTGAGGGGTCAGGAAACTGACCTGGAAGAGGAGAATGAGTCCGTTCATCGAGATAGCTGCTGATAATGACATAACAAGGCGGGAAAATCCAAACAACGTCGGATACTTCAGAATGATGGAAAACAGAGCGATAAGTGCTGATAACAAGCTTCCAAATGTTCCAAGGCAGAGGGTCCCTGAAGAGAACACTTTTCATGTCACAAAACTAGCTTTTTCTCACATTTCCTCCCAATTCTGTCTGCAATTCCAGCTGAAATGATACTTCCGGCAGCGAAACCAATGAAGTAAACAGCCAACATTGCTGACCATGCCCATTCAAACTCGCTTTTTGACATTTTCATCGGCTCATCGTTGGATTCATTGAGGAACAAACGAAAACTTCCGATAGCAGTGTTGGGATAAGCATTTGTGTATCCCATCTGTCGAATTTTTTGTTATTTGTGTTTCCCTAACAAAGTTTTTGATTTGAATATGATTACCTGAAAGATAGCAGTGACCGCCAACACTGCTGATAGTGCAAGTAACCTCCAATTTATCTTTTGCATTTTGTAGTGTCTAGCTGCAAAAATAGTGAAAATTTTTAGAAGTTTTTCAAAAGGCAAAAGCTACAGCGTGAGAATAACAGCAAAGTTGTCATGGTGAGCATGAGAAAAAGGGAAAACCAAAACAAATGAATGGGAATAGCATTATGAGAAAACGAAGAGCCCCCAGCTTGCAAGGCTGACGTCACGCGTTCACAGAAACAAGCTCAAATAACCAAAAGCTCCAGCAAAGAGAAGAAAACAGATCAAAATTCCGCTCCCAAATTCCTTCTATCATTGTATATCAGAATTCCCCTTCCTCCCCTATCTCCAGTCGGCAATGAAAGTGGTCAACGAAGCGAAAGTGTGGTGTTCAGTGTAACATTCGCGGCAAACAAATGTCAAGAGGTCACTCTTTTTTTCTCGGCTTTGCAGTAAAAACGTTTGGAAAAACGAATAGGAGAAAAGTGAATAAAATTGAGGAAAACACCAGTTGAAACCTAATGCGGAATACGAAACGCAACGGAAATCGATACTTCCAAAGGACCACTGCTTTTCGAATTGGTGTCGTGTCTTTCATGAATTTTATTGAATAGTAAAGTAAAATAGAAACACAAAAAGTTAGAAACATTTCTCTTGAGCCTCAAAAACGCTGGTCTTGTCAACGGACTCGAGGTTGTGAGCGAAGGTGTTGTCGCCGAAAACGACGAATTGCATGGTCTGAAAGAAATCCAATTTCTTTGAGAATGGGCGTGGGATTAGTATTTGCTTAGAAACGAGTACCCCTAGATATCATATTTTGTGGCCTAGAGTCCGAAAGATGAAAAATCATAATCGTATAACTTTCTCCGAGGACAGGACGTATTTTGTTGTCTCACTGATAAGACACTACCACTACAAAATGCGCTTTTCGAGTGCCACTGTAGTACCTGCACGTCAGAACAGGTGACGGCGATAGTCGAGTTCGATTCGTTATCCTCATCGGTCTGCAACACTAGGTTTTCAACCCAATTCACTGAAATTTAGACTCACAGCACGTCCGTAAAGAGAATGAATGAATCCGACCTGGACCCACTTCTCTTCCTCGTTCAACTCGCATTCCAATGGAGCTCCAATGTCATCCCAGCAAGCACGTCCAGTTCTGTTAGTGCTGACCTCCGAGAACATGAAGTTATCCTTTTCTACACGGGCATCAATTTCCTGTGCTTCGACTTCATGGGAGACAGCAAACTTCTCAACTGAAAACACTACAAACTTGTAGTCTCTCGCTCCATCTATCGTCAAACTCACCATCGCCGTTCGTTTTGAATCCAACAATTCTGCATCTCGAGTCTCTGATATGTTTTGGAGCAATAGATTGGTAGGTGGCGTCAGTGAGACTTGGCTTGAAGTTGAGACGAGCAACTCTAGGAGGATTTGGGAACTTGTCGCAGAAGCTGGTCTCAACAATTTCGTCAATCTTCATCAGAGCCATATCTCCTTCAACTTTCACGGCGAGCATTGCTTTGTGATACATGTCCTTTGTTCCTCTCTTAATGATGATTGCTTGTCCTTCCAAATTCCTGAAAGTCTGTGAATTTCTACCACTTTTTACCATTTGACTCACTTTTCAGATTCAGGGAAGCATTTGGCACTGGTAAGGACGACAGATGGGGAGAGAAGAGTTCCGGTGCAAGTAGAGATATTCTTGAGTGTGATATCCTTGGTGAGCACCTTGACCAAGTACGGATGGCGATCCCACTTGGTGGGATCCGAGAGGTACATGGAACATGCCCAGGCACAGATCGACGCAAGGAGACACAATCGCAACATCATTTTGCGACAGAATGAAGAAAACTTTGCCGAGATGTCAATCCTCCGTTGTAATATCCGCTTTCAGAAAAAAACAGCCTCCGAGAAAAAAACCATCCGGCACATGTCTCGTCGAACATTCCATCATAGATGCCTTCAAAGTTGCTTTCAAACACCCACACAATATGAAAAAAAGACAGAAGTTTATTGGATATGAAGTAAAAAATTCTCGATCGGATGGCGTGATACAATAGAAAAATGGGATCAAATCATCTGAAGCCTAGCGCAAGTTTCAATGTAACTAGGGAGGAACTTCAAAAAACTTAAAAAATTTGGAGAACCAATAGCTAGACTGGAATCTCCGGGTTTGAGAACCAATAGCTAGACTGGAATCTCCCGTTTCGAGAACCAATAGCTAGACTGGAATCTCGGGTTGAGAACCAATAGCTAGACTGGAATCTCGGGTTGAGAACCAATAGCTAGACTGGAATCCCGCGCGTGTGCAACTGACGGTCCGGTTATATAAGCCCGTCCTCCCTAGTGTCCGACATCTCGCGGGTTCCGACGATCCCCCTCCCCACTGCAGGAGGCGGAGCCGGCGTGGTTTCCATGCAACAGGAATTGTACAATCCGAACATCAGCGTTGTATAGCAGTCGGTTATGAAGCGGAACTTCAGTTTTTTCTAAAATGAAGGAAAACTCTGAAGAAATTGAGTAGTTTGCAAAAGAAAAATGCATTCAATCCTACACGAAAAGAGAAAAAAGCAAAAATTTATTATTGGATACAGAAGAAAGAAAGCTCTCAATCCAAGTGTCGCATGATACAATAGAAGAATCGGATCATCATGCGATCCCCCCAACAATAAAAACGTTTCTGGAATTGATCGCGAAAAGCGAAAGTTTTGACTGACTGTTTGAAAAAGTTACCCAGAGTTGCTGAATATCATGAGAAAAAGAGGTGAACAATTGATTAAATAAATAGGGGCTAAACATGAACAAAAAGGGTATTTCGAGAGGCTTTTAGAGTTCGGTGTGATCGTCTCCGTGTCCGTCGACGTCTCCGATGGTGTTGTCAGTGCGATCATCTCCGTGTTTCGAGATGACCTCACGGATCTCGTCGTCGTACGTCTTCCACTCTCCAATGATTCTAGTAGCAGAGTCGAGCTTCGGCTCCTTGGTGAGCGGGTTGTTGCACTGAAAATCAAAATTTTATATGAGGTAAAAAAATGAAAACACTTACCAAGTCAATAGTCTTGGCGTTCTTCTTGCTGGCATCATCACACCAGGTCTCGCACCAAAGCCATTCCTGTGGAAGAGACTTGATCTTGACTTGGTGGATCATGTTGTTGGGGAGATCCTGATCCAAGTTGGCCAGACTGTTCGGGTCACCCGACAATCCTTGGTACTGCCCACGAAGTCGGTCTCCGGCGGCGATTTGACGGAACTTTTGGAGGTCGATAACGTAGAGAGCACTAATGTGGTAGCGACGGCCTGCGAGATGGTTTGCCCAGTATCCTTGCTTCCAGAAGCGGAAGCCATCCATTTCCTTGCGACTCTCACAGAATGGAACATATCCGTACGGAGCGTTTCCAAGATCGAACTTCATCAATTCCATCAGATCGGCTCGAACGACTTGGTCAGCGTCGACGAAGATTATCTTTTGCACATCGAGTGGGAACAGCACGTCGAGGAACAGAATCTTGTATCCCCACATGATTCTCTGCTTCTCCTTCTGTTGATGGAGCCATCTGGGCCACTTGTACTCAACCAGCTCGTACTCAAATCCGTAGTGCTTTGCGAGAGTTGGAAGGGTCTCCTTGAACTGCGGCGACAGATAGTTCTTCAACAACCAGAACTTGACAGGCGATTTGGTGTTCTTCATGACCGAGACAATCATAATTCTCATGAATCGCTCGTACAAGTGTCCGGAGGCAAGGGAGAACACGTTGATGGTCTCTTGTGGCTTTTCCTTGTTGCTGACAAAGCTGCTCAGACTGCTCCAGACACCTTCCTCGTCGTCGGACAGAACATTTCGATCTTCCATACCCTCTCGCTTCTCGACTCGCACTCTGATTGATTTGCCGGTGAACGAGTCAATGACGACTTGAAGAACGTCCTCGGCAATCTTTTCGGCTCCGACATGACTTCCAATTTTGTAAATCTCGCTAGACTTTCCATCACGAATCTCCAACTTCCAGGCACCAGGATTTGCCTTGAGTTGGAAGTAACCCAAGTTGGCCATGACGATGGTATCAAACTGCTTGGGGTTCTTGTCGGTTCCAAGAGTGAACTGCAAACCTCTGGGTGGCTGACTGCTGACTTCGTCAAAACATTGTCCTTCCACGAGGAGATGTTGGAGAGCAAACTCTGCGACAACGTCGCCGTTGGCCTGTTCCATTTTGATGTTGTCCAGATCGTATTTGGCAGACACGGCTTCAACGATCCACGAGTCAGGAGCTTGGAGCGAGAGAGTGAGGAGTTGTTTGCTTGGAAGGTTGTCAAATCTGAAATGATATTCAGTAAGATAAAAACGCAAAACTTGTTTTTACCTAACAACATTGTTGTTCACATTTCCGTTGTGATCGAAACTCAACTCGTTTGCCGCCGCGTATCTGTAGAATCTCTTGAGTGGCAGCTCAGAGTGCTTGTCCTTCGGGTTCATCACAAGTTTGATATCACAGTTGGTGACCTTCTTGATCAGTTGCAAAATGGATCCGAGCTTTTGAGCTTCCATCGTCAGTGGATCTACAACGGCAAGAACGTCGATGGCTGGTTTGTCAGCTTCGTCGGCTTGAAGAGTGACAACGCTGTGAGCATCTCCCTTGATGGCAATCCAATTACGCTTCTGCGACGACGCGTGCTTTCCGATGAGTCCGGCAATAGCGAAAGCCTTGTTGGATCCGGCCCCGTTGGCAGCACTGTACTCCCACTTGGTCAAGTGAGAAGAGATGACATCGGCTCCTCTGGACAGCAACATGTTCTCAAGAAGCTTGAAATCGGCGGCCTCAAAGTGTTCGTCCTTGTCGAGTGGTCCAACTTGGAGGGTGTTTCCAACGACGACTCTGTCTCCGGCGGAAATATCCAGAAGACTCTTGATGATGCTAGCCTCAGTGCGAGTGCGCTCGCAATCCAACTTCTTCTTGTCAGCGAGGAACTTGGCAGTATCCATTCCTCCAACACTCAAATCCTCGAATGTCATCTTTCCAGAGATGAAGTCAGCGGCGTACTCTTCGTTGCTCAACTTCAGAATCAAACGCTTGGCCTGGTCCATTGGGAGATAGTCCAGAGCGGCGCGGATGTACGAAGAGATACTGTTGGTCTCGCAAGTCTTCTCCAAGTTCTCTGGGTTGAAAATGATTCCGACTCTGGATTTGGCAGAGGATTTGAGTGTCTGCAGAGAGTTGTAGATGAAGCGACGTCCATCGACACTGTCGGCGTCGGCGACGACCCAGAAGGTGACTGACTGAAAAATAAAATCCATTTCATAAAAGTTCTGTAATTTTTCCTTTACCAAGATGGCGTCATTGGTGGCTTTCTGAAGGTACTTTGTTGTCTCGAGAAGACATCTGGCTTTGTCGGCGTCGGAGGCAGTCACTGCTTCCTTCAGAGACTTGCATTCCTTGGATTCGAGCAGATCGATGTACGTGCGCTTGCTTGGGGCGGACAGAATTCTCTTGTTGATTCTTGGCATGACTTCCTTCTGGTCCAGCACCCAGTTGCCAACGTTCATACGATCGGTGAGCTTTCCTACAAAAGAAACGTTAGTTAATGCTTTTTTATCTGTTTGACTAACCTTCCATGATAGCTCTTTGGATCTTTGGAGAGATCTTCATGACTTCCATCATTATAGTCTCCTCGATGTTGTCACCACGGACACCTTCGTCGTCAAGAATGAATCCGTTGAGAAGAACCTTTGGAGCAGTGTTGAGACCAGTCTTCTGCAGGAACTCGTATCCTTGCTTGCGTCCCTTGTCGTAGTCAGAGTCGGCTCCAAAGACATCCTTGAAGACGGCGTCGCCATACTTTCCTTCGAAGAACTTCTTGAGATCAGCAATGGTTGGATCCTGGGAACGATAGCTGTCAAGGAAGTTGTTGAGCACTTTGAGAGCTTCAGTGTTGGAAGAGTCAATGGACACAAAGTTGAACAAGTTGAGAAGAGCAACACCGAGGTCGTTCTCTCCACTGGCTTTCGGGTCTTGGTTGACAGCAAAGATGTATCCGATTCTCATGGCAATGTCGTGGCTGTTGAATGTCTGTCCGATTCTCAAGAACTTGCGGCCCTCGGCGGTGCTCGGGTCGACGACGAAGACCAAGTTGAACAAGTTGCGAGCGATTGGACGGATCATGCCAGGGTAGTACGGCTGGAGCATCAGCTTCACGCTGTTTCCCCACTGCTTGTACTTCTTGTCAGTGTCCAAGTTGTTAATGAACTGAAAGAACAAACGATATTCAATAAAGATAGGGAAATGTAACTCACGAATGGATATCCATCTCTGTAGTCAACTGCGTAGGTAGTCTTCTCCTCGTCCGATGTATCCATGCCAACAAGAATCGAAAGGTACTCTCGATTGATGCCCATTCCATAGAATCCTTGTGCCAACTTGTTCTCCTGCTTGAGCAGGTCGGCAAGCTTGAACAAATCCAGACTGTTGATGTCCTGATTGATACCGTTGATGTACAACGAGGTTTCCCCGACGTCGATTCCAGACTCTTCCAGCAGTTTGCGGTTTTGAATAACCTCCTTGCGCAGATTGTCGGAAACAGGAGTCTTGGCGAGAGAACGAGCGTGGGTTGGGAAGTTCTGCGAGTACTCCTCGAGTGTTCCGATGGCGTCGGCGGGGTCAGCATTGACGACCTTCTGTGCTGCCTGGTAGCTGAGATCTTGCAGCTCCCATCTCTTCAACGGCGCCAACTCATCCGATTCCTTGAGGTTGACACGGAAGCTCTCAATCTGTTCGACAGTGTCTGGGTGCAGCTCTTTGAGAAGTTTGATGTTGAATCCAAAGAGATCAGTTTCGTCGTCCTCGACGCTCTTCTTCTCGTTGCTCTCATCAACTGCCTTGTATTCAGTGTTCTTGATGGCCAATTCCACTCCATATCCAGACAAAGAAACCGGATGGGACTTGATGTTCTTGGAGAAGTGACGGAAGATAAGCCCGGTCTTCTGGGTCTTTGACAGCGTCGTCCATGCCTTGGCGAACGAGGCGGTTCCGAGTTCTCCGTAGAGGATGGCAACTTTTTTCGATTCCTTGTTCCCAATGACATGATCGGACTCCAGAACCTGGCTGTCCTTCTTGGCATCCTTTATCATCTGCTCGACCTTATCGTATTCACAAGACACTTGCTCTCCGACGACAGCAAACACTTCGCAGTTCTCTCCATATTCCGCAGCAATCTGCAAGACGACAATATGAAATTACCCATCAAAATGTGTATAAGGTACCTGCTGGAAGGACTGAACACGTGGAGAATACTGTCGGAGGGCGAGGGCGAACTTAAGCAGATCCACAGACGATGACGAGAGGATTTTGGTGGCCGTCGTGATGGTGTACTCGTATTTTTGCTCATCCGTCACTGAAAACAACCTGTTTTTACTCGGAACCGGTTCAAAACCACTCACATGTTTCCCATTTCAAAGTACCGGCGTCTTGATTCACTAGATTGATAAATTTGAAGAATAATTTCTCGTCCTCGTTGGAAATGAATTCACTTGCTTCGGCGAGAAGAGATGTGGAGTCCCAGTTTGCCTTGAGCGACGTGTACACTCCTTTCCTTTCGAGGGTGGCAACGAGTGCCAGTTGGCAGAAGAATAATATAAAACCTGTTAGGTTCATATCACCTGAAAAAACAGCAAAAATTACATGGAAATCGACAAGAAACGAGTGAATGAACGAGAAAACACGGAAAGAACGGAGAAAAACGGAGAAGAATGAGGAATTCCGAGAGAAAATGAGTGACAATGACCGAAAACGACGATATTTTGCCGCCTACCAGTATGCCTACGTAAGCACTCAAAGAATGCGCCAGCAGTGACCCTTTGCGCGTTTCGCGCGCGCGACGAGGGTTGCGAGTCTGCTGTGACTGTTCTCACTGCGTTTGTCGTCGCTATAACGTTTCCAGTGACAAAAACGTGTTGAATTTGCGAAAGAAAAGTTGGAAATTAAAAATTCAAACAATTTATGACAAGTGAGACCAAATATTTATAGAAACAATCAAAGCAAAAGGCATTTGAACTTCAAAAAATGAATTCCATGAACATGAAAAACGTAACGAGACAGTTTGCAACAAAAAAGAACACACTGAACAGAATATCGGCCCAGGAGAAGAACCGCTGCCATATTATTCGATTCTTCTCCGTCGAGTCCTGCTCGTCGAGATACTTTTTGATTTCATCCATACAAAACCTGAGTTCCTGCACAAGATCGGTGGGTTTTGAGCAAAAATCTTCTTCTATCTGTGAAAAAAACATGTGTGATTGCTTGTTTCTGACAACTTTGACATACTTCTTCTAATGACATCTTACACTCATCCGAGAACAACCTGTACACCCAATATGGAGGGGTTGCATCCAAGTAAAGCATCCTTTCATGAGCGAAAATGATACCGACGGATACTAAGACAGCGATGACAGATATCACAAACTCAATCAGCACGTACATTCCTACAAACAGAATGAGATAAGTAAAACGACAATTTCATCTTTTCTCTACCTAAAAGAGGTATTCCTTCGGCACTCCTTGGCATTTGACCAGTGACCATGTCCAAGATAACTGCCATTGTAAGCATAGTTGTGAGTCCCAGTGACACCTAAACCGTCGGTAAGTTTAAACCGTTAAAAGTGGCAAAACTCACATGTTCCTCTCTGTCTCCATGCACTCCATGAGGTGTGAACAATCCAATGTTTGAAACGGTGACAATCAAGAAAGACGGAAGGAGAATGACGACGATGTAGTAGAGTGGCTTGCGGCGGAGCTCCTGAATATTTATAGGTTAGTTTTTCAGGCAAAACAACACTTCACAAACCAAGTAATAGAAGATTTCCTCATACACATTGAAACCTCCGAGTGTGTCCCCGTATTTCGTCGTCATTTTTGTTGCATTGAACGAAACGATGTCCCATTCGGAATTCTTCTAAAGATATAATTAGGATAATCATAAATAGTTTGAAATACGCTTTTCTTCGGGACAAATGTGTCAAGAACATTGAAACTGATTGCATGAGCTTGATATGACCATGACCCGAACTGTAGGGCACACAACTGGACGTCGAAAGGGAATGAGAGGACAGACATTGGACATGTCAAATCAACTAACTGAAACTTTCAATTGGAACAGCTTTTCAAAATAGACTGACCTTGTTGAAATCCACCTCGACTCTCCCATCATACCTCACTCTCGCATTGTGGTTCTCTAATGGTTCTGTTTCTTCCACTCTGAAAATTTACATTTGAAGTTTGAAATTTAACTTCGAATTGACCTACGTGTTAAAGATATAACCATCTGGGATCCAAATCTGAGACTTTGGAATGATGATTCGCTCAATTCCATTCCACTCTTTGGGGTCCCAGGTTAGATAGTCGTCTTTCCAACTTTGGGGAAACCACAGCAATATTTTGATCTGCTCGTTTTGCTCATTCTGAGAACACGGAAATCTCTTCTACTAGTAGAACTGAAATAAACTCACCACCTCCACCAAGTTGTAAATCTGTGGCTGTACCGTCACATTGAGCACACTGGAATAATTGCGAACCGGCCGCGTGTACTGATAGTAATCGCTGAGAAGAAACTTCGCTAGGTCCCGCTCATTCTTCTCCACCTTCTCCACCACTTTCTCCTTCTCTTTGGTTTTTTCTGCAAGTTTGTTTTTTCACTTCCATTTTCTTGAAACTCAATCCATCGTCATTATCCAAACATCTAGGTGCTCTAACTGAACTTAACATCCGAAAAAGTTTTGCGGGTGGCCGTCCTGTCCTGGGGCTCGCTTGGACAGGATTTGTTTGACTACTAGGGGGAAAATCTGTCGGAGAGAAACGTCGGAAGAGGACCGAGTGGAGGATTTGTGAGTTTATGTGTTATGGTTGGCTCTGCCGACTAGATGACAGTTGGGAACTTGCAAAATGCCTACGGTTTTTGGTATGGTAACAGTTGGTTTTTAGGCAGTTTGGAATCACTGGTTCACCAACGTCTGGGAAATGAACAAAACTCACCGCATTTCGCGAAAAAGAGTGCAATACTAATGAATAAAACAGTTGAGATTCTGTACATAGTGATAAATAAAAAAGATGATGAAGATCCAAGTGTAATAAAAAAGGAAAGAAGGGGGTAGTGGTACGGATGCAGATTCGCAGGTATTCCTAAGCTCTAGTGAAAGACGGTATATCGCAGCCAAAGAATAATCGTCTTGTTCAACACGCGATTTATTTGCTTTGGATGAAGTATTTGACTGTGGGAATATTGACCTTAGATTTCTTTCTTCTCTCTTTTTCTGCCAATCTTCATCTTAAAGTGGTACACTACGAGTTGTAACGGTTCGTGGTGAAGAAGGGAAAGGGGGAGAGGTGATGCACAAGATTAAGTGCTTGTTGCTCTTTCCATCGCCGCCCACTGTTTTGTCGCAGAGATCTTGGAAAGGTGGAATTGAGATGGAGGAGGGGAGTGGGAGGGCCGTGAAAAATGACAGCGTCGACGATCAACCCTGAGATTCTATGATTCATGGAGTTTGTATTGTAGTATTTCGTAACAAACATGTAGAGGAATGCGTTGTTGACCATTGGTTATAGGATTTGTCAGGCAGTTTTGCAAAAGTATTGATTTTCTAATTGTTCACACGCTGCTGTACAAATAAGTCATCGAAAAAAAAAGAAAAATGTTTATGTCTGACTGATATAGGAAACAAAATGAAACTGAACATAGAAATTAGAGATCGAAACATAATAGAACGTATTGCAGAAAACTTAAGTAGAGAGAAACTGAGACAAAACAAAATGAAAGTAAAGGTTATTTTAGGGGATCATGATTACAAAACATAGGGGTAATTTAGATCCATGGATAAGATGTCGGGCAGACTCCACACATTCGGAAGCTGTGAGCCAATTGTCCACGAGCTCTACCATCAAAACTGCATATGGATGGGACCTAAAAAACATTTTCTCATACGATTTCATTGTTATTTCTCTACTTCGCATGGCTGCACATGATCATTCATCAAAAACTTGCATTGCCAGGACTTCAAGCTCTTCAAGCCATCCAAATCAACCGGATTCTTCATCCAGTCAATTATCTGAGTTCCAGTGACAACGAACACGTCTTGTTTTTGAACAATCTGAAATCAAATTGCAGTTTTTAACCATAAAAATGATAATACGTCTTTCAAAAAGTCTTCCAAAGCATGAATCGCTCCGTTATCTGGAAGATAAGTCAAGAACTCTGTGTCCAGTGTAACCACAAATGGAGCACGGTTGGTTTTATAATGGTTCATGAAGTTCCGCATTAACATCTTCTTCACAGAATCACGAGAGTCGATTGGCTGAAAAATCATCACTGCAGTACTTTAATCAGATCAGGTGTACCTTCAAAGCCCTCGTCAACGTTTTATACCATCTGGAATCATCCGCCTGAACATTTTGCACCGGAATCTCCCAAACTCCTCTGTGACTGCTGGTCGGGCATTTTCCCTCACATTCCCATGCAAGTTTGTGATCCAACGTCTGCGGCCAGTATGCTCCATTGACAAACATTGAGTTATCATAGGTGAAGTTGTTCTCAGCCATCATACCGAATTGTGCATCACCTAGAAAAACTATGAAAAACGGAAACAAGAAGAAACATACCCCCAATCTTATAACTCGGTGCTCTGGTTCCGATAATCTGCGATCTGTCAACATAACTGAACTCTGCGAGAGTATCCTGCATCTTCTTCTGTTCTTTGTACCATCTATCTCTAGTACGTCCGGATAAATCTTCTCTGGTGATCGAGTTCACACTGATCTCATGTCCCTTGCTGTGGAGCCAGAGAGTTTGATCATAGTTGTTCCATTGGTGGGAGATGAAGAATGTTCCCTTGATAGCGCAGCCATTCGGGTTACGGATTTTGCCACTGAAAAGGCCCTTGAGAGTGTTGATGATTCTATCAGTGATTGGGTCGTCGAAGGAGAGCATAACCATTTGAGGAACTCGTTTGGGGTCCAAGTTGTTCGGTGGGTTCTTCCCGGAACTGAAATATCAAGTTCATCTCAATACTTTCAAGTTTCAGGGTACTTTGTACAGAAACAGTTAGGCAGTCTGCACGCTCCATCTTTCGGGCACTCGGTGACTAAACTGCTCGATGGAATTCTTCTCGCGAGGCTTTCTGAACGGGTTTTCATTTTCATAAAAAGTGTCACAGTTTGATTGGTTATCAATAAGTTAGATTCATTAAGTGAACATTAGTTTCATGCAAAATATACAAAAATCAGTTAGTTGGAATGGTTAAGATTAGGCAAGTCGTGCTACACATTCTCCATTAACAAGGTTAGTATTGAAAGAGCATTTGCAGAATCCGTCGGTCGAGCAAGACTGCAGTTTGCCACAGTCTTTGTAGTTACTGCATTTCCCTACAAAGAATGAGGTTGTTATGAGATGTTTTGAGATGAGATTACTTTTTGCATGGGCTTCGTGTTGCGTTTTGACACTCATTTCCTTGTCAGTCTCGTCTTGAGGGATAACACAGTATCCAAATAAACACGTTGAGTTGTTCAGGCAGTTGGTAAGTTTCTCGCATTTGGAGCCAGGGTATGCTGAAACTGGAACTTTCCGTTTTGTCAATGAAACTGCAGTTACCACTCAAAGAAACCTGTCCTGTAGGTAGTACACAGTCTAATGCAGCGTTAGAAGTATTCGTCTTTGCACAAACACAGTACCCATTTCTACAATCAGCGCCTTTACTACAGAAACTTGTATGGCAACGAGATCCCGGTTGGTTCTGAAGCAAATTTTTGTCAGCAGTCTAGTTTTTTTTTCTTACCGCGAGTTGGCAGTTTCCATTCACCATTTCATGGTCATTCCTACAAGCACATCGTTTATCAATACAAATCGAGCCTCCTGTGCACTCCGAGTCGAATGTGCAGAACGTTTTTGGATAGGATCTAGATCTAACGTTGTAGCTGTCAATTCTGATGCATCCAGTCCGATCGAAACTTGGAGTGTATCCAGCATCACATAAACAAGTTCCCAGGACACATGATGAACCTCCAATGCAAACTATTGTGTTGTCGCAGTTGTCTCCAGGACGAGCGGTTCTTGTGAAGTTCTGAAAATTACAATGCTGCAAAATCTAGTAGCCAACCAAGACTAACCGTATTGTCGTTTTGAGCAAAGTTAGTAGTGCAGACATTATTGAAAACGAAGCTTCCTTGTGGGCATGAACAAATAGCATTGTTACATGTGGAGCCGCCAGAACATCTTTGAAGACATGGTTGGAAGCTACAGTTCGGATCACAAGTTTGACCAGGGCTCACTGAAACAACAACTTCATTCTGTGTTCTGTTCTTTATCAACTCACATTCGATGACGATTGCAGGAATCGCTGTTGTAACTGGCATCATAGTGAATCTAACTTCGATGATTGGTGTACATCTTCCATTAGTAGGTTGGAATCCTGTTGCACATTGACAAACGTTCTGATTGCAACTTGATCCCCCTGGAATCATTATGTGGTCGGTTTTTCTGAGGTTTCATGAGTTACCTCTACAAATCATTCCACTATTCTGACAACTCTGTCCAGGTAGTGCATCTCCCAAGTATCTAATGCAGTTGGAACCACTGATTACCCTATCTGATGGGCAGGAACAGTAATTGTTGATGCATTGAGCTTGATTTCTACATGGTACTGCGTCAGGACGGAGGTCACACATTTGACCAGGTAATCCGAAAACTGAAGGACACCATATTTTCAAAATAACAGGCAATGATAACAAACATGGAGACAAAGATTGAAGTGAAGACTGTGGGGAGCAACCATTTCCAACGCAAGGAGCTGAGACGGAACGCTGAATACAATTGCATCGATCTCCAATGCAACTTTCTGATTGAGCATAGTAACCCTGAACGAAATCTAACTGAAGAGTGATAGAGAGTGATAAGTTTTACGTTTTGACATTGACACTGATCTTGAATGCAAACTTGATTGTTTCCACACTGTCTATTGCAACCAACAACTGCATCCGGGAGGATTTGCTGTGCTACACAATTGCATCGATCTCCAACACAACTGTCTTGTTGAATGAAGTAACCCTACAAAAGATACCGTTTTATGTAATTTGATAAGAAGTGAACTCACGTTTTTGCACTGACACTGGTCGTGAACGCAAACTTGGTTTGTACCACACTGATTCACACAACCACCAACATCAATGGAAGGTTGAACACAGTTACATCTATCAGCAACGCATGTTTCTGGGAGTTGTAGATAGCCACTTCTGCATTGGCACCGATCCTGGATGCACATTTGGTTTTGTCCACATTGCCGAGTATTACATCCATCACTAATGGAGTAGTCGATTTCTTGAACACAGTTACAACGATCAGCTACACAACTGTTTGGTGGTTGGTAGTAGCCCTGAAATAAAACTTTCAAATGAGTTCAAGATCCATTACTCACAGGTCTGCATTGACAAGTATCTTGAAGGCAGATTTGATTATTGCCACAAGTTGTTTGCCCACATGCCATGTTTCCCATGCTGGTGCATCTTCCGTTGATAGCTCCCTGATTACTAGGGCATTTGCAGACACCATCAACGCATTGAGAATTGCCAGTGCAAAAGGTGTGAGTCAAATCACAAAGTTCTCCAGGTGCAGAGTAAGTGTTCACTGCTATACATGTACCATTCTGCACAGTTTCTCCTCCAGGGCAGATGCAAATGTTGTTGGCGCAGACAGAGTTTCCGGTACAAAGAACTGTACCATCTTCACATGCTCCTCCGGGTTCCGCTGAAAAACGAACATGGGTAACAAACAAAAATAGAGAGATACTTACCGAGCTGGATAACAGAAAGTGTTTCACTGTTGACGCACATTCCATTCACCAAATCATATCCGATCGGGCAGTTGACTGCGGAAGCGCTCACTACACGATTAACCTTTCTTCTTCCAGAAATTGATTTCACATTTTTCCTAACTGGAGCTTCTTGAGGATAGCATTCATCATAATCAGCATCATACTGGTCCATACATTGGCAGTAAGACGAAGAGCATTGTGCGCCTCCTGCACATCCAGTTGCCATTCCACAAGGTGCACCAATTCTTGATTCGTAACGAACACAAGAGTCTCCTTGCTTGAAGTAGTCCTCCGGGCATTTGCAGATGAAGTTGGAGCAAACGGAGCCACCGGTACAGAATCCTTTTCGACATGACTCTCCAGGAAGAGCGAGGGTAGAAATGACTGTAACTACCCGTTCAGTTGATGATAAAAAACAAGATACCAATACCTGACATTCTGGGTACACAAGAAAAGGAAGACTGCACGAAGTTCCTAGCGCATTTGCAAATGTTCTTCAGACACTGTCTCTGGCTTTCACAATGATTGTCACGAGAACAATACTCTCCAAGTTTTGCTGGCTTCTTCGGGGTAAATCGAAGTAGTTTCCGATGAGTATCACTCACAAAACGTTTCTCTGAATGGACATGCAGTTAGGTAAGATATTAGTAAGCATTCAGTAAGAAGTTAGAAATTATGAGACTGATTGAACTTTCAGATGTCATACCTCTTGGCGACAGTACACATTTGTTTTCCTTGAGCATCAATGGTTCATTGCACGTGCATAGTCCATCTTCACAGTGAGAATCTTTTTGGCAACGTTCTCCTTCGGCGCATGATGTTCCGGGTTCAGCTGAAAAAGAAGTTAGAATCTAGCACAACATCGGCTAACTACCAAAAGTAATAGGAACACAGAATCCATATCTAGAGATAGCGAGTCCCGGCTTGCATTTGCATTCTCCTTTGATGCATTGTGCTCCAGATGGGCATTGATTTGAGGCCATACACTTGGTAGCTGAAACAAAGCAGTTCTAACGATTGTAGTTTATTTGAAAATAGAATACCATCAATCTGACTGACACATTCCTCCCCATACAACTCAAGACCCTCGGGACACCGACAGAAACCATTGACGCACACAGAACAACTTGTACAGAAACTTAGGGAATCACATGGACGACCGGGTTTGGAAACTGAATAAAGAAAACACTCTGAAGACCTCATGCAAAACAAAACATACGCTTCCACTTGTACTCGTAGTTGGGGTTTGGAGTGGTTTGGGAGTTTGGAGCAACCGGGCCTAGCTTCATTGAAATTTTTATTGGAGTCAGTGGAGGAACAGTAGTTGTGGTTGTCGTCGGAGGAATCGTGGTTCTGGGTGTTGGACGAATGATTCCTCTGGTTGTGGTTGCCGGTGCTGTAGAAGTGATCGTTTCCTTCTTCGGAGATGGCGCAGAGGTGGACCCCAACTTAGTTGGCCGTATAATCTTCTTAGTTGTCTCCAGAACTCTCAACTTCTCGACTATCTTCAACGGCTGACACTTTCCTTGATAAAGGGTATAGTCCTCTTTACAGAAACATAAACCATGAACACATTCACTATTTCCACTGCACTCTTCCCCATTCAAACAGGATGATAACGGAGGCACAATAACTGAATGTAAAACCACATGAGCACAACCGTTCCCATCACAAACCTTTGATCTTGGCAATATTCTTAACACAAACTCCATCACTCTCATAAAAAGTTTCCGGGCACGAACACAATCCCTCTTTGCAAATGGCACCTCTTTGACAAAGTGACAACCTATCACACTGCTCCCCGAGCTCCACCAACTTGCTCGATTTCTCTGTTATCTTTTCTTTGGGTTTTGCAACTCTCGGAATACACTGTGTAGATCCGAAGATACGATATCCATCCTTGCAAATGCAAACGTTCCGTCGGCAGTGCGAATGTAGGATTTTGCAGTGGTCATTTGTAGTACAGATATGACCGATTAAACCAGCTGAATAAACACGGCAAATTTCACAATGTCACGGCACACAGAACATAACATTTTGGAACAAAAATAGAAACGGGAAACCTTTGTTGAAAGAAAACTTACATTTGACTTGAGAAGACATTTCTGGAGCAGCGGGAGTTACAATTTGAGCAACACACTGTCCACCAATGTTTACGAAGCCGGTATTGCAGGAGCATACATTTTCACGACAGGCTGCATTTCTAACTGCACATCGATCATCACTAGTGCAAGTTTGACCAAGTTGAACTGAAATCAATTTCTAATGTGGTGTGAGTATTGAAACAACTTACTGTAACTTCTACATCTTCCATTAACCGAGAACAATCCTTCTGGGCATGCACACTTTCCAGAATCCACATCACAAGTCAGTCCCTCTCCACAATCATCTCTAGAGTTGCATGGGCTTCCTTCCAATCCAATGTTTTTCTTGACGCAGATGTTGTGCATTTGCTTGTAATCTTCTCTACATTGACAGACTCCCTTGATACAAATAGACTGCCCAGTGCAGATATCTTCAGGATTGCACAAGTATCCAGGGGTAACTAAATTTGCTGTCGAAAAGATGAAAAAAGTATTCAAGACGATTACCTGTTTTTCGAAGAACGCAGACGTTGAGGCTTGCTGCATGTCCCGGTGGGCATTGGCAAGAGTTATCAGTGCAAGTAGAGTTACCAAGACACTGATCTTCAAGGTCACAGGAGTTTCCAATATTCACTTTCCTTCTTTGAACACAAAGTTTGTCTCGAACAATCATTTCGTTCACGCAAGTACAGCGATTGTTCTTGCAAACCGACAATCCGGAGCAGGAGACACTTTCAGTACATGGTTCTCCAGGGGCAGCTGTAGCAAAACGTAGAAGTATAGGTTCAGGTTTTATTTAGTTACCTGTTTGTTGGAGAACACATTTCTTGTCAACTGCATGCATACTGAAAGGGCATTCACAACGTCCACGAACACAATAGGATCCTCCAGTGCATCGAGAAGTGAGATCGGTACAGAGATCACCTGGATGAGCAAGTGTGACTGCTTTGCATTCCCCATGTATTTCCTTTTGACCACGTGGGCAAGCACACTTTGCAGTGTCAAGATTACAGTAGCTTCCTCCTTGGCAAATGATTCCCTTTCCACAAGTGTCACCAAGTTTTGCTAAAACCATAGAATTCCTATCACATTACATCAAAACTATTTGATACCTGCAACTGGATCAACGCAAATTTTATTGATATCCACTTTGCCATTAGTACACTCGCATCTTCCATTAACACAGACCGAGTTACCAACACAAAGTTCTCCCATACTGCATCCATATCCAGGATGAGACCGAAGACGCTCGACACATTGTCCACCAACAACCATTTGAGATGGCTTAATACATTCACACATGTTGGTTTCTTCACTGCAGACACTGTTCTCAACGCATTCCTCTCCATTGACGCAAGATGCTCCGGGACGGGCTGAAACTCAAATTTGAGAGACGCATTTGTAAAATTTGCTTACCAGCAACCTGATCAATGCAGATTCCATTTCTTGGAGTTTTTCTCAACGGGCAAACACAGATTCCTGCGACACAAACGGATCCACCGTCGCAGGTGACTCCGATTCTAACGCAAGCACTTCCGATTGGAACTGAAACAGGGAAGTTGTACTGTTCAGACGAGTTAGTCACAGACCATTAGTGTCGTTAGTATCAGTTTCGGTTAGTTCAGAATGGATACTGTTACTGTTGGTGTTACTGTTAGTGTTACGGGACTTTGCTTGACTTGCAAACCGCATTCGGATTCTCTGGATGTTTTTTAGTGCAGTGTTATAGGCATTCACAGCTGGATTAGGTGAGAGAAGGTTAGATGAGTGAAAATAGTTACATGCTACTTACCGGCTCTATTTTGTTGGCACTGTCCATTGATAAGTTCTTGGTTTCTCGGACAGATACACTTTCCATTATAGCAAACTGAACCTTTGGTGCATTTCTCATTGTTCTGACAGCTGCCATTTGGATCACTTTCGACTAAAAACACAATGTGAGAGCAAAGTTAGGGGTTAGTACTCACTTGCTTGACATTGACTGTCGACAACATAGAATCCTGGAGGGCATTGGCATGTTCCACTTTGACAGAAGCTTCCATAGCTGCATTGAGCGTTTCCAGTACACGGTTGCCCAATGGAAACTTGCTTGACACAACGACCACTGACTTCAACCAAGCCTGATGGGCAACCTTCCACGCAAATCTCCTTATCAATAACTCTCCGATTTGGCGGGCAAGACTGGGAACATTTCAATCCATCAAAAACAAGACCGTTGGGGCATCGACAAGTGTTCTTATCACAGACAAGTCCCCCGAATGCTGCTTGGCATTGTGAAGAGTAAATGCAATCCTGACCAGGTTGTTTCTCTGGAAGACATTCTCCAGTAACTCCTGAATACACTTGTTTGTCCGGACACGCTCTTCCACAGGTTCCGTCAGCAGCTACCGGTAATGTTGGTGGACAAGTACAAGTTTGCATGAAACACGTAGCATCCGGGTAGGCTCCAGAGCATTGGAGGTTATGAGAACATCCTTTGCCTCCTGGTGGGATAACTTCTCGGCATTCTCCAATCTCACTAATGAAGATGTGACCTCGTTCCTTGCAATCATTGTTGACGAATGTGCATCCATTGCTGCTCTTTTTCATTCCATACACACATTCACACCTCATCTTCAAGCAATACGCTCCGGGTTCCAATGCAGAACACTGCTGGGAATACTGACATGGTTCTCCAGGTTGTTGAACTGTCATGCAAACTCCAGCTTCTCGGATGTAAGTTTGACCAGCCGGGCAAGCAACAGAAGATTGTAGTGCTGTAGAAGATGCAATGCAAGTTGTTCCGGTGTTCAACGCTCCTTTGACACATTTGCAGACAGAATCGCAGATTGCTAGTGGGTACCCGGAGCATTGATTGTCATAGGAGCAAGGAAGATCTGGTCCAATTTGAAACGCTCTCGGTCCATCGTAGTTTCGTCTACGGAAAAAGTTTCCTCGGAGATCAGATCTGTTGACCATTCGATGATCTGCCATGATCTCATTTTGCAGCATCATTTCTGAAAACAAAAGTTGAAATGAATTTGGTTAAAGGGTTTCCGTGTACCTAACAGTATACATAATACTGTGAACAACCTCATATTTGGTTTAAGAATAGGTACGAGGTTCAATAAGCTAGTTCAGAGTAACAGAGAGTGGGAGGAAATGAGAAGGAAAAAGGTTGCACGAAGCAAGCTGAACAAGAATCATATGATATGACAGAGTTATCTTTCGTTTTTCCTATGATTGATAGACATGGTCCCATCACGCCCGCCGACAAGCATGACTCATCCTAGCGCCTGTTCTCTTAGAAGCCAAACTCACCACTTCGGATTGGAGCACGAGCCACAATACTCTCATTAGGGACACAGGTTTGTTGAACTGCCATGAGGCCCACTGGACAGACACAGTTCCGTTGAACATCACAGTTAGCTCCAGGGAATCCTTTGTTGCACTGGATTGAGTCTTCACATCCATGTTGTCCCGGGTAGATAACTGAAATGTTACAGTTACAAATCGGCGCATGTATCTTCAAAGGATCTTCCGTTGCTGATAAAGTCAACAGATGCTGTGCCTCTGTGCCCCTGGTGCCACCCGCATTAGGAACGTTTGTCAACAGATTATTCGACAAACAGGCAACCTATTTGGCTACTTGAGTAGTCAGACCGTGGAAAGAAGCCTTTACGAACCCGGTTTGCATTGGCTGCCGACATCAACATGAGTGCTGAGACACATACAAATCGAGAAAGATGAGCAGAACTCTCCGGGTCCATGGCACTCTCCGCCACCGCGGCAGTGTCTTTTGAGTGTTTTACCTGGAAAAGAAGGGATAGGGTAAAGAGAAATGTATAAGGAATACAGAATAGATTAGAAGTGAAAGGGAATATAAATGAGGTGCCCGATTGCTTTTCTTCAAGTGTTTTCATGTTTTCTCATTCTTCAAATCCGTTATGAGAGATGTGCAGCACACATACACTCACTCACAACTTTTCACCTCATTTTTTATTCTCTTTTTCCGTTGTTTTGTCTTCTGGATTGAGTGAATGACTGACTGACTGACTGACAAAATGAATTCGGAGGAAAACGAAAAACCCACTTTTTTCCGTGACACATTGTCCGTTGACTGCTTTGTAGAAGCTGGCACACATACAAATTTCATCGATGCATTCCGCATTCTCCGGAACACATCGTCTCTTCTCATTTGTCAGACAAGGTTGGCCAATCAAACCGCTTGTTTTCTTATATGCATGAACCTCGTTTGATAGAAATAGCAATACTGAAATTTCTTTCATTTGGAAATTGTATCATGTTGAAACTGACCAGTTATAGAGTAAAATAGTAGCAGTCGAATCAGCATGATGTTTTTGGTACAACAGTCGGACTGACGACCATCCGAATACCGCATCTCCCCGTTTTGCCGCGCGGCGCTTTTCTTTTCCGCCCTCCCAATTCGGCGCAGTCCCAAACGGACCGTTGTCAGTAGGCGAGACGGTTCTGTTTGATCACCTGAAATAATAACAACGTGAGCACCATTTGCCGGACGAACGCGAGCCGCTACTGGTCAGTACTTATGGTGGAGAGCTAAATTTGTTAGAGGGACTGGGCTGAAGGTACAGTCTTTGTTCTGTTTTGTCAGGGGTTAAAAATAGATGTGTGAGTGTATGTTTCATCATGTTAGATGCACAAATAATGGGGTTCGGAGGTTTTTGCAGATGGCTGACGTGAAATGGGAAAACCATAGTTTATTGTGAAACGATGAATGTGCGAAATCAGCAACGATCAAAATTAAACTTTAAAAACTGCCAATGGTCATCTGGAAATGCAGAAATATTAGAAAATCTACAATCGGGAGAGGTGAGATTGGCAGGAAATTTCAATACATCTTGATGTGTGCAGATCTTTTCACTTTTTTCTTCCTCATTACCCCATTCCTCCACACACAGCTGCAAACTCTGACACCTCCGAAATCAACAGAATATGAACGTGTGGCCGGTAATTAGATGAAGTCTTGCGGCGGCATCAAGAGTCATATTCCCCACCTGTTACCCTTCTGTTGTCTGACCTCTTTTCTTCTTTTTTTTCCTATTTCCCAGACTTCCTCCTCCTCCCGCGGAGCATATTGCATATGGAACATCGTCCAGACCTAGAATCTCATTTGAACGCAACGCAGAAAAAAAACATACACGTTTTCTCACATTTGCATGCTAACCACATTCCCATACCTCTTCTCTTCTGGCTGCGTCACCAAGAACCAACATGAACACCTCTCGAGCGCACCTGTTTGATGAGTCTGCCTGCCAACGCAATAAACCCAGATTACGTCATCCGGGGCCGGGTCGAAGGACCACGGAGCAGTGTGTTTAGCGAGTTGAGCGTTTATTTTTATTATCTCCGTACCACCAACGGTTCTTACACATTCAATATACCTGTATACATTAGTCATTTTTCATAAGCAAACCCATATTTTTTTACACAATATGCATTCTGCGGCGGTATGTTGTTTTTTCAACATCCTGGAAGTCGAGTTATTTTTTTTCCATTTTTCCTCCATTTTTTTTCTCAATATTTTTCCATCCCCTCAGCGACACACAGCAAAATTGAAAAAGACGGCAAAATTTTTGAACCCAGTGTTAATCCACATCAATCGTTCCTTCCCCCTTGGATTATAGAAGATGAAAAATAACAAAGCAAAAAGTTTCTTCTCATACCCTTTCACTTTGTTTTCTTTTTATTTTGCTTTCTCACTTACCTATGGTATTCTAGCTAGCGCATTTACTTTTCATCTCGGAAAAATAGAAAAAAACGAAACGAAACAAAACGAAGCAAAAAATAGTAAATTGAGTATTCTTTTCTAGTGCCTTAGTGGTCCAGCAACAACAACAAGTCAAACGGAGCGCCATTTGGTAGTAGCCCTTCCCTATTTGATGTGATTTGGTGTCTTCGAAAGTTTCCCGGCCCCAATTATGGAAATGTTCTGTTGGGGACACCATGGGGGTCTGGCAAATGGTCTGGCATCTGGTCCAATTTCATCCTCTCCCCCTGTGTAGGTCCATTGTTTGTCAGGACCGTTCCCTTTATATCAACACACCACAAAAGAAGGTCCCGACGAAAAGTCAGTCATCTTAGTCAGTCATCTCTGTTTGCATAACCCACACGTTTTTTATCGAGCTCCTTCAGTAAGTATTACACCATACCGGACCGGACCACAGGGTCTCTCCGGCATGCGGTAAAGCGCCTGTCCAGTACTCGACAGGTGTTCTTGTCATCCGTGTCTTCTATCCCATCTAACAACATTTGATGTGTTCTTGCGCTCATTTCGGTTTCCTCTACGAGGAGAACAATGTCCAGTTGTTTTCTTGTTTCTCACTGGATAATGTTGTGCTCAACTTGCGATGTTATGAAGGAAAAACAAGTGGTGATAAGGTTGTTTGGCCTTGTTTCCATGTTTATAGGTGGTTTATGAACTCATTTATATTCTGATTGATAAGATAACATGTCGTGAACCTTGATCGTAACTGTAACCCGGACTAGCAAGTCATTTTGTGACATTCTATTTTGGTATTACTATTCTTCACTTCCTGCTCCTTTGATCCATTTGCATACACCAAGGGATCAAGAGACCCTGATCCAGATATAATCCGATCAACAAGCTCAGATCAACATGCTCTTCCCTTCCGGCTTCTTCGAGTCTGCATAGTAGTGAAAAATTAGCGTTGATAAATGATCGCGTTGTAAATAAAAGCTGATAGTGTTTTCAATCAGATCCTCTATTTCATCCGATATTTCATCAAGTCTCTTCTGCATGTACGCGTCTCGCGCCCCTCCCGAACTAATGTTATTTTTTCACCAATCTATAAACATATCCCATCATTTTTCGGGGGCTCTGGGATCTTCTCCTTCTCCTGCTTCTCCCTATTCTCCAGCTCATCTCATCTCATCTCCCGTGCCCCACTCATTTTTCTCGGGAGCTCCGAGTCGCTCGCATTTCTCACTCACTTCGTTTCTTTTCTTATTATCACAAAACTTTTTGGTGGTCAGCTGTTTCGTGTGCCCCAACCAACCGACGGCGGCGTCTCTCTGCCCCATCCCACCGCATCTATTGTCATTATCTCTAATCCTTCGGTCGGGAGGGTCCCGTCCCGATGCGTCGGTCGGCACAAGGAGGCGCCCTCCGGTTTACACACACACACCCTCATATATTTCGCTTCGGTAATTCGTTTTCTTTCGATGACACCGCTTTTTGTCGAGATCCTTCGGTTCTTCTCTCGAGAGCATCTCGCTATCACTGGAACATTTGTCCCCAGAAGAAATGGCTGTGTCCAAGCAGCACCAACCGACTCATAACTCCGATGAATGCACATATTTTGCCAACTCCCTGGAGGTTCATTTACGAGAACGACCGAGGCAACTCTCAGATTTTCTCTGAAGGGCCCAATTGGCTCATAGTAAAAGAAACGAGGACCTATTAGATGGGTTTTTCTTTCGTTTTCTCGTTTCTCGGATTCCTTGGTTTAGTCCACCCTCTTTCTTGAAAACAAGGCTAATGTAACGTTTAAGTGTATGTCACTTTTCCCCTTTTTCCATGTGGGTGTCTGTCATTTGAACAGACTTATACACACAAGTCCACTTTTGGTTTTCGACTCGAGTGACCTCCACAAAAAGTGTTGCTCCTTCTCTCCCACCCATTGTTTTGTTTCTTCTCCCTTTGGACCCGTTTAGTTTCAAGGTTCCCTCCCCTCTCCTCACGGAGTCACACGCTTGTTCCACTTTTTATGCCTTCTTCCTGCTTGTCAAATGTTGCGTTTCGTTTGGTTTCAAGTTCAGTTCCTTCTACTTTATCACTACGTGACACTTGAACATTTCTCACATACTTTACCTATCGGATTACAGTGATGGGCAGTAGCCAGAGCATGAATCACAATCCTGGAGACATGATGGACCATCATCAGTATCCTGACATGAACATGATCTTCAAAGGAATCCCGAAAATGATTCAAGTAAGGGTTCTACTTGAGAGTAGATGATAGATAGACAGTTTCAGGTTGCTGATGACATGCACCGAATGACAGATTACATCATGGATCTTCGCAATCTCACCATCGCAGTTCTCGCCATATCCGTCGTGGGACTGATTTGCTTTTTGATCTTGAAAATGGTGCACAACAAAAGTTCCAGGAGAAAACGACGCTCGATTCAGCGACAGGTGCCTCAGAAGAGGGTCATAATGAAATATTTTATGGTGTTTTAGATAGAAGAAGGATACCCGCCAGCTGCTCCAAGATACTATTACTCATCGCAGTATGCTCCAGAACCATGGGATAGACCGAAACATACTTACAGGTAAGTAAAGACGCAGTTGAATTTTGAAAATCGTTACTTTTTTAGTCCATCAATCGAAGAGAAGAAGCAGTTGGAGTGCAGAAACAGCAGTCCAGAAGGATTCAAAGGCAATGGATCTGTCAACTACAAGGTACCTCTACCACTCTCGTTTCAAACTGAACTGAATGTATACCAATTCATTTTCAGCCCTACACCAACGAATCCACAGAAATCTCTCCAGAAATCGAGAAGAAAACATCACTTGGGAACGACATGTCACACAGAGGAGCGTCTACCGCCAACGTGCCAAAGGTAATTATTGACTCGGAGAACTACTTCTGATGCTCCATCGTCGGTCAATTGTCAGCTTTGTCCTACCCGTATTACTACCCTCCGTTGCCTTGTGATAAGTATTTTGACCTGCTAACCCCTCTCTTTTTTCGCCACCACGTGACCCATTCCGCTTTTGAACCCCTTTTGACATTTGTTTTGGCTCTTTTTTTTGCTTTTTTTGTTTGCTCGTATCAGTTGTCGATGTAGATTCATTTCATTTCCAGAGGTCACTTGATCCAGTCAAGTTAGTGGTTGGTGATCTTCCATATGTCGATTCGTCATGAATTGCTCACTCACTCACTCATCCGAATTGATTTTCAATGCACCGTTCTTTGAGAATTTCTTTTCCTACTGTCATTTTGTCTTTTTCGGTATCTGATTCTGATGCCAAATCCCAGTTTTTTTTCTTTTCCTTCCTTCTTTTTTTCTTATCTTTCTTTGCCTCCCAAATAAAACTTTTTCATTCTTATGTAACACGTAAATGATAGTTGAATAGTATGAGGAGAGTTGTGCAGTCATGATTCATTAAAATGTGAGAAGAGATAGAATTTGATGAATTGGATTTGGATTGTATGGCAAAATGATTTGGCAACTCGATGATCGGAAGAGAAAAGAAGAAGGGGAAGGGGTGAAATATTTAAAATATAGAAGAATAGTGAACACCATCAATCATAAATTTCGAAACATAAGTGTTACACCAAATGGTCGTTGTCATTGAGGGGAAGAGAGATGGATTGGGGATTGGTCAAGGTGTCGAGGGATACGTAACAAGTGTTTGGAAGGGAAGAAAAGGGGGAGGATTGATGTGGATGGAAAAGAAGGGAGCTGGGCTATTTATTTATGTGGGGAGTGATGTTGGTGTTGAAAACTGCGGGGAGAAACAGAAACAGGCAAACAGCTGTGAGGGATGGGGAGGTTTGTTAGGTGAGGTTTGGCAAAGGATCAAGTCTCAGCATTTTACTTTGGCGGATCTCAAACTCGAGGTAGGTAAATGCACAGGACAAAAACGTAAAGCTATAAGAGACACACTTACAAATACAAAAAACTAGAATTCTATAACGGGGGGAGGACATGAATTTGTTCATTATTAGGCAATTGAAAGGAACCGGGTCAACAATAAAGACTGATACAATAAAATCTTTTAAATAAACTGTGAAGCCATATGAGATAGAAGATGTGAATCTGGAGGGTGGATTTCGTAAACGTTCGTTGACAATGGAAGACTCGATGAAAACGCTGAAGACAGTACTCCTAAGTTTGCAGGCGGACTTGTGAGGTGTTGAAGGTTGGATTCAGTTGATGGGGTGTCGTGACGAAAAACTGAAAACATGTGGTGTTCTTTACCTTTTCCCCTTTTCCTGCATGTAGACACATGCTTTCTTACATTTGTCAGGTGTCTGCTCTCGGGATTGGTACATATAATTACTCTCATTACCGTCGTCGATGGCGTGGTCCAGGAACACTGAAAAACAAGGGTGTGCCTCCTGATTGGGATTATCGCCGCTTATCCGGCACAGTTCTCACGGTAATTAGGGCTTTGTCCATTAAGGCTCTCAATCGGAGAATTACTGTCACTATCAGCTCGATTTGTGGATTTCCACCTGCGTCCCGCGTCTTTCTTCAGGCGTTTCTCTTTTGCTCGACGATTTTGGAACCACACCTAGGATACAAAAAGTGAGAAGAGAAGAGATGGTTGAAATAAGGATACCTGTACCACTCGCATGTCTAGCCCTGTTTCGGCGGCCAGTTGTTCCCTAACATGTCGGGCAGGTTTGCTGCTGGTTTGGTAGGCCTGAAAGTTAAAGATTCAAACTAGCATTCCAAAATTACATCATTGTTTGCTCCCATACACCTTTTCGTACAGCAAATAACGCGTCTGTTGCTGACAAAATTTAATTGCGTTTATTTCATTACACTTGTCAAGCTGATGAATGTGTTGCGGTTTTTGCTGATTTTTGCTGCCCGTCAATCCGAGTCTTGGGCTCTGGCCCGCATTACACATCATGATTTCTTTATAGCACACACACCGGGGAAAAAAGAAGGTGATGAGGGTAATAACTTCTTTCCAGGGATCATCCCCCTTAAAATCCCCACCCACCGTTTTCAAAGTCTCCAAACTCTTTGCGGATATTGTCGTTCTCGGCCGCTTGTTGCTGCCATCACCTTCGCTTTCCGCAGACTCTGGAAGATTGACTGATGGGAGAAGATCGTAGAGTTCTCTGGAAATTGAACACTTACGCTTATCCCGTGCCTGCTCATAATCGTCTTTGCACACGAGTCGCGCATCATCGGCTATTAGATAAAACTCTTCACCGGTTTCCAGTAGTCTGAAAATAAATGTTTTTAGGTGATATGTAGGTAATCCTTCGCGTGTGACCCACTAACCGTTTACAGATAAAACACTGAAAACACTCCACGTGATAGATATGTCCAGAAGCTTTCCGAACAACATGGTCCGGGATGATCCCTTCACTGCAGGAAGCACACTTTGTACCGTACTTTCTGAAAAGAAAATTTGTTTTGTAAAAAAGCTGCATGTTATGAAATAGGAAAAAGAAAAAAGGAAGGAAGGAATAAAAAAACAGATGCCTACTTGTAGAAATGCGACCGACAGAACATTGACTCGTCGCGCAGGAAGCATGTTTGTGACAGTTCGTCTTTGCAGATGGAACATCGTAAACATGACGAGTGATAGCACCTGTAAACCGTAACGTGTTACTAAACATGTATCACCTTCACTCGGGAACTGAAACACACTGAATGGTGAATCTAGAGGGTCATAAGAGTTTCTAACATTGTCTTTTTTTCAAAAACCGATCATTCAGTGCATAACAACTCCTCTGTTTCATTCCAGGTACCTTCCATTGACTTTCGACACAAATCTGTCTCGTATTTCCTTGTCACAAACCGAACAAATGGCTTCTTCGATATTCGGATGGCTTGCATTAACTGAAATAAATAATTCAACTTGTTTCATATAGCGGGGCGTCGGTTGATTCTCTCTTCTTGACACATATTCAAGATGCTTTGTCTCTTCCCCCCGTTTCCCGCCTTGTTATCCGTCATGTCTATGACACTAGGTTCTCCGTTCGGTTTGGGATTCGGTTCTGACCGAGGAACAAGTAAATGAGGGGGGATAACAAACCTAACGGTAATTCAATGCTCATCGCCGGCTTGCAGGTGGTGCTCTTCCATAAAACAGCTAAAGGTGCGGATGATGCGCACTAGGAAAGGTGTGACCATTAAAGTATCAAGTTTCGGACCAATGAGGATGGGTTAAGTAGCCAAAATATGTTGTTTTCCGGTAAAGAACCGACAAAAACAAAACAAAACAAAACAGAACAGAACAGAACAGTGAACAGGTAAAACTAGGAGTGACCTCAACGCGGGAATAGTGTAAGATCTGAGTCACAATAGGCGAGAGGACGGTCAAGGAGGGGAAGGTGATAAGCGGCAACGACTACCGTTTTTTGTAATATGGCGGTGAATGTCAAAGAAACTTTTGACGAAAAGAAGGATCTAAAACAAGAAAGGAGAGATCACTTGAAACCAAGAAAAAAACACCTCAAATCACGACACTTACCATTGTTGAAGTCGTCCTGCTGTGACAGTAGGCCAGTGCTGCACATGACGATATGATTGTCCAGTGCATCGCAGGCCCCGAGTGTCAAAATGTTGTGTCCCAGCATGTTTGCTGAAAACGCTTTCGAAGATAAACATTCTCCTTTTCTGAATCAAAGGTGGCAAGAGAAGGCCGAGTCGATACACCCTTAATCGCAGATTGTCGGTCCGTTAAGCGGATCACGAGAAAAAAGGAACTCAGAAAAGAAAAAATTGATTAGAATTGGAATGAGAACAGCTAAATCTAAATTAAATCCAGAAGTGGGTCAAGTCAGAGCAGACATTCCACATTCTTGATGAGTTTTTTTTCCAGCTAGCTCCTTCTAGGTTAGGCTGTCTCCATCATTTTCTAATGTTTCTCGTTCAAAAACTCAGCCTCATTTATTATTTACTCATTCTTGATTCTAGATTCTAGTTGTTCCCAAAAAGGTAGCAAAAAATTTGGAGCACACTTAGGTGTAAGCTGATTCTCAGAGGGTCGTGTATGTTATGCGCGTCGAGCCATGAATGTCCCCGAAATTGCCACGCCCACTCCTTGTCTCAAGCCAATGAGAGGCTGAGAAGAAGAATTCTGAGCATTTCTTATTCAGTATACGATATGTTTTTTTCTCTGATATGCTCGACAGGTTGGATTACCTGTGAAGGAACAATAGTGCAAGTTTATCTCACTTTTCTAGTCAGAAAACTGCCTCCAATATCGCACATTTTTGTATCAGCCCAGCCCCCATAAGCCGATTTTGGACTGAATGCTTTGTCAGAAATAAATAGGGATGGAATGTACCATTGAGTCAGCCCTGTCCAGAAGTACAATACATTGGTTGCATTGGTCAGTTCAGTTATTCTAGATCAAGAACATGCGAGAATTGCTAAAAGAAATTAACGACCAGAGAGTAGTGGAATGAAATTGGAAAAAGTAAAAAACAATTATCGTTTTTCCTCCTGTTCAATTTCCGGTGTAATTATGAAATATTGCGTGAGACTTGAGATAAAATAGTTGAAGATTCAAAAGGGCATTTGACCCAGCTGCTTTTTCAGCAAAAGTGCAAAAGTTTAGGTTGAAAAAGGACTAGGACGGCAGCTGGAGTACACCCCGAAATTGGCTAGCTGGATCAGGGTGGCACTGCTAAAAGGGAAACATGATCATGATGAAAAGTTGTCGAGTTCCGAGAGGGATTCATCTCTGACTGCAACATCGAGACAGACATCAACAGACGCTGAAGATAGAGGAAAGCAGTGCCAAAGTCGCGCGCCAAATAGACGTGCAAGAGCACATCCATTATCCGGCTTGAGGTCCAGAAGAGAAGCGCTTTGAAATTAGGTAATAGCTCGGAGCTTCAGGCGTGGCTGGCTGCCACCACGGCTTGATATAATGACGTCGTCCGGCTCTCTAACGCGCCAATATGGTGCGCGTTATACGGCACAATGATCGGTAATGGTGGGGGAGGGGAACGGCAGCCGGGGAGATGACCGGACATGGGAGGGTGGGCAGCTGACAGCATGTTCGCAACAAATTCTGCTCATAAAAGTGGTGCTAAAATGTATCAATTAAGTTATTGTGCGGAGAAAGAGCGAGTAGGGGATGTGGAAGCATGACCGATCTTCGTGCCGGATGGCGTGTTTTGACGAGAAAATGAGGAGTGAGCAAGTTACGGTCCACTGCCTTGAGCTTCTTATTATTCTGAGGATTCATATTCATCTGAACTGTTCGAATTCTCAGGTACTAAAGTTTTCGAATAGTTGTTCAAATTTCTAAAGCTTGGAATGCCCAGAAACAAAAAACAGTATATTTTCCCTCATCTCGTCTTTTCAGCAAAAATCCCACCCTGTCAAACCTAATAATTACTCTCTGTTGACCACTAGCCCTTCGAAGAGGTGTATCAAGCACTGCAGTTGGAGAAGAAAAAGAAAAGATGAGTACTGAACAGGCATAAAATATTCACAAGTTCTGACTAGTCACAAAGCTAAATTAAACGAGGTGTCACATCATAAGCAACACATTGTTCCAAAGGAGGCGTCGCGGTTTGATGACTACTCTCTACGGTTCTTTAGATTGTATAGATTTAAAAAAAACTGATTGCGTAAGTCAAAAAGTTAAAGATTTTCTAACAGTTGTCGTGTCCTTGGTCTGTTACCATTGGCGTAACAAGTGATAATCCACACTTGACCTTCTCTGATTGGCGCGGTTAACCTCTATAGTTATAGATTTTCTAATTTCAAATTGGTTTTCATTCGGTTTGTTTCAAACAACACTCTTTAGTTGAAAAAAACGGTACTCCACCAGACAACCATAACTTTGGTCATAACCAAACCATTCTCCCAAGAAGAAACATTGAGTGCTCTCTCTAACCTATAATTAGTCTCATTTAACTTAACACCCCTCGTTTCTCCCAGTCATTACAGTAGTCAAACGATATTGTAGAATGTGTCTCTTCTTGTGCGCGAGAGTCATGCGGATGGATGTTGCCTCCTGGCCGTCTTGCCAGCTGCCTTTCCAGCCGGCTCTCGGGTTTTATGTCTTCGAGTTTACGACCCTGCGCCGTTAACCCAACGCATTTCCTATTCAATACCTTTGTGTCCGTTGGCTTTCGAGTATGACTCTTTGGGCAAATCGCTGGATTTCTTGGTAACTGGGCAACTTTATTAATCTCGACGTATGATTTACGGGTGACGACAAACAAACACATAAATAAGTGTCTAACGACGTGGTGAGGTGATTGGAAATTGGATAGGAAAATTGAAAATTGAAAATTGGAAATACTAATGAAAAATATCAAACGGTGAGGTAGAGCGTAAAATACGGTGTTTTGGTTTGACCAATCAGTGATTGGTCGGAAGCTTGTAACTCGTCAGATTACTTCTTTCCATATCCACCGCCTCCAGAATACCCAGCTGGCTTTTCTGGCTCGTCGTTGGTATCCAATTCAGAAACCGAGGGAGCGACAATCTCTTGAACTCCACAAGACGATGGGCAGTGACCTCCTGGCTCTCCAGAATCTCCTGGTGGTCCAAACGGTCCTGGTGGTCCTGGCTCTCCTCTTGGTCCTGGCGGTCCTGGTGGTCCCATCTCTCCGATCTGTCCAGTTGGTCCACTGTTTTGAGATGGAAGACCGTTAGATCCTGGTGGTCCCTTTGGTCCTCTAGGTCCTGGTGGTCCTGGTGGTCCCTTGATTCCAGTTCCTCCAATAGAATCATCTCCTGGTGGTCCCTTGATTCCTGGCTCTCCCTGCTCTCCTGGTTCTCCTTGTGGTCCTGCATCTCCAACACGTCCTGGCTTTCCTGGTCTTCCTGGGAGTCCTGGATGTCCTGACTCTCCTGGCTGTCCCGGTCTTCCAATTTCTCCCTGTGGTCCACGGGTTCCTGGTGGTCCTGCTGGGCAGATAACACATGGGAATGCTGGTTCAGGGTCAAGTGGAACATCAAGTCCATCAAGTCCTGGCTTTCCTGGTCTTCCGCTAGCGCCATCCATTCCAGGTTCTCCACTGACTCCTGGTGGTCCAGGTGGTCCTGGTGGGCATCTGAGTTGAACGCAAGAAGTGCACTGCTGATTGTCAGCTTGAGCTCCATCGCTTCCATATCCCCCGTACTGCCTCTTGATTCTTCCATTGCTCTTCACCAACATAATGTCTTGCCAAATGTTGCGAGCAGCGAACTGGAACAAAACCGGTTGTTTTGATGTTCACGCATTATCAAACACAAACCTTAAAAGATCCCATTCTGTTCTGCAGGCGTTCTTGTGCCTCGTCAAGTTGGAAGCTCAACACAGTCAACACGGCGCCAAGGATCAAAACACTGCACACGCTGAGTGCCACTGTGGCCTTGGCCACATTGTTGCCACCAGTTTGTGGCTTTTCCATGGTGAACCTGAACAATTATTGTTGGTCCGGAGAACTCCCAGAGAAAGCTTTATTCATTCGTGTTCAAAAAATGAGAAACGATGGAAGGAAATGAGGAAAACGAGAAGCAGCGAAAGAAGAATAAGATAAAAAGGAGAAAAACGACAGAAAAAGAAGGGTTGAGTGATGAGTTGAGATAAATGCGAATGAATGCGGATGGAGAAAGGTGGGGAGAGGGAGGACGGTGGTGTATAGTAGGTCAGTCTTGATCGACACAATAACCCAATTATCGGAGATAAGGAAGATTTCTACTCGGGAAGGGGAGAAGTACATGCGAAGAAAGGGAAGGAATGGAAAAGAAACGGAAAACAGTTGATGAGAGAAAGATAAGAGAAGATACGATTAATGACAATTTACAGGAATACAGTGTCCGACAGGTCGTTCTCATTGTTTTGTGTCGATTGGACTTGGGGTCGTGGATCGTTCTGGAATGAAGAATGTCATAAAGTTTTGGATTAAAGAGAAGCAAAAAGCGCAAGGTTTTCGTTAGATTGATAATACAAACACATTGTTGACGGACTAGGTTAGAAATTGAGTGAAGAATTAAGCGCAACAACACTAAACACTGTGAGACTAACAGGCTATTTACACGATTATTAGAAAATCTATATACTCAGATTTAACGTCACAGTACGTTTTCTATCTCACATCTGACTATGAATAGTTCTACTTCACTACTAAGAGTTTCATCACATTGCAATCGCATAACATAGGATTCCAACAAAAACAGAACTAAGGGTTTCAAACTTGCTTCTTTCAAAGTGCTTTGCATCGTTCACACTCTAGCTCCATGACAATTTCGGATGCATTACCGGTGTCAGTGACATCCTTGCAAATGGACAAGCAACTGTAGAAGTTGACGGGAGGCTTGCACTGGAACACTCTCCATTGGTATTCACATTTGTTGATGTGGATGTTGCATTCTAAACCGTGAAATTGAAGTTTGAAGCAACTCGATGCCTCACGTCTTCTAGAAGCTGTTGTGTTGCGTAATGCAATACGGTATTCTTCTTCATCTGTGCTTCACTATCTGTTCTTCTGTTTTCATCAAATCCAGCTCGCATCTGGTCAACTAAACATGCCGTGAAGATCACCCATGCCTGTCCTGCTCCAGGGAGATCCCGAACTGCCTCTTGTGCCAATACCACGTCGATCATCACCTCTCCAAACTTCTCCCAGTAGTTGCCAGCCAAACCATATGGCTTCAAAATGCTGTGTGCACGTCCTGAAAGCCCAAGGTAACATTAGAAACAACATATGATTGTCTTACCAATAACTCTCGGATCGTTCTCTGTTCCAGTGTCATTCCTCTTTGACTTCTCCACATCAAAGTTCTTTATGACGGCTTCAATCATCTTCACACAACTTTTCGAGTGATCCCGGAGTGTGGATGTTGTGCCGCGAGACATTGCACAGAGAAACATTCGAGTGGAGAACATGTCACGAATGTTAGGAAGGTTCTTTACCAACTTGTCGAACACCTGAATTGTTGGTTGTTTTCAAACTGAGTTTTGAAACACTAACCTCTTCAAATACGTTTTCCACTCGTTTTCCTCCATTCCTGGTTTGTAGTCTGTGCCAGGTGAATTTGATGGCTCTCTTTTGAATTTTACTGAGCCTCGTGTCATAGTTGTAATGCTTGAGTACAGGAGCTGGTGGAGCAGCTGAAAACCATCAGTCTATTGGTAACCAATCACATGGCGGCTGGTATCACCTTGTTGTTGTAGATCGTAGATACTCGGCATGCTGCTGCTCTTTCTCGCTTGCCTTCCATCTTCCAAAAGCGCTGTAGAGTCGACTGACCCTCCACCGGTCTTCTTGCGTACTGTTCGGCTAGAACTCACGCTTCGCATTATGAAAATTATACGGTCAACTACATGTTTAGTATGGAAAGCTGTATGTTACAGAAGTAACAATGATATTCTCTGTCTTTAGTCCCCCGCTCTTGCAAAATCTTGCAGAAAATGCATGCTACGAACGAACAGGAAGAATAGATTAATGTTGTAGTTTTGATTGTATGGTTGGTGTTGATGTCGTGAGGAAGGAATAAGAAAAACGGAAGGAAAAAGTGACGACGTGTGTGTGTGAAGATTGACAAATTAGTGGTCGGAAGAAAAACAGAATGGGTTTTGAGTAATGAACTAGCTGACATTATTCTATCTTTCGTTTCTGGATGAACCAACGACAAAAAACAGGAGAAGAAGACAGTAATGATTGATTCGAACTTTTACACAACACACAAAAATACCTTCTTTTAGGCCGAAATGTTGCAGGATCACCACCTCGTTCATCACTTGTAGGGCTTGATTCTGTTCCACGGCGATTTGTCTGGAATTTCATGTTCTCACAACTTTTGTGGACTCAAAAAGATGTTTCAACCAACCTGTGAATTCGACTGTGCTGCAGCATCAGCAGCTACGTGCTCTTCCTTCTCCTGCTTCTCCAACTCGTGGAGAAGTCTTCGACCACGAACTATTTTTGCGATGAGAAACATTTTCAGTGGCTGGGATGACTGGCTAAAAATAGTAATAGTATTCTAATTCATGCGCGGAGGAGTTGTCAGGAGAATGAGAAGCTTTGGAATAAGATAAGATGGTCTGTTGAAGAGAGCAGTTTATGTTCTATTATCCGGGTTTATCTATGCTGACCGTGAAGGTGACGACATGGAAAAGTATACGCATGCGTTTTTAACCCCGTAAGATTATTTATGTAATCATATGTGATCAGGATCGCGGGCTTGAAATAGAAAAGGTGTGAGAAGTATGTAAGGGCTAGAAGCAAAAAAAACTGATTCATGGAAACAAAACTTGACGGAGAAAGACGTGAGAGCAGAAGAGGAATCAAGGGAAACAGAGGAGAAACCATAAAATGAACCGACCTAACCCAACTCAATTCCTTGAGGACTACACACATGACTATACGATACTAATCGGAACAAAGTGAGCACATAAAACACAAAAAAAACAGAAGTTTTATGAGTTGTATGCAAAAATTCGTCATTGTCAATTAGAACTAATTGAATTCTTTTCCGATTTCTTACGTTTCCAATTGGGTTTTCCCATGCTACTGACATTTTCATGCAGAAATAAGCCTATGATAGTTTCCTAATGCAAAACTAGAACAGAAAAATGTCAACTGAACCTAGTGCTATGATTTGGTTCCGGAAAGCGGAAAACGTGAGAAAAAGAAGAGAGCAAAACAAATCGGGAACTGACCGGAAGCGCAGAGGTTGGGAGATAATTTCACCCAATGCAGGTCTTTTCCGTGTCTAGGACCTAGCACCTCGGACCCACACACAAAAAACCCGGAGAGTGAGGAAATACACAACATTTGCCTATTGAGCGTTGAATTGCGGGGCCCCCGATTCGGAGTGCATATAACAAAGAAGTTAGCGCTGAATCGATGCACTAATTGAAGCCATTAAGCAGAAGGGAATGTTGGAAGACTTCAGGTGGAGGAGCTCTCTCCCTCCGACCGCCGCGCATGCGTCGTGAACGACGTGAGAGAAGAGCAACACGGCACCGCTTCTCCTTCGGGCTGCTGTTTTTTCTTGCTGTTTCTTTTCTTTTTTCACAACTCACTCTCCACCGCCGCTCAGACAGATTGTGTTTGTGGTCCTAAGATCGCATGGAATCAAGGAACATTTCAGGTGATGAATCATGAATCTGGCTGGAACACTTTGTAATGCATACATAACGGTGTCTGTCATGAGTTCTAGGTGTCAAAGTGTCTAGGTAGAGTTTGGCTAGGAAGCCTACAGGAAATTGAGGAGGGTTCGGTTCCACGAAAACAAAAACCAAACAAAAAGTTTCCAATTTCCTGATTACCAACAAAACGAATGGAAAGGTCAGGAGAGCGAACCCAAAAAAGACAGGAAATGAAAAGAGAAGAAAAGAAAAGAAAGCAATGAGATGAGATTTTTGCTCCTCGTGAGTCCAATTGACGTTCTCTCCATTCTCCGTTCCTCCGGTGTCATGGGACTCTTTGATTACGCAATAAGGGAATAGGACTACAATAGCGACGTGGTTCACTAGATTCATTCATGACAAACAGGACTCACAGGGCGTGTAGGGCATGTAGAGCACACCGTCATCCTCTCAAAGGAGAACAAGAGAAGGAAAGCAGGATGAAGAGAAAAACGATACAACTGGAAAGAAAGGCGGCGAAGAATGGAATGAAGTTCGACGCACTCGGCTCGACATCGACTTGCTAATTTCATTCGAGTTTGCAAAAACAAAGAGAGAAGCACGACGAAACAAATGAAGTCATTTTCTTGACGGCACCACAAACTGGCGAGTCGTGAGGAATCGGTTCGCCTATCTTCTTCTCACCACCACCAGCATCATTTGTTTTTTTTTAACGCGCGAATTTCTTCGCTTTCTTTTCTTGCCTTGCTCTTGGGCGCTCTTGGCCGTTGGGTCTTGGCTCGAGACTCGTGGCTCTTGGCTCCCAAAAAGTGGCATCTAATTAAGTGGGAGCTGGGAACAAGTCTGAAGAAAGTGCAGTTTAATCAATCTTTCAGCGACTGACACTGATGGTGTGCGCGTTTGTGGGAGTGTGAGAATGTGAAAATGACAAAGAACTTAAAATGAAGTAGTCAGGGAGCTGTTTCATAATCTATGAGACAGGTGGAATGTCAAATTGGGAAATACCAGTGACTATAGTGTTAGCTTAGCTCATACTCTCAAAATTCTAGTTCCTAGTTTCGAAACTCGACATCCTACATCCGCAATCCGACAACAATGACTATTTCCACATTCTGATATCAATTTCAGTTTCCCCTTCTTCACATTAATAAAGACAAAGAACAAATTTTCCAAAGTCTATTCAAACTCGAGACTCTGGAATAATGCGTCCGGAAATCTTTGTGCTGGCTTGTAACACAGTGTGTAACAGAATCAGTTCCTGGAATGAATACGAAATGAATACGGGGCGGCCCCGCATCACGTGGTTTTCGGGGCCAAGCTCAATTTTTTGACAACAAGGTGACAGGAAAAAACGACAGAAAACGACAGAAACTCATAAATCCAAACTGCTCTTTTCACTTTTACGATCTACACGTTTTGTTTTTAGTGTTGAAGAGCACAAAGTTGAGGGTGGAAAGCCTAGAGAACGGATAGGGTCGGCCACTCATAATATAACGGATGTAGTTAGCATAAAGCTCTGCTGTGTTGTTTTTTGTTTCAGCGTAGACTTGCTGCGTGTTTCAGTGTGTTTCAGTCCATTCTTTCCCCACCGAAAGCTAAAACATGACCACCGGATCCCATTGGACTCTATTTGTGTCCGGTGTGTTCTGATGTCACCTCTAGACGACGTGACCAGCAGACGCCCTGTTTCTGTTTCATAATTGGTTTCTGGTGGGCGCCTAGGAATGCTTGAGGGTAAATTAGAACAATTGTAGTTGTGCAATGCAATGGGTTGGATTGAAAATTAAGTCCGGGCGCCCGTCTCTCTCCATTTTTAGAAGGCAACACGGCCACCACCTTCTTCCTCTCCCCCGCGTCAGGCTTCATCTGGCCTTCTAGCCGTCATTGAGGTGAGGTGCGATGCAAAAACTCTTGGAAGGAGAGTGACTTGTGGGGGAGGCAGGCCAGTGGAAGAGAGAGAGGGGGGCTGCTGTGCGCGCAATTATATCCGAGGCGCACCGAAGGATGATGCCGGTTCTACAACAAGTACTCGTTGACGATTTGATGCTTACAAAGATTTGCTGCGGGATGAGGAAGCGAGGGAAAAACGACGCACACAAGACACTCACACAATTTATTTTGATGAATATATGAGTGAGTGGAATGGCATCCGAGGAACGTCGGCTTACTAGTACACATGTATCCCCCCTTCCTTTCATTCCTCTGAAGGATTGAATGGGCAAAGAGTGATTTGTGATGAATGAATGAAGCACCTGGTACCGAATGGTAATTGGACACGCGTACTTAGGACGGTTTGAAGTGACATGTCATACCATACCAAATCCATGTTTATCCTGAACAGCTTTCTGGATTGGTTCCTGGAGTGGAATGAGTAAAACTGATTGGGAGTGATATTTTATGTTATGATTTGATTTAATATAAGTAAAACATGATTAGAAAATGAAAAAGTTATCACCGACAGAAACAATCATTGGTTTGAAACTGATCATTTCTCAAATCCGCTTTTGAAGTTGTAATCTGGATTGCATCAATAACAATAGATAAATAGTGAAAGCAATGGAAGATGAAAACAACATCATAATAACTGATCTATTTTGAGATTCCCAATCTAACATCACCTTTTCAACCCACACCGAAATATGCCTTCACTGTTCTCCAATTGCATAAGCCCCAACTGCGAAAGTGCACACAAATGCCAAAACAGAGAATCAGATTCCAAATCAGATTCAGATGCCAAAGATAAAATCCGATCGGTTCCCGCTACGGTTCAGCTTCGCACCCTGTCCGACTCATCCCTTGTTTTTGAAAATGGCATTGCCAAAACACTGTTTGCATAACCAAAGTGTAAAATGATCGGGACGATAAGCAGCACCAGCAAAACCGAACCATCGGTCCGGCGTGCGTTTGCATCATTCCAGTGCGTCATCGACCAGCGGAAGAGAAGAGGAATTGAGATTATATCATTGTGTGTTTATACAGTAGTTAATGTAACCGACTTGTGTGTTTTTTGACTCGTCTGCCAACCAACGAAACCTCGTCGTGCCTCTCTCTGTCCTCTTTGCCATTAAGCATCGCGGGGGCCGTCCCTGTCGTGTGAATATCCACATTTCTTTACTCACTCATCTTCTTCTGTATTGTGGGTGGAGATTGCGCCAAACTGCGCAAACACTTGTATATATAAGCCACGCCAATTGTCGCAATTCTTTAATTATTCGAACGCGACGACGCTGCGCAGGCAGTCGTGTGTACTTGCTTGATCTTCTTGTCTGAAACTTTCAGCCAGCACTACCAATCTCTTCTTAACTTTGCATCTCTTTTTTCAATCATGACTTCTTCCTCCAGCTCGGATGATCCGAAAGTTCTTGAAGAGCAGGCCAGATCTCTCAGGAAGTAAGACAACTCCTCGTGTACCTTTTTTAGTTTGTGTTTCTAGATTTGCCTTCTATGGCGTTGCCATTTCCACTATCGCCACTCTCTTCTCCGTCATCTCTGTGCCAATCCTCTACAGTGTCATGCAGCACATGCAATCCTCTATGCAGTCTGAAATTGACTTCTGTAGGCTTAGGTCTGGGAACATTTGGAGGGAACTCTCTAAGACCCAGGTAATCTGATCATTGGTCGTCTAACGTTTTTTCATGTTCCATTTGATGCAGATCTTAACCCAAGTTGCTGGTGGCGCAATTGTCCGCTCCCGCCGTCAAGCTGGTTACAGTTCCGGTCCACTTGAAAGTAATAAGCCCTTTCTCTTTTTTTCCAAGTCATTACTACAATGATGTCATGTTCTAGGTGCCGTTGAAGCTGCACCAGCAAATGTTGGTGGAGGCGGTGGAGGATGCTGTGGATGCGGAGTTTCTCCACAAGGACCACCGGGAGTTCCGGGAAGAGATGGAGATGATGGAGCTGATGGAGAGTCTGGAGCACCAGGAAAGGATGGACCAGATGGACCAGCTGCGACTCCTGCTCCAAGCTATGAATGGTTTGTACTCTTCTTACTGTAGTTTGTTTCAGTTTAGCATTTCAGGTGCTTTGACTGCCCACCAGGACCACCAGGACCAGCTGGAAGTGCCGGTGCCAAGGGACCAAATGGAAACCCAGGATCCCCAGGAACTGACGGACCAGCTGGAAACAAAGGAAGTGCAGGACCACCAGGACCACCAGGAACTCCAGGAGCCAATGGAAATCCAGGAAGCGCCGGAACCCCAGGAACTCCAGGAAAGACCATCGAAGTTCCAGCTCCAGCAGGACCAGCTGGAGCCCCAGGGCCTGCAGGACCACCAGGACCAGCTGGAACTCCAGGAGGACCAGGACAGCCAGGAAAGGACGGATCTCCGGGAGATGCTGGAGACAATGGAACCGCTGGAGCTCCAGGACAAGCCGGAGGACCAGGACCAGTTGGCCCAGACGGAGCCAGAGGACCAAGTGGAGGTTGCGAACACTGCCCACCGCCAAGAACTGCTCCAGGATACTAAACGGTCATTCATTACTCACCAAGTTTTTCATTCTATTTCACTTGTCATATCGCCAGTTGAGACATCTTCGATGTGCTTTAACATCACCTTTCTCCGTGATCACTCTTCATTCTTTGTCATTTTCCATTTTCTTTTTGTATCTAACTTATAATCCCAATAAAATAAGAAAAAAACATCACGAAATTGACAATCCATGACAGTTTCCAAGTGTTGTTGTTGTGAAGAGATGACGGTTGAGAGACGGAAAAAAACAAAGAAGAGAGTTTGAGACATCCGTCAAGAGCGCTGCTAATGGTGAAATGGTTTGTTCCCGTGCCGTTGTTTTTCTCCCCTGTGTTTCAGCGGAAACAGCCTGAAAACTATCCGATCACGTTGTTCGTTGGAAAATTTGCATACTCCCTTTCTCTCCGTTTGCCGATTACCGTTTTCAAATTGTTCAGTTTGATTTTTCAACTTTTTACAACCACTCTTATTGATTTTGTTTTTGAACGATGTTTCAAGAAAAAGATGTTGGTCAGCCGAAACGTTGGGGATGTCTTGTTGCTATGTTTGCAATTGTAAGTTATAATTCGTAGAAAATCAACCTCTCGCTAACCTTCTCACTTTCAGGTGGTAATTGTAAGCATAAGTGTCGTTATTGTCGTTCGAGGTCTTCTAGACACTGAAGATGAATTTGGCAACCCTATTATTCAAAGTCAGAAAGCTGGAATTACTTTTCTAACAACTTTCCAGGTGACTTGAGGGACGATCTGACAGCATTTCTCGGCCTGTTCACCATGACTTTCTTTTTTGGTTGTTATGCGTGTTTTTGTTGTGGGTGTGCACCATGCAAGTGAGCTCCATATCTTGCGGCACGTTCAACTCGGAAAAAAACGTTTAGGTGGTGTTTCTTCAAGTTCCCCTATGGAATCACTCGTTGCTGGCGTGGTATTCCAAACGTTTTTGTCAACAACATGGACCATTTGCCTATCCACAAGTTCAAAGACCATGGTAGACTATTGCCCTATTCTGGCGTTCATCCAATCGAAATCAAAAACTTGCCAAATTCCAGATGAAACGCCGCCGCATGAAGACCATGTAGCAAACGCCATGGGTAGATTATCAACGAAGATGGATAACAAGCAGTCGGATCGGTGTGCCTACGAGAATACCGGTTATGAAGACATCATAGAGGTACGCACCAGCATGTCTCCTGTTTTTGACACTTTCACTGATAATTCCCATTGTTCTATTTTCTTCAGATGGAGCGTATTCCACAGCCAAGACTCATTCTCCCACCTGCTGCTAATGGACGCTTCCGCTCTCAAAGTATCGATATCTCTGCTATTGTGTAGTGTGTGAATCTTTTTTGGATAACTCAAAGCTGTGAGAATAATTTATTTTGAACTTGAGTTATAAACATTGATAATAAATACTGATGTATGACGCAAAAAGGGGAGAAGAGGGAAGGAGGCAAAGTTTGAGATCAGCAGTCGGCTGCGGAAACAAAGGAAAGACAATGAAAGTTGGAAAGACCAAATAATTTAGAAAAAGAGAGAACAAAATTAATTGTAAGTTGAAATCATGATTATGTGATATGGTTTTTCATGAATGCTAGGGGTTCTGGTTCAGTTTGAGTTTACTTTCGTCCTCCGAAAAATTGAGAAAGGATAGATGAAGGTTCCTGGCGAGCTGGCCGGGCATTGGTGCGGAGGAGGGCATTCATGATTCCTGAATGTTTTGAAGTTTTTTTCTTTTCAACAGTTTCTAGTAGCTTACCGTCAAAATCTTCAGCGGTTCCACTATACGGCTTATCCGGAGCAAAGAGAGCTCTGAGTGGTGGAGCAGCTGTGGTTGTGGTTGTTGGCTTTGCGAGTCCGAACATTTCCAAGAAGTTGATTCTTCCACGGCTAGATGATTGCTCAGGTTGTGGACGCTCTGGTTGAGGAACTGAAACTTTGGCATTTATAAACTTTAAATTCGACCTAGATCTATCTACCGAAAAGGTTCATGATTCTCTGAACTGGAGTTGCTTCAGTTGTAGTGGTGGTTGTTGGTGGTGGAGTTGGTGCTGGTCCCAGTCCTGAAATTGTAAACCAGTAGAAATGCATTTCACTTTGCAATAGTCACCAAAAAGATTCATTATGTTTCCAGCCATGTTGGCAGTTTGTGGTGATGGTTGTGGGGCAGGCGCCACATCTGAACATTATAAATTTAGTTTATCCGTCCGTCTTAGACGTAAATAGTTTTACTGGATTCTGTTTGCCCTCCTCCTCCTCCGCCAAAAAGACCACCGAACAGGTTCTGTTGTCGTGGTCGTGGCCGGGGAGTTGGTGGTGGTGGTAAGTTCTCAAAGTCATCTCCGCCGCCACCTCCAGCAGCTGATCCGCCACCGGTTCCTGTGATAAATTATCATTGACATTGAAGCAGCTATTCATGTTTTTCTTACCTAGGAAAGAATCAATGATCGACTTGAATCCAGTGGGTGCTTGAGTGGTGGTAGTTGTCGGTTGCGCAAACTTTGCATTGGCAAGCATTCCTGGAATTTATAGCCTTTTTATGTCCCTCGGTTCCTGATTCTGTCCTCCTACCTCCGTACTGCTGGAACATCTGCGCCATAGAATTAATCCCACTTCCCGACGACGATCCTCCGCTTAGAATACTGTTGTCTTCCGTGAACGATCGAACTCCTTAAATGCGATAAATTGACAGATTTTGTATTGTATCACTATAAGAGCGATGATCGATGAGATCAGGAGAAAGAAAAAACGGCAGGAAGAGAACAGGTCTGCGGCTATACCGAACTGCTTATTGATAGCAGAAGCAAATAAGCGAAGGAGATTGCATTCTCATGAAAGTGATTACCTTGAAAGCGAGGACGGATCTCCTGGCCTTCGGATCCTCCGTTCATTATGTTGCCACTGAGTTCCATTATGCGGGTAGCAATGCCATATACTGAAAACACAAGATACAAACAGTAGAATAAGGTGTTCTTACGTTTCCTGAAACTCTCGGCATTTTCCGCAACTTCTTCTCCAGTTTGAGCTAGCACAATGGCTGGTAAAAGGGCTAATAGATATATCCGCATGCCGACTGGTTACTGATCTGAAGGATGGATAGTTGAGGCAAGGATGCGTGAAGTTTTCTTATGATGTGATAGCAAAACGATATGATAACAACAATCAAGATCAGAAAGAAGCAGCAACAAAACAATGCAAAAGCAGTTGAATGTTAGGAATTTCAAAGTGCATAAGGTGACCGACACCCTGACAGGCTTATCTTTGAAAAAAGAGGGATAGAGGGAGGGGGGGGGACAGAAAATTAAACGGTCGAGGAAACGGTCGACATAAGATTGATAATGAGAAACGAATATCTGGCTGGTGAGAAGAAGGAGGGTCTCTGCTTCTGTTTCTCTCTCTCTCTATCAAAACCCTGTTTGTTGGTGGTGGTTTGAGGGAAGAAAGAGAAGGGGGCGGATGAGATAACAGATGAAGCATTGCGTCACAGGAAGAAGGAGACCTTTTTTACGCAATGTTTTCCAACTCGATTCGTCAAGTCCATGGCCCTGGTCATGGCGGGCTAAAACAGGCGCGGACGCGATACGGAGAAGGACGTGAGGAAAAGCGGCTGATTAGAAAGGAGAAAACGAGGAGAACCTGGTCCAGTGGGATTTGTCGGCTAGATGACGGTGTCGGGATGGATGCAGTGAGAAGCTGTGACCAACACAAATAGACCATCACTCAGTCTGTCAGTCAGTAACTTAATTAATGCCTAACTTGGATCGATATTCGGAGGGAGAGAGATCCTCTCCGGTCTATGAGAGCGCAAAAGAGGAATAGGAGCGTATCGTCATTAAATACCACACAACGTTTTCTGCAAATGAAACTACTTTCGATCGCCTCCCCCTTTCGCTTTTCGAAACTTCACAACTACTCACCTCCTTCGCGGCGGCAGATAATCCCATTGTTGCAAACAGTCAGATGTGCCCTCATCTCTTCCCAAACCGCTCTCCGATATCTGGTCTAACTTTTTTTCCGTCTCTTCTCACTTCCATTTCGCTACCAACAGTACTAATTGAGTTTGCCACCTGCCATCTGTTGGTCAGACCGGAATCGCCATTTCCATTTTCATTTTTGCACCTAGCTTTGCGAGAATGAATACGTAATTCGTGATACAGGTTGTCAAAAAAAGTTTCAAGTATTTTCATCTTTGCAAATATGTACGTCATCGCATGATTCATCATCACTAAGACTGAGATTTATTCACAGACAGATGTAAGGTAAAATAGCTTTCCGCCTCATTCAAGGTTACGAAATCAGACGTGTTCATCGCCGTCAAATTGATAGTCGCAATGTACAAAAGCGCGCTCCACGTAAGGCAGCTTCTCCAGCTTCACTTGAAGACTCTCGGCGACATCGTGCGCCATTTGCAGTGTTGCCGGTTCCTCGAATACTACATGTACTTCCACAAGGAATCTCTCTCCAAAATGGTAAACATGAACAGTGTCCAAGGCTTTGATGCGTTGGTCGTGGTTGATGGAGATCTGTAAACAAACAACAAGAGTGATGTAACAGGAATAGGACTAGGCATTTGCATGCATGTTCTTTTCCTCTTTTCCTTTTGCTTACATTGGTGATTCTGTTGATAAATGCCTGGTCTGCTCGTCTTCCAATCAAGTAAGGAATGTGTTCTCTGATGGTCAAAAACCACGTAAAGATAATGAAACCGGAGACGAGGAACGCGCCGAGCGGATCGGCATACTTCCACCAATTCTGTCCAACCCATGCGCCGAGCAGGGCAACCATGTTTGTCAAGCAGTCATTGCGCTGAAAAAAATTGTTGCAATCGAGTAATCAGGTCAAGTTTGATAACCTGATCTATGGCAAGCACTAGACAGGCTGCAGACTTGCGAGCTCTGCATATCATGTATAAAATGAACTTGATTCCGGTTCCAGTGCAGAGAATGATCAAAGTGGTTAGGTCGACTTTAGGGTGCAGGTCATTTGTTGCGGTTTGAACGACTGCTCTTTCCAACACGATGAAGTTAGCAAACAACATAATCATTCCAACAATGACAACTGTCAACGGTTCCAATCTGCAGATGACATGATACTAGGACACGTGAACTCCAGACCTACTTTCTCATGCCGACTGGATAGTGCTCTTTGTTCATCCGTTCAATTTTATAACAGGCATACCACACAACGATTCCAGATGTGATATCCATAAAACTGTCAACAACAGAAGCCAAGATAGCCAAGGAACCCGAGAAGTAGGCGACGATACTCTTTGCAATAATGAGTCCAATATTAAGAAGAATTGTGAGTGTTGTGATTCTGGAGTCCCAAACTTGAGTCCGTTTCTCTTTTTCCAACGCAGCAGACTCTTCCTCTTCATTCAGGACTTGTTCATCTTCCTTGTGAGCTTCCAAAAGCGCATTCTGCTCCTTGTAAAACTTCGAAAGCCTCCTTTTCTTTTGCCAATCTGAAATGACATCATAAATAATGTGCTTAATTTCAAAACTTTTTTCAAACTCACTTTTGATAGTAGAACTGACGTTGTACAGCATCTTGAACTTGAGTTGGTCTGGCCACTGCTTATCACCTTATATACGCCTGGCCTGACTACCTGAAGCATGCTTATCTAAATTGGGAGAGAAAGAAAAGGGAAACAACAAGTTATAGTAGAACTTCCGGAGGAAGAATGTTATGTTGTCATTCGAAACTGTTTGTAGACAAAGACAATGGGTAACTTAGTGGAATAGGCAATACAACAAAATCATATCCTATGACAACTGATAAGGGAAATATGGAAATTGAAAAGTGAAAAATCAATCAGTCGAAAAAACCCGAACCTCGTTGCTTGCTTCTTTCAATTTGATTCGGTTCATTCTCCTCCAGTTTTATTGTTTTATACTGCTCCTCCGTGATTTCATTACTTCGCTACGTCGCACAAATGTGTCGGCGATAACCATGCTCTAGTCTCCGATGGAACTGCTCGATGCCCCGAAAAATCACGAAACTGAAAACATACGAGAAAGAATTGATAACATTTTTTGCATGTAAGAAGAATGAAGAGTATACTGCAGGTTTCGACATCACGTGAAGAAGTGAAAGAGTTGACCTTCAGTCAGCAATAGAAAAGCGAAATAGGCGAACACTTGTTGTTTTGGACGAGAGGGATGGGATGGTCAACTGGTCTGTTTAGTCTAGTAGGAAACGACGGAAAATGAAAACACGAGACAGGTATCTTCTCCACTTTCCGTTTGACTGTTTGGTTCCTATACCGACTTTTGAAAACCCTATAGTCCTTTTTGTAAACTTGCAAATGAACACTGTTAACATTAATCCTTAACATGTCTTCCGTTTACTGACCAACCAACCACCCTAACATGATGAGAGTCCCACGAAAAACATTGAAAACAGAAGAAACAGTAACAAATTTAATCTGAGCGTCTCGATTTCCGCCTATGTCAACAGGCAATAGTCAGCAGCGGGAATAGCGGCAAAAACCATGTAGCGGGTGCGCGGAAAGTGATTTAAGAAGCGGAAAAGAGTGCGTTCCGCGTCGCGAAATCTTCCACTCTGCTGTTTGTGTTTGGGACAACTGTTAGACAGTCTCGCTCTTCTTCCCAGTTTCCTCCCGTTTCGCACTTTTCATATGGACCCTTCACGAGAAGATGTTGAAGGAAATAATGAACAGGAGAGCCTCAGTTCCAAGTACAGATGTTGTTGCCGGAGCATTGAAATTAAGGTAATTTGAGATTTTGATTACTGTTTTCTGTTGATTGCGTGTCATCAACCATATGTTCCTTTTCTGTTTTGCCTGTCATTTGAGACACATGTGGTCTAATAATTTGAGGCTGGGACTTTATGACTCCTCATATAATCTTAATCCTATTCAATTATAGAAAGGAGCATATGCGGTAGCAGTCGTGTACACCTGCATTATTATATCTAATTTATGCATGAGGGCAATCAAATCAGAAGAGGTGAAAGGAAATTGGATTTGAAAAAAGGACAAAAAAAGAACGACTATGCGTTTCAGGTAGAATGGAATTGGCAGTTACTGTTTCTTGTAAGTGACTCCATAGCTGTTATCAGTTTGTTTTATGGAATTACAAGAAATCACGCAGCGTTTTTGCAGCCTTTTACAGTGCTAAGTGTGAGTTCCTCATAGGTGTATCGGTTTTGATCAAATGACCTGTGACGCATTTTCAAATCTCACCGAATCGACCGGTTATTCGTAGGTGTTGATCTTTTCTATAACAAATTTCCGAAATTCCTCATCAAACCCCTGAATGTTATGTATTTGTCATATAAAAACGGTTGTTTTGCAGATAGTGACCGTATCGTTCTGTCTGCTGCTCTCTGTTTTCTACCTGTCCGCCGTAATTGACCCAAGTTCTTACGCAGCTGAACAGATAGAAATCTTGCTAGCAGATAAAGTGCAATATTTTGCTGATCTACTAAACACGACCCCCCAAACAGGTAGACAACACGAGACGAGGGCAGTGACTCAACGTGCATTTTAGTGATAATAACGACCGGCGCGATCGGTTCGCTTGTCTACGCATGCACACTTTTCGTTCACAGCTGGTTTATGTTTATTGTGGTTCGAACTGCTCAGTACTTCCGTGCACTGACGAGTTCATGATTGACGTCATTCCGAGTGAAAAGATACCTGTAATATATGTCTATCAAAGATTGCTGGGCTTTATCTAATTAAATAAAAATGCTCCGTTAACAATGTTCACAGTGCAATGGGCAAATAAGAAAATAGAGTTTGAGTTGAACCCATGTTTTCCGTTTTCGTTTTTGGTAACGCATTCCCTTCCGCCTGCTCCAACTTGAAACTCACACTTTTCTTCCTTTCTCTTGTTTTTATTACCGATTTGACCGACTCGCAACTTTTATGTTTTCTGTTTTCTGTGTACCCTCAGTTTCTATCTGTTTCCCCATTCCGATTCGTTCCTTTCTTTCCTCTGAAAGTAACACCTAACATTTCTTTCATTTCGCAATCTCTTTTCCACTTTCTCACACCACATTTCTATTGACGCATTCGGTTGATTTCTGAAACCTGAACAGGAAAAACTTGCTCAAATTGTTGATAGAAGGAAAAGAATGTTGTTTCATAACCGGAGCAACTTTACTTTTCTAAATTTACCCATGACGTGTGAACGTTGTGTTTTGCCGTCAGTACGTGCGTACAGAAATCGCTCATGCTATCATTATCACACGCCACTTCTAACACTTTAGTCTTAGAGAACGTGTGCTGTGACGCAAATTGAGCCATCATAGGCCCCAGAAGGTATAATTACACTTCAGTCCCGCCTCCTGAGGCATGTTTATATATAGCTATCACATTCGGTTTTTTGGTTCTCGAGGGCCAGTCGGTCAGTGAGCAGGACCTAGCACCGTTATAACCATCTGCTCCTAACATGTGCTTTTTCAATTATCCCGCCCGGTTTCCAATCTCCGATCTCCAGTCTCCAACCCAGTTCTAATCCGACATCTGAAAACAACTCGCCGCCTCCTCCAATTATTCGCCCGTTACCTACTCATTTGAATCCTCAGCCTAATTGGGTCTGCTCAGCTCAGCTCACCAATATCCCCACCTTGCTCTCTCCATTCTCCTCCTCTTCTTTCTACCAGAAGGTCGCGTGTCCATAATCAGCCTAGTTCTCTGCGCACCTGCCTCCGTTGTCATTCGGCTCTGTGTGTCCCCTTACCAACGGGTGGGGTTCGCATAGGTCTCTGTCGTCCATAATACCCCACGCAATCGTGACCCCGTACCGTCCGCCCGAGATGATGAGACCCGCAGAAAACGTTGAGATGCAGGAAATGCCCCAGCAGGCACACAACTCGCCACAACGCGCGATGGCGGACGTCGAGGCTCCTCCGCAACAATCTCAAGGAGGTAACATGCAGTTCCAACCAAATTGTAAGTTTTAGTTCTACATTTTTCGTGTTAAATTGTTTCTTGTTCCAGCGGAGCCACGTGAGCGTGGATGCACCGAAATCCTCTTCACCGCGATGTCGTACATCCTCGTTTTCCTCACTTTCCCGATCTCCATCTGCATGTGTATCAAGGTAACCACTGCAAAACAAAGTTTGCTGAGTAACCAGTTCACTTGTTTCTAGATTGTGCAAGAGTACCAACGTGCCGTCGTGTTCCGTCTCGGTCGCCTTATCCCAGAAGTCAAGGGCCCTGGTATCTTCTTCATCATCCCATGCATCGACACTTTCCTCAATATCGATCTCCGTGTTGTGTCCTACGACGTGCCATCGCAAGAGGTATGGTTGCGCAACGCCGTCTGCTCATGTGTCACTGTCATCTCTCATCTTGCAGATCCTCTCGAGAGATTCGGTCACCGTCTCTGTTGACGCAGTTGTCTACTTCAAAGTGTTCGATCCGATCACATCGGTAAGACGGACAGCTGGCGGGTTATTCAAAATTGGTTTTAGGTCGTCGGAGTTGAGAATGCCACCGAATCCACCAAGCTCCTTGCCCAAACCACCCTCCGTACCATTCTGGGAACCCATACCCTTTCAGAAATCCTCTCTGCCCGTGACAAGATCTCGGCTGACATGAAGATCTCTCTCGATGAGGCTACTGAGCCATGGGGAATCAAAGTCGAACGTGTTGAGCTGCGTGATGTCCGTCTCCCGAAGCAGATGCAACGTGCTATGGCTGCTGAGGCTGAGGCTACCCGTGATGCTGGAGCAAAGGTGCGCCGACAGACCAATTAGTCTTTTCACACTCATTAATTTCAGATTATTGCCGCCGAAGGAGAGCTCAGAGCTTCTGCAGCTCTTGCGGAAGCCGCCACTGTCATCTCCAACTCCCAGGGAGCCATGCAGCTCCGTTACCTTCACACCCTCAACGCCATCAGGTTTGTTACACGAAAAATAACTAACTTAGTCTGACTGACAAACTTTTTTCAGCTCCGAGAAGACCAGCACCATCATCTTCCCATTCCCAATGGAAATTCTCGGCGGAATCAACATGAACAACTCCAAGGTCGGTCCAGCAGCACTGGAAAACTTTCCTGCTCAAGAAATCCTTCAAGCTGCCATTCAATCCATTGCCCAACGCCAAGACACCACTTCCGCTGCCTCTGGAGCCAGCAGAATGTGAGCCGAAACGAGAGCGCAGAATCAGCATTGTTAAGAAATCGCTGAACAAGGATCAACTGGTACCAACTGTATGATAATCATCGATTCCCCAACTTCCCCCAGCACAAATTCCCCCTCCCCCTATCTCTTATTCTTATAACTCGAAGCATTGTTCCATTTACCAATGTTTCACGGCGTGCCGATCAATATGTCATAGCAAGTCTTTCACAATCTGATTGGAAAGATGTTTGCAACCCAAATCACTCTTCACTATTACTCTTTCATTGTGTTTTGACTCTTCCCCCATCACCCTTCTCCCTTCCCCTTCCCTTTCTCATTTTTTAACTCGAAACATTGTCCCAAGTGACAATGTTTCACGGCGTGCCGATCAGTTTGTCATCGCAAGTCTTTCACAATCTTATTGGAAAGATGTTTGCAACCCGAATCACTCTTCACTATAACCCTTTCATTGTTTTTCAA
>LR538232.1:230028-329811 GCA_900883565.2 Caenorhabditis panamensis
CCCCCCCCCCATCCCCTGATTTCTACCCATTCCGACGTTTCAACGTCCATTCCCAACTTCCCCCATCACCCTTCTCCCTTCCCCTTTCCTTTCTTATTTCTTAACTCGAAACATTGTCCCTAGGAACAATGTTTCACGGCGTGCCGATCAGTTTGTCATCGCAAATCTTTCACAATCTGATTGGAAAGATGTTTGCAACCCAAATCACTCTATTCACTACTCCCTTGTACCGTTAATCAAGTCTAATCACCTATTTCAACGTTCCAGCATTATTTATTTGCCTTTTATCCCTCTCCCATTCCCTTCGATTGCCCCCCCCCCCGATACATTCGATCGAAACTTGCATATTTGTATGTATTTGTGTATTTTCCCTCAAATTTGCTGAATAAAGCATTTTGATTGAACTTTCAGTATCTCGGAGAACACTTGGTACACCGATACCTTCATCACAACGCGCTGAAAACAGGTAAATAGCGAGAGCAGCACTCCAAGCTGGGTTTGCTGTTTTTCCAGAAGATACTCTTGTTATTCTCTATTTGACAAACCTTCTTAGCGCGGAAAAACTCTGAGAAACAAGGGCAGAGGTCGCGCCGAACGCGCTAAACAAGGCGACGGCCGTAAGAACGGAGTGTCGTACGAAAATACGTGGCGATCTTTTATTCTTTTGATTTTTCTTGCCATTTTCGTCGTTTCGCTCCGTTCTTTTCGCAATTTTCTTCGTAATTATTCGTTTTTCAGACAGATAAATGCCCAAAAAACGGATCCAGCAGCAGAAAACCGAACCAAATGAGCGCAGTTTCACGATATCTTCGCTGGAGTTTTGTCTGTCGCAATTGCGCAAAGCGGACCCGGAATTGGTGAAAAAAGCGATTTCGTCGGGCGATGGACTCACTGAATCAAAGGGTAGGTCTTTTGTCATCATTTCAGTCGTTTCCGCCGTTCGACAGCCGTCAGAATGATGTGTATTTCAGACGACGTCGGAACTCGGCTCTCAGAGGCGCATCGCTACGCCGTTCAGCAATGCCTTGACAATTCGGAGCAACTGGCGCAGCTCCATCACCAACTAGTACATTGTGATAATGTCTTTGAGGTTAGTCATTTGCTATTTCCGTGCGCAGTCAGAACCCAATCAAGAAACCCGAGGGAATTGTGTTTTCAGCGTCTCCAAGCAACGCTATACAGCTTTGAAGACAGCTTAGGCACGATTGGACAAGATATGAAGAATTTGCAGCTGCAGTCTCGTGATATCCAACAAGTAAAACCAGATGGAAGACATTGTCATCAATTTCGTTTTCAGGAACTCGAGAATCGACAAAAAGTGAGAGTGGAGCTGAGTCAGTTCGTCGACGACATTGCCGTTTCGCAACCGATGATCAAAACAATCAACGATGTGGACGCGAATCAGAGAGGATTCTTGGAAGCGCTTCACGAATTGCATCACAAGATAACACTGATCGTGCAGAGAGGAAATGGCGATGCGGTAGCGGTGAACGATACGATGCCGATTCTGGAGGGATTGAAACTCAAGGTATCTTTTTGTTTCTTTCGAGAGCAGTCTGTGAGAAATTCGCGACGCTGCTGGCATAACGATAGTCTTCTGGATGAATCCATATCTTGTTCCTTAGCGAATCCACTGGAAAGTTTTCAAATTTGCTGTCAAAACATGCGAATGCTCTAGAAAACTGCAAACACGCACGTCGTTATGCGGAGGGCCATGATTGAAGTCCTTTTCTTCGTTAGAAAACTGTTTCACAGAACTGACTCAACTAAGCTGATTGCTTTCCGTGTCTTCGAACGACCGATGTAACGAGTTTGCACAATTTCGCTGCAGAATAAAACTTTCTGAAACCCCGGGGACCTTTATTCGATGTCGCTTCCGTTTTTTCAAACCCCTCTCCTCTGCTCGACTAGCGAAATCTCATCTAATTTTTTCATCTTCCTGGAAAACGACACACTGATTCATTTCTATATCCGGAATCGCAATAAGCACCATTAGAAAGATGCAAGCGACACAAACAAGCCTTCATGGCAAATAATATAAAAGAGCCAATCAACTGGCTCCTCCTCTCCCTCTTATTCTGCTGAATACGACGGATTCTATTTTTGAAATCCCTTGATGAATGTCAAGCTACAAAACGTATGATTCTGTGTTTTTCAGGCTGTCGTGAAGGTTCGAGAATGGCTGTTGGCAAAGATTTTCCAATTCCGCAAGCCGCTCTCCAACTACCAAGTCTTCCAACATCAGCTGCTGAAATGCCGTTTCTTCTACGAATTCCTGCTCCATCATGATATGATTTCCGCGAAAGAAGTGAGTTGTTTCACCTGTTCCTCAATCTCACTCGTGATTGGATTCCAGCTGCAAGACGAGTATATCGACAGCATCAGCAAGATGTTTTTCACGTATTTCAAAGCCTACTCTGCTCGTCTTTTCAAGCTGGCGGTGAGTTTTGGAGGGAGTCGTTTGAGCTGATGGACCCATACTCGTCGTGAGAGCTTCTCGACCCCGATGCCGGAAAGTGTGATTTATACATTCAATTTTCTTCAGATGAAGGACGTCGCCACGAAGGACGACACACTGGGAAATATCGATTCGGCCAAGTCGGGCGGTTTGAGCGGCTTATTTTCCTCAAAACTACCCGTCGTGCGCAATAAAGCCACCGTCTTTTCGATTGGAAATCGGCATCACATTCTCAGCGAAGACTTTCTTGGCGCTCTCATTGTCCCACATGCTGCGCAACAAAGCAACCAAGCGGTAAGAGAAGCGAAATGAATCTCAGAGTGAAGTGACATCATTTCTGTTTTTGCAGTATCAATTTGAAGCGCTCTTCCGCTCCATCCAGCTCGCGTTTGTTGACCATTTCAGTCATGAATACCTCTTCATCACCGACTTCTTCCTGGTCACCAATGACGAAGCCATCGACCTTCATAACAAGGTTTGTAGTCATTCATATTTCTACAAAAACTCGATTTTTCAGGCTATGGGTCGCGCGATGTCGGTTGTACTGAAAAGCTGCGAAGAACAAATCTCGTTGAGCTGGGATGCAATTAGCCTGCACTTGTGTCTCTGTCTTTGTGACAAGTTCATCGAGATGCTCTCCGAGCGTGAAGTACCCGAGGTGTCCGACTACTGGGAATCACTGACAACTTTCCTTTGGACTCGTCTCAACATGGTCATGTCCCTTCACTACGACAGTGTTCGAACGGTGGATTTGAAGAAGTTGCAGAACAGCGGATCACTCGACGCCAGACCACACTTCGTAAGTTATTGACTGGTTATCCTAGTGTTAAACTTGGAAAACCGATCAAAAGCTTACAGATTGTCCGAAGATACGCCGAGTTGACGAGTGCACACCTTCTCATCGCAAAGACCAGTGGAAAGGAAATGGGCGATAAAATGGAAGCGGTGTTGGAGAACAGTGAGGATTCCATCGAGCAACTGCTGTCAAGGATGTCTGGGATGCAGCAGACACAGAAGAACAAACATGTGTTCCTAATCAACAACTACGATCTGATTCTGTCGATCATTGACGACGAGGAGAGCAAGCACAGCAAGATCTACGCCATTGTGCATGAGTTGGAGCAGAAGAGCATTGACGACTTTGTGGAGGAAGTGCTAGAGCCACACATTGGATACATGATAAAGTTTGTGGTAGACTGCGAGCATCTGTACACTCAAGGACACACCCATCTGCTGGTCAGATTCAATGGTACAGCTATTACCCAGTCGAAAACAGACTAATTCATTATTTGCAGACAAAATCGGCACAGTGGTTGCTAATTTCAATGCAAAATGGAGGCCGTCCGTCGACAACATCAACGCGGAAATCATCCAACTCTTCACCAACTTCAGCCTCGGAACCACCATTCTGCAGACAATCTTCACCAAATACGTCCAATACATCAACCGTTTCACCAAGATCCTGGCGTACGATGTTTTTGTGAAGAACCCAGTGTGCTCGCAACTCGTTAATGTTCATCAAGTGATGCTGGAAATCAAACGCTTCAAACCGGCATACTAATCGCTATCAGAAACTGTAAATATATCATTTCATTTTTATAAAAATTTTCAAACTAGTCCTTACTAACTAGTACCCCTTATCAAAAACAGAATCAAAATCAAACCCCCGAAACTTTGGCCATTTTTCTTATGTATTGAATGTTTGTGTCTTACTAATTTATTGCCTTTTGTCATGGTTGTGCCCTTATTTTAGTCAATCCGTTGAAGAGCTTTATTATTAGAATTACTTGTCATAAAGATTTACAAGAAAGTTGATGCGTTTTTGAGCTTTTTGAGCATCGTGAGCATTGTCCTTGAAGTAATCAGCCGGGATTGACTGCGCGATTTCAGGTAAAAATTTATTTATCACAATACAATATCACAGTTGAAAATACAATGAAATTATCAGATCAGAATTGAGCAAATTAGGCAAAAGCGATTCCCTCGTACTTGTATGGTCCGTGAAGTTGGAAGTCGTCGAGAATCACATTTCCTTTGACGTCGAACACGCTGGCATAACTGGCAACTGGTTTTCCGTCCTGAAAAATTGAAAAATCAGAAGAACATTTCCTCAAATACACTTACTTTCTCTTCAGACTTGATGGCAACGATGAGTTTGTGATGGGTGTTCGGAACGAATTGGAAAGCGGAGAATCCTCTAGCTTTGTGCTCATCGGATCCGACTCTGACGACTTCGAAACTGGTGAGCTGCTCGTTTCCAATGATCATGACATTGGTTCCACGATGCTCGTCCTCGGCCTCGGAGTACTTCTCAGTTGACATTCTTCTTGGGAGGAAGAACCACTTTCTGTGAATTGGAGACCACTGAACCGCCTCGTGGATCATGTATCCTGGGTACTCGATGCCGGCGGCTCTGCGAACGTTGACAAACACATCTTTCCAGTTGACATGGTGAACGGCGCCATTTGCAGACACATGCTTCACCCACATTGGATGATCATTCACGTATTCTCCCTCGGTGGTAGTCCATTCTTTTCCAAGTCCTCCGACAATCATCTCGGTGTCCTTCACAGTCATCCACTCTCCCTTCAGTCCCTTCACCACATTTCCTGGTCCGTCGTTGAGAAGAACCCATGGAATAGCCTGAAAATGAAGAACACAATAGCCATGTCTAGTGGCAAATCATCATCACTCACCTTCTTGTCACTAATTTGATAAATAAGACCAGTTCTGTCGTCGATCGAGTACAGTTTACCATTGAAGACGGCGAGGTCAGACAACTCCATAGCACGTCCGCCGGCGGCAATGTTACTGAAACGGTTTTGATGGAGTTTTTAGTGTTTCAACAGGTGACAAATGATGAAAATAGAACTGGAGAATAGACTTACGTGTCAACATAGTACTCGGAGTCTTGGTCGAAGTGGATGTCAGCGTGTTTGTGATCGGCGGACACCTGAAAATTGAAAATTTCGAGTTGTTCCTGATGAAATAGACACAAACCTTCAAGAATCCTCTCGACACCAAACTCTTCCACTTCTTTCCGTCCTTGCTGTCATGATCCAAATCCGTCACAAGCACAATTGAGTACTCTTTTGCTCCGTCGTCGAACTTCTTCACCGAATACAAACTGGCATGGCTGATGTGCTGAAAACCAACTGTTTCACCCTGTACACAATCTGCAAATGAATTACCTCAGGTTCTTCTGCAGTTTTCTCGAATTGAGTACCCGAATAGAAGGCGATAGCTGTGACGAACCCGAGAAGGAGGAAATTTACAAAATTTGAGTTGCTTTCCGTGGCCATACTGAAAAAAATAATTGTTGATGTGAAGATTATGCGTTGAAATGATTATTTAAGCAGAAAAAATGAAGAAAACCAGTGTAGAACAGGTAAAATTGGGAGAAAAAGGTAGAAAAAAAAATTCGACAATTGTCCGAGAGGACTACACGGCCGAGGTGCCGAGATGTTTCTTCGGCCATCGCAACCTCTCTCGTTGCTCTTCATACGTGGAAAACGTTTTCCAAGTGGTTTTTTGATGGGAAAGACGAGAAAAACTATGTTGGGAACAAGAAAATTGACTCAAAAAATCCATTTCCGTCAAAATAAGTGGTCAAGTAGCAATTTGAACATGATGCAAATGGCAATAAAACAATGAGCACTGCGAGAGGTTTCAAAAAAGTGAAGAAGGGGAACAGAAAGACGGTCGAGTAGCGTTTATATGTTATCATCATCTTATCGCCAACAACTATCAACCAAAAATCGGTTGTTGTAATAGATCACAAAAAAGAGAGATAGTGAGGCAACATTGGCACACGCACAGGTTTCTTGAGAACTGCTCGGCCTCATTACCAACAAAGATGGGTATCTCGCATGTACCATCGATTGATGTCGCAAACGGGACCTCCTCGTGGAACACTGTTTTATACCTGCCAACCCGAGTGCGTGTTGTCGGCACAAAAATAGCCAACGTTTGTGCTTTGTGGCAGCCTGTAGTTTGTGTTCAGTGTAGGTTCAGTCAACTTATCGGACGAAAGACACAAAAACGAGTTCTCTTCTGACCGCTTTATTTCGATTACTTTACTCAAACGTAAGAATTGAGGGAAAAAGAAAGGGGGAAAAGAAAAAATACATGATGCAAGTGGGGAAAGGCAAGAAATATTGAAAGATGTTTAGGTTATTGAGAGTGTCAGTTATGAAAGAAGAGTATGATGAAATAGTGAGAGAAAAGACGCAAAATATACATAGGTTGAAGGACAAATACTGTTAAAGCTAGGCGATGGTCTCAAATATTTTACTTTACAGGTTATTGTTAGAAAAAAGAATACTACAGGGTATCGGTTATGACTGGAAACTGGGAACTCCTCATCTTCTCACTCAGAATCTCGGATTCACGTAACCGCTCGTCCTTGGGAACAAGTAATAACTTCTGGAGTCTGTGTACCCAACACCTTCTCTTCCCATCATGTACCGAGATGCTCTTGGATTGAACTGCTTCTCACCACGATGACTGTACATGTGATATGCCAGTCCCCGGCTGTCAGAGTAGCTCTTGGAGCAGTACTCGCAGATGTAGGGCTTTGAACGAACATCACTGTACACTCGGAGCGGATGCTTTGGTTCGTATCCTTCTGTGGCGTATGCAGGTTGTGGAAGATCTTGCACGGTGACTGGGATGATTTTCTTCTTGCTCACTTCCACTACTGTGGTCTGGAAATCAAAGCTTGTTGATCGGAAGGTTTTGTTTTGTTCAACTTTTCAGTACTTCCTGGTTTGTGACGCTCAATTGGACAGTTTCTCACGGTGCCAACGCATATTTTTATGTTCTAGTTGTTTTGAAATAGAAAATTCAGTTCGAACTGATCGATTTTGCATGTTGCTTTGGGTGCCGATACCGACCCCAAATGTGTATGTTCTCATCAATACAACAAAGGTCGTGATTATTCATCACATCAAAAAATAGCTGTTTGGAGGCACACATTGTAATCATTATGATTGCACACAACTCCCGATCCTCACTGTTCACACTGTTACTATCATTTTTCACTCACTTCCGGTGCTCCTATGAGATCAATCGGATCATCTGTGTGCTTGTGATAGAGCATTTCTGTATACGAGAAGAACGTCCTTCCACAGTCGCACTTAAATCCATCAACTTCTGAATGCTGTGCGGCATGGTACTCTAGTTGACAAGCAAACTCGAAAGCTTCTCCACATTTTCCACAAACATAGGGCTGCAATTTTGACTTTGTGAGAAACATCTCCATAGTTTCTGAAAGTCACCTGGGAGACATCATGTATTCTCTCGTGGGCACGCAGAGTGTTCATGAAGTTGAATGTGAGTCCACAAAATCTGCACTTGTAGAACACAAAACCGTTGTCGTCTTTCTGCACGGCGGTGCCACCTTCACGTACTTCCTGCAAGAATGATTCCAGATTGAGAAAAAGCGGGAAACCGCTCCGCTCCCTTTCACGCCTTCATTTTCCCCTTCCCATTTTTCTTTTTCCTTTTCCCCTTATTTCCGTTTCAGTTCCTTCTCCCATTCCCAATCTTCTTCTTCTTCCAGTCTACCAACAATCAAGCTTTGAAAATGTTCACTTCACTCTTCCGTACATTCAGTACAAAAAGCGACGACGGCAACATCAACAACAACAGCAAAACTTTTATTCACAAACAAGAGTAAGTCAACAATACCCATGTGAATGATTAGCTTGGAAGAGGGTAGAAGTGGGAAGAAGAGAAAGAAGAAGGAAGCAGCGGAGAGGGACGGGAAGGGGGTTTCAATCTAGTTAGTGTAAGATAATAAAGTCACAGAAAGAAATTTAGCATCCGGCTGAGCTTTCTTTGCCAACAAATGAACACGACATTGTTACTTCGACAACGGGCTAAATGGAGAAATAGGAATAGTTTCTTGGCATAGTTTTATGGTCCCATAAATGTCATGTTTTCGTACGTAAACCTCAAAATCTTGGCTAAGCCGGCTTCAATTCAACCTACTTTTTGACTACTCTGAAGGCTAAAGTTTAAGATCAACTTATAGCACTTGACCCCTCCGCTAACTTATCTATTTGACTTTTGAAAAACAAATAACACAGTTCCACTAACCTGTTGATCACTCCCATCCAATGCTGCCCCACCGTGGGATTTTGGTACAGACGGTGAACTGGAGCTTGCAACCTAAAAAACTCAAATCCCTAACAGTCCTTTGTTTAATGTATCCCTCACATATGCTTCCACAGAAGGTGCTACCACTCTCATGATCTCTGTGGGTTTCTCTCCTTCTGGGTGGTCACTGCTGATTCCGAAACTCTGTAGACCATGGACCATCTGAAATTATGAATTAATTTGTTTCACAATAGTTGGTTTCTATTTTTGTTCAAGATTCGAGAACCAACGAGTCAGAGCACCCACGCATTTTCGCGCTTTCTCTCTGGCCTCTCTATCTCACCTCATTGTTCTTGACGGACATCTTGGCCAAGTCGCAGGCATTCATCAGTTCATCGAAGTCCTCTCCTCTCTCTTTTCTAGCCTGAAACATAACAGTTCACATCTAACCGAAAGTTCAAAAGTACCTCTTTGAAGATGTCGTCGCCCATTGTAGCAGTCAGATCAGCGGTTTGTAGAATGGGGGTGAAAGTTGTCAGGGGTAGAATGCCTCGGTGTGGCTCGCGGGTGCTCAACACACAGTGTAATGCTCGTGCTTCGTCGAGAAGAGGAAAAATGCGAGAAGTCGGCGTCGGGATCCTCTCGATCCTATGCACTGTCTGTGATTCGCTCCCGCCACTCTCCCGTGGGATGTTTTGCGGGACACTTCACTGTCTGGAGCTCTCCGCGAATCTCGTCTTGGCGATGATGAAAGCCGCGGCCGACCGACCGGCGGCGCCGAGTAAAAAGCGTCTAGATTTCTTTCGTGCTCTACATAACTTCAAAAGCATCATGTTTCCCCCGGATGAATTGCACAGATGCTCTTACACTCGCATATACACATTTGCCCTGAGTACGCACGTTCTGACATGATTGATAGGGCAGGGACAAGGAACTACATGTTGTGGTGGTGCTCTGATACATGGGGTTTTGTACAAGACAGGAAATTGAATTGGAAGGGAACATATATCTATTTCAGAGTCACTTCTTCGCGCATTCCCTCAACGTAGGTAATTTGTCATCGAAACATTCCTCAGCCGCCACGCCACCGCAACGAAATGATAAATGGCACTGATCGAGTGGATAGAGATGATCTAAAAAGATAACAGTATCCCATTCCTCTCGGCCCCGCTACGCAAATTTCATACTCTCCTTTTTGCATTTTTTCAATTTTCTCTCTCGCAACATTTCTCGGTCAATCAGTCTTATCTAGAAACGTGCATATCAAGACAAATGCAACTCCAGCAAAACGAATTACAGATAATAGTTCCAGAGTCCATAGTATCACATTTTGCGTGAAAAACTGAAAGAAAGAGAAAGCATCGCAATTCGTATACATAAACAAAAGTTCGGTTTGTACAACCATATGCGACTTGACTCTTGGACTCCCTCCAGAAACGTGATAAACACTCTCACTCCGACTTTCAATTCCCTCATGTTCCAATGATTCTTTGAGTTCTTCCCCTTCGTTTCCGTGCTGATCAGGGGAATTGACAGAACGAGAAAAAGATAAGAGAACACTTGGCATGTAGTAATGGATAGGTCATTGAAACCTCCAAAAGTACACACACCCAAACTGCGTCACACAATGAACTATCATTGTCACCTTTGTACCTTTGGGATTACTATTACTCCCAACCCAAGTTAGGTAACAGAAACGTAATGGTGGACACTCGATCCATCACGTTCTGGTTCCACTCGCCAACTGTGCAGCAGATATCTTTTCTTTTCGTACCCGGCTGTTTTTTGATGGGGTCGATGCCGATCGGCCGATATCCGATAAGTGACCTGGCCGAGACCCGCCGATAAGTATGTTTTCAGTGATTTGTTAGTAGGAAGGTGTCCTCACCAGTTCTCTCACTATTAGTCATGGATTTCAAAACAAACACCTAGATGATATCATCTGCAGTTGGACGAAAGATGATTGATACGTGTACATAAGGGCCCGTTTGTCTAGGCGAGTGTCACAATAACCATAATTGATCGATGCACTGCATACGCAGACACATGCAAAGACAATACAGGCCACAACGGTCCTGCCTAGGCCTCTATCGTAGAAGATTTATGGAACCGAACCCGACCCGCTGTAGCTGTGCATATCTTTCCTTCTGCCCTTCTCTTCTTCTCTATTTTTTGAGTGCGTGGCGTCATTTGATCGCAGGGCCAACAAACAAACACAACCAGTAGGGTAACCTGGCTCTCTGGCCAGCATGCCGCATGTTGTGTTCGGTCTTTTGCGCTACGTTCGCTCTTGCTTTTCTTCTCTTTCTTCTAACCTCCCAACAGCTGTTTTCGCGCGGTTTGCCAGATTCCTCTACATTTTTCCTATTTCGTCGAGAAAAAGAGGATTTGAAGGAACTGGAAGACTGAAAAACAAAGAAGAAACCATCTTAGTGGTCCGCCACGTCTGTCTCGTCTGTTTGGCCTCTTTTCCTCCATTTTTGCGGCTTCTCTTCCTCTCTCGCTACGTGTTGTGTTGCGAAATGTGTGTGTGGGGCGCGGCGGACGAACAAAAAAGCAGCCAACAGAGAAAATATATGCTTTTCCTTCTTCTTTTTGGGCTAAAGGAACCAAATTTGAAAAGGAAAGAACATGCTTTCTTGAACTGTTTGCCACGTTTCAATTTTCGATTGTGGTTTTTCTTTCATATGGAAAACCATGGGAGTTTTTTTTCATCATTTATTCATTTTTTTATTCTCTTTTCTATTCTTCCATTCTTTCACTCTCCCATTCAACGAATTCAAGAGCTTCATCGAATTCGGTGTCTTCAGTCAAACAAACCAAAAAGCGTGAAGAATTTGTGCATTTCGCTGACCTTCCCCGCTATTTGAGAGTCACATAATTTGCGCTTGCACACTTTCTCACTCAAATTTGTTGTGCATGGCAAAGGAAGGAAGCAACGTGCTGTTCATCTCTTCAGTTGCGATTCGGCGCTCTTCGTCCCAGCGTCTTCGTTTTTTTTCCTTCTTTTTCGCGTCAAACCTAGCGCCACATCTCTCTTCTTCCTCTTTCTTCCCCTTCGTCCCCTTATTTCTAGTTCCTAGTTCTTCACACTTTCTTTCTCACAGGGATTTTCTTTGGCTACGTGTGCTTCATTCTCTCATGTCATTCGGAGCATTTGTAGCCTGAGACTGTTCTCATACTGATAACACATCATCCTTTATGAACAATCGGAGAAAAAAGAAAAAATGGTGCGATTTCTTTGAACTGAATCACACGATAAAACTTTCACCCCCAGGCGCGTCGCACACGTTTCCACGCCTTTTGATAAGTAGAACATGCGTACTTAGCGGTTTTCATGTGTGTTGCTTGCTTCATATCTTTTTTTCCAGAGAATTCCCTCATGTCTGTCAAATGGTAGACACTCCCACATGTTCCTTAATTGAATTCCTCTCTGAACTTTGGCAATAAAAAGAGTCTCTGATCTTCCAGCATGCCACGCAAACGCACAATGGAATCCTCGCCTCAGTCCGAGGATGTTGAGGCAAAGAAGCCAGCACCGGAAGTTCAATTCGTCACTAGAGCATTGGCTTCAGATGAGCCAGCTCCATTCACCGGTGATGAGACTGCCAATATGATCAGGGACTCGGTGGATTATACCAAGAAGATCACACAAGAAATGGCTGCAAATGATGAGGGTAAGAGAACTTTTGAAAGTCCCTTGTTCCCTTGTCTAATTTTTCACTTTTTCCAGCTGGAAGGCCTGTCAGAATCTACGCCGATGGAATTTACGACCTCTTCCATCACGGACATGCCAACCAACTTCGTCAAGTCAAGAAAATGTTCCCGAACGTGTACCTAATTGTTGGAGGTTTGTTGAACTGTAGTTTGGTCACTTCATTCTTAATTTTTCAGTCTGTGGAGACAGAGACACTCATAAGTACAAGGGACGTACGGTGACTTCGGAAGAGGAACGTTACGACGCCGTTCGACACTGCAGATACGTCGATGAGGTCTACAGAGAAGCTCCGTGGTACTGCTCCGTCGACTTCTTGAAGGACCTCAAAGTGGATTTCATTGCCCACGATGCCATTCCATATTCAACGGCAGGAGAAGAGGACTTGTACGAAAAGTTCCGCAAAGAGGGCATGTTTGTGGAAACACAGAGAACTGAAGGTGTCTCTACCAGTGATGTCGTGTGCAGAATCATCAGGGATTATGACAAGTATGTCCGCAGAAACTTGCAAAGAGGATACTCCGCAAAGGAACTTAACGTGGGATTCTTGGCGGTGAGTGGAGTGCACGGGAAGGGTTCAAAGTATCTTTCTATTTCAGGCGAGCAAGTACCAAATCCAGAATAAGGTCGATTCTTTGAAATCTAAGGGAATCGAACTGTTGTCCACGTGGAAGAACAAATCCGACGATATCATCAAGGACTTCATTGACACTTTCCACAAGGATGGAGGCCTGAATGTAAGTTTCTAATGGAGAATGGCTCAACTCAATATCTCTAAAGATTCAGGGTTTCGGAGGCCGTCTAAAGGAGATCATGTCTGGATCCCGCTCCCCATCACCATCTCCACGTGAAGGATCTCCAACAAATGGAGTTGAGAAGCAATCGGAAACTCAAGATGAAGAAGAAGAGGAAGAGGACTATGAATATGAGGATGCTGCGGAGGAAGAGGAAACCGAGGAGAAGGAGCCGGAGCCAATTAAAGAAACCGAGAAGCAAAGAGCTAAGACTCCTCTTGAGTATTAATGATACACATTCACTTAACCTAACTAACAGAAACTCACTGACAACGTATTGACCAACTTTTTCAACTCACTTGTTTTTTTTACCCCTTTTCCTAACGCTTTTCTTGCAGTATTTTCCTTTGTACATAGCATTTTTTTCGAATAACTTTTACTGGGAATCATGACCAACTTTTTTCTTGTTCTTGTTCAATGTTATCTTCTATGAAATTCTATGATAATAATAATACTCGGTCCCTTATTCTTTTTCAATAAAGTTTTGCCTGCCAACACACAAGACCATTGTTCGTAAAGGAACAGGAACGGAAAATGTATCCGTATTTGAACTTTGCATAATGTTTGCGTTCAACCGGTAGTAGCACTAGTAAGGTGTGTAATATTAGCCCGTATTGGACGGGTCGTCTTCACGGTGGTCGAGAAGTAGCATTCGACTGGTTTGGTTTGCTGGCCCCTACTTTTTTTCATTGTGTCGGTCGGAAAGAAGTATGAACAAATATAAAATGAATGCAAGATGGAAAGTGTTCAAAATCCCAAAAGATTGCAACTTTGAAAACGTTTTGCAGGACTTGTAAGAGTAAGAACATTGCACTTTGAGTTGTTAAACTGTTTTATTATCCGTACAAAAGTCGGTCCATTGCAGGTAATTTCGACTTTAGTAGTTTGGAAGACACAGTCCAGGCTGATCAGATCGGAGACGACTCAAGTGTTTTGCACTTTTGACATGAATCATTGCTAGGTGAACTTTGAGTTCCTATTTTTCAGTTGATGCCGAAGGTGCCTGTAGTGAGATTCTTCAAGCGAGATAACACTTCAACCTTTGAATTTTTTTAGGATCAGGAGTGATCCATGCGTGGGTGGATAGAGTGATGACCAGATATAAATTAAGTTGAAGAATGTTTCTCGGAACGCTGGCGAGGTCGAGGATATTTGAAATTCCGCCACCCACGTCTTTAATGAGTGAGTATCCCAAGTATCCCAAGTATCACAGCAGACCGCTACAAATCACGTTCACCAAACACACAAACGGCATTGTCCTTAGATCACAACACCCACAAGCCCATCACATCCGCAAGGTACGCCAACGCACCACTAATGGAATGCGAGCTGATTTGAATACGTATCGCGTGCCCCCGTCCCGCTATCCCATTCTTCGTCAAGTTTAATGACATTATGTCCTGGAATGGTGCAGGGAATGAGAAAAAAGTTTAACATCTTCCACGTGACTCTGCTGCAAGTGTATAGGTCCCTGTGAATCCAGGAATCCAGGAATCTATGAAACTCCCTAGACTCTTGTCTGTATAGTTTGATCCACAGAAAAGAACAGAAAACACAAGACAATTACACATTCATTTCGTACATCTTAAATCCCAGTCTCCTTGACCATCCATGCTATAATCCCCAATAGATGAAAAGAGACGAGACAACCGTGAATTATGCCAGAATAATTGTTACTGTTAAGACGATCCCTTGTGAGGTCTGCCGGAGGGTTACTGGTTCAAATGGTATAAGCGGATTTGATTTTTCGGCGGTTTCTTTTTTGGTTGTCATCTAAGTTTTTGTTTTCTTGTGTCTACCAGGTATTTCTAATTTTTGATGTCTTCCTTGAGAACAACAAGAAATGCAGAAAACACTTCAGCAGGTGTATCATGTATCATGTTCTTTTACGGCCCCCGTTCACCAACTTCCGATGGGATTGCACTTTTGGGGAAGTTATGAAATTAGGAATAAAGCGGTGTATGTCACTGTTTTAGAAGAGGTGACGAATTGTGTTCGGAAGCGGAGAAACCGGCACGCCAAAACAAGCGGCTGTTTGCACACAGTTTTCTGTGTTGGCGGTCCTCAGAAATAGCATGAACATGTGACCAGCGCTTTCTCCTCCGGTTACGTAGGCGTTCAGAGGGCGCCAGCGCCAGCGACAACGCCAAAAATAGAAGATTCCGAACGGAATCGGAATCGGAATCTCTTGAAATCCGCCGGCCACCGTCTACTTCTACCACTGCCGCTTCCTTCTGGGCTGGACAAGTTTCCGTCCGGTCGGGCGGTGTCGTGTGTGTTTGTGACAAATCCAGTGGTAATTGGGTGACAGAAATGCTCGACGACAAGGTGATCAATCAAACGGTTTTGAACTTACATTAGGCGAGTGATAAGAAGTGGTTAAGTGATCTGCCGCCTGGGCGGATGTCAATCTTGTTTTGTCTCTAGGAGGCATCAAGTACGCTCTCGAGACCTTTTTTTTGAAACCACACGAAATGTTTCGAAAACTTTGAATCTTCAATTTGAACTCACTGCCTAACTGACTATAATTAGAGTAATTGAATGGGATGGAAAGTTTTGTCTGTTTCGATTTGATAAGTTTGATTGGCTTCATTTGAACACTTCTGTTTCTTCTCTGTTCTGTTCTTTTTGAGTTTTAGATCTTAGACTTTAGTTTTTCAAGTTAGAAAATTTCTAGTCTAGCACACTGGAAGACGGAGAACAGAACACAATCAGCCACACAGAAACAGTAATTTCACAATGGCAATGACCGGTAGTTATCACAATCACATCTCACATGGAAAGTGATCAACGATCGTGAAAACATGGCACCGATTATGGTGTCAATCATCGGTTATCATTATCAAATTTCAATTTCATTATCAACATGAGAAAGTGTCTTTGAAGACGTATGACACACAATTGACCCCTGTCTGAGGGCAATGTCCTCCGCTGTCTGAAATGTCAGAAATCCGTCAACTGGAAAAGTGAGGCAGATGCTATTAGTGTCAACTTTACTTGACCGTTCCGACATTCGACAATTATGAAATTCAAACTACAAATAGTAGTGAAGGGAGTGACCAGAAAAAAGGGGTAAAGGGATTGAGGAGGTGAAAGAGTAAAGGGATGTGGGTATTTATTAGCAGACGATATAATGATGATGTTCGCACAATTTGTTCATCATTTTTCACCAGGATACTAACAATTTGAAGCATTTTGTTCACCCGCAACTTTGGATTGTTTATTGACTTCCTTCAAAAACCGCTCCACTGCTGGTAGCACAACAGTACCGGTGTTCTCCTGTTCTCCTTGTGGTGTTCAGTCTTGCAGAACAAAAAGCGAAATTTAAGCTTATTTAGTGGGACGTTGCAAGCAACCTGGGACCTGACCTGAGAGACTTGACATTTCAAGTAGGGAGACGTTCGTTTCTCCTTCCAATCTTCCATTGATCTTTGTTGAGTTCAGGTCTGCCACTTCCTTAGTGTCTCGGTTTTTCAGGCTAAGGTTTTCAAGACAAAACAAATTTGCAAAAAAAGTGTTCTCTGTTCTTGATCAAACCTAAAACGGAAGTGATAGATTGGTTTCGGTCCTGTAGCACCAAACTCCAACAGTTTGGTTTTAATTTTGGACAATTCAAGAACGTTGTTAATTAATTAGCCCTACCGACCCGCCGCCGCCCACACTATCCGGTAACACCTTTACAGTACTCTTTGTTTGGTTTAGGCAAAATGCGAAAAAAGCGCAATTAGGCCGAGAGCCACCGCCCACCCCAGACGAGATCCATCTCACTTTGCCGATGACGTGCACTATACCGTAGCAACGGTGTCTGGAGTCTCTCTTGCTTCACGGTTTGTATTCTGCTTCCGTTCCTCCTCGATGTCCTCCTCGGTAATCACGAGTCGTTCGAGGAGGAGGAGGGTCGGAAGAGGTGGAGTCTAGGGGCGTAGGCGCCGCGAGAGCTATATTCAAGACGGTTCGAGAGGCGGACCGGTCATTTTCAGTGCCAGAATTCTTCGTTCATCAAGCGACGTCGTCGACCGAGACGTTGTCACTGTCACCCACACACACATACACAATCTCTTCATTCAACTTCTTCTGGCTTCCTTCCGATAGGTCTGTTTCTTCTTTTCCTTCCTCTATATGCGTGCGTGGTGAGTGTGAGTGTCTTCGTCTGTATGTATCGTAGAAGAAAGAACGACTAACGACCGCAGTGAGTGTGTGAAGAGTGAGTGTGAGTGAGTGGCGTGAGCGTCGTCGTCTACAGTAGACACGCCCACAGAGACGAAGCAAACCCGAAGAAAACGTTTTGGGGCTACGAGAAGGTGTCTCGCCTGAGACCCTCCCCCCACCTCCCCTTTCCCATCTCTCCCTCGGATATTTTACTATTTACCTCAACCACCACCACCCTCCCACCCCCTCATCTCCCATCACCTCCTTCTTCCTTTTAAGACCTCTTCCCCCGTTTCAGTATCCTTGCACGGAGGACCGAGCTGCCCACCAGCGGCCAGTCATAGTTGAACCAGCATATTCTCATTCTTGGCCCATCTGCCAGCTCCAGACAACACCATGCTTCTTCCGCTGCTAGTCAGCGTCCTGCTTTTTCGAGTAAGTCTTTTTCAACTTTTGCATTTCCGGTCTATACCCTTGATACACTGACCTAATTGTTTACATTTGTCATTCTCTGTCTTCTAGTTTCACAGTAATCCTATCAGATCAGCTGAGATTTTTGTGATCTACCTTTGATAGTCTTCAGTTGTCAACTTTACCTTGCAAGCTTCTGGATTCTAGATTCAGAAGTTCACATTTTGAACTTGTAGTACTTTGCTCCTTCTCACCTTTTCAACTTGTCATCATTCTCCCATAATAATTCTGTCTGGTTTCCGGTTATGAGTTTCCCTTTCTTTTGCAACCCACTGTCTACCGTATTCTCGGAGTCCTCGCCTGCCACGAACAAACTCCCGTTACCCACTTGTTGACCTCTAGACTGGCCCATTCTAACCCACTTGAATCAGTTCCAATCGCGTCTCACGCTTCATCATAATTGCCATTCTCGGCGCCTTCCCTCCCCCCTCATCGTTTTTCTTCCGTTTCGTGGAGGTAGTCTGACCTCTGTTTTCTCGCCCGCCGTTACCACTTCTCACTTACTTACTTTTCGACGGGCCGCCCCCGCTTTCCGCGTGCCCCCGGCCATCGGACTGACCGGCAGGAATAATGGAAGAGAAGAGGCCAGCGGCGGCGCCGGCCGTCGGGTGAAAACCGAAGCGCGTAACTGTTTAGCCTTGACGATTCCAGTCAAGGGCACTTTGTTCATTCTCATCCCATTTTTCTCGCGCATCTCTCCAATTTGCGCACTTTTGCAACTCTTCGCCTGCTATCGAACCCCACAAAAAAGGCTATGGGGCGCTCTCGAGAGTGTGTCTTGTCTCTCTCTTCTTCTCTGTCTGATCATCAGTTCGGTTTTGTTGATTGTCTCGGTGTCGGCGGTCGCGCCACAGAAAAAGGCGCCAAACTGACGGACGCAAAGCCAAGAGTGGCCCCTTGCGCGGGATACTTTCTGGGAGAATATGACCAGTTTCGTTGCGTTTCGCAACCAAAACACTCTTTTTTCTCGCACCGCGATCAAGCATTGATGAACCGGCGGAAGGACGGAGAAATCGAAAGAGATGCAGAGAGAGGGCGGGAGTTACAGGCCAAAACTGTCCGCTTCAAATAGACACAGAGAGCTTGTTGTTGCGTAAAAGCCATCAAGATACAACGGCAGAGATAAGGGATTGAAGGAAGCAGAAGAAGCTGTTGAAGAAGCGACAGAACGCCTGCAAGAATAAGGAGACGGCATATAACGTAACATATAGCTAAGGGAAGGGAGGAAGGGGGAAATCGGACGAAAAACTCACCAGAAAACTTCCTAGATTTCAAAGGCGGATAAGGAACCCCTTTTTTTCTTCAATTGTTTTAACCTTCTCAACATGTCGATCATTTTCACGCCTGTGAAGGAAAGATAGACAGATAGATCAAGCGAGGGACGGATCTTGCTTTTTGTCTCTTGGATCTTCAAAGATCTTCAAAGATCGTTTTGCAGAATCCCTATAGCTAAAGAGAAAGAGGGAAAAGCAACGGAAACAGTAAGCGTCAGTAAAAGTTAAGTGTCCTTAGTATCCACCTCGCTATTCTTCACCAGTAAGGTGCCGCATTGTCTCTCCACCGTTTCTCGAATTCTTCTGTGAGTGTCATTCCCGCCACCATCATCATCATCGTCTTCATAGTATAGCATGGCAAACCAAAAACCTTCTGGATTGTAGATTGTAACAATTTTATTGGAACCCTTGCCCCAGCTACAGTCTGCAGACGGTCTCTACCGCTTACATCTTCCTAGGTATTGGTGTTGATACGAGAAGGGTCGATGTTAACGATACGGTATCACATTATACGTACACAGGCGCGTTTCTTCTCACCAGAATGTTTCTAACTGATATCCTCCCCCCGCTTCCACTTCCTGCGGGAAAAGTCTCTCTCATTCGCTTCTCTAGTCAGATTTTTTCCAATCGGATCTAAGTCTTTCGGACTGTCAAATCGGGGCGGGAGGGCGCAGAAAGAACGTGCGGGATGGGAGAAAAGGCGCGTTGATAAGGCGGAATTGACAAGGTGCAAACGAATCTTCCTCCACCTTCTCTCCTCCAGGATTCGTTTTCTGCAGCGAATTTGACACAAGTCTTCGACGGTGATGAGAAGAAGAAAAAGTCTTGTGTTGAAAGCGAGGAACGTCAATTTGGGGACGACCCGGGCGAGATACGTGTTTCTCTGTAGTCAATGGTCAATCAAATCCACGCTTAGTTTGCGGTGCAAAACTGGAATGGATCTCAATCTCCCTTTCTACCAACGTCTTTTGTTTCCGCTTCTAGGGATGACCTTTGAAGAGTCGTGTCAAAAAACCAACAAAAAATGCCAGCTGCTTGTAGTAGCAGTTTTCCTCTTTTTTTCCGATTTACAACTGCATTTACAGTCAGTCATGATCATCAAGTTTAGTTTTACTGCAAGGATTAGTTGGGTGTGACCTTCTTGTTTTTTTTAGGCCTGAAAAAAGAGGTTTCCGAAAAAAGCCAAAAATTCCAAACGGAAAGGAATAAAGTACAGTTTATGTGTTGGTGGCGGGAAAGAGGAACAAACACATAGCTGCCGCAGCTGCAAAATCATCTCATATCCGCACGTAGAAAAAGTTGTTGCTAGCGCAGTGCGAACAGCGACAAAAAGTCAGCCGATTCACAGATTCTCTCTTTCTCCGAATTCACACATCATTGTTATAACCTCACATACACACCTGTAAACAAAATGTTTCACTGAACTTTGACCGAACTTCTTACTAGTGAACTTGAACTACATCGAAGTTACAAGAGGCTTTGTGAGGGACTGTGACTTGAGGTCACTTCAGATCAAAAAGATGTTATAATCACATCAATTTTTCAGAATGCAATTGCATTTCTTCCGTTCTTCAACGAAGAGGATTTGAAATACACATTCGGCGTTGAATCTCATGCCAATGGTACCACGAGCTAGACAGAATAGAATCAAATAATACATTTCAGTGCCGAAGCATGAGGAAGTCGACCCAATGCCGTATTACCATCAAAATGGCAGTCTGCATGCACTGGAATTCACGGCATTCAACAAAAGCTACAACTTGACGTTGGAGCCGACGTTGGCAAAGTTGCTCTCAACAGGAGTTACTCTTGTTAGGAAAGACGAAAAGAAAGGTGGATCTTTGGACTTTGGATCTACTCTCGACAGTTGTCATTACCACCATTATGGCAAAAGAGTGTATGCCGCTATCAGCAATTGTGATGGCAGAATTGTAAGTGGGAAGGGTGTGGTTCAAAAACAGTTTTTGAAGGTTTATCCTTGATCTATTTATAAATTTTCATCATTTCAGAAAGGAACAGTGATCGACGATGGAGAGATCATTGTGATTCACCCATTCCCAGATCATCATGCTCACCGCTCTAAGAGAAACACTGAGAACGGAGCACATGTTGTGTACAAACGAGAAACCCTTGGTGGTCCTGAGCCCAATGACTTCTGTGGTCTGGACAATGTTGTCACTGAAGAGTCACTAGTTGAAGATGAAAGTGCCATCTTCGAGGATGTCTTCGTGACAGGCCAACGTCTCACTCAAGAGTCCGATCTGATTGTAAGATCATCTTGATACACCACCACTTCAAATCCTCCTTTTCTTCCAGGTCGAACTGGCAGTGTTCGTCGACGAGAACCTTTGGCGACACTTCAGTAGCAAATACGGAGGGATGGCAGATAGAAAACTTCAAGATTACACTCTGACTCTTCTCAACAACATCCAGATCATGTACTATCAGCCGACTGCAAGTCCTCCACTCACTTTCCGTGTCATCCGATATGAAGTGCTTACCAGACAACCGGTAACCAATTGATGTGTGAATGGGGGTTTTGTTGAGGGATTTGTTTTACAGTCTGCCCTTGCCGGATACCTACACAACCATGGAAACGCGCAGATGTACTTGGATAGGTTCTGTAGATACCAGAGAAATCTCGCTGTTCGTGATTGGGATCATGCAATTATGCTGACTGGGTAATTGAAGAAGACATCGCGCGAATTGATTCATTGTAAGGGTTTTTCAGTTACGACATTCATAGAGGTGCTGGATCACGTTCAATTTCCGGAATAGCTCGTCTCGATGGAATGTGTGATCCCTGGAACACATGCACTCTTGCAGAAGGTCTTGACTTCACGTCTGCATTCATCGGAACTCACGAACTTGGTCACAGGTATGTTTCTGTTTCTGTTTCACGACCGCACTGCCCTTGGTCAAGCGAAAGACCAAAGCGGAAGCAGTTCGAAGCGGGCAGCGGCTATCAAGATTGCATGACAGCATGGGTTACGGTGTGATAATTGGCTAATTCTTTTCAGCGTCGGTATGCGTCACGACGAGCCGTACTGCCCGTCGAAACACATCATGTCGTCATCACTGGGTCCCGGAAAAGTCACGTGGTCGACTTGTTCGTTGCGAGATTACCATCAGTTCTTGCAGCGACTCGAGTAAGTTTCTGCTTCATTAATTTGAAGGAAGAAGATGGATGAGAAACGGTTTTGTCGGTTTTGTCAATTCATTACAATTTGAAAATGAACTGAACCGAATTGTGTCATGTGCGGTGTTAATTGAAAACACGCGCATGCACTTGATAATTTCAAGTCTGGTAGACGAAGAGATACGGGGGTTTTGGGGTTTCGTCGAAATCTACTCGTACTGGTAGTTATCACAAGTTTTCAGTGGCCGGGGAAAGAATTGCTTGCGAGTGTCGAATATGCCCACCAAGTTGGAGATCTCGTCGAACGTGAAACCCGGACAAATCTATGATGCGAATCTCCAGTGCGAACTGATGCATGGAAACGGATATCAGCAGGTTGGTCGAGAAGGCTAAGAAAGACACACCGGATACACTTCCTACACACTTTTCCCTCATTAATCACCCCTCTGCACCTCAATGTCAACATGAGACTTTTTCCGGTGCTACATTTAGGGGGGGCCGAAAGTATCCTATCCCTTATCTTCTCATTCTTTGACCGGGTGATGTGAATTGTGAAATGCAACACGCAGTAGGATGAGAGACAATGTTCATTCGATCCCTCTTGACTTCCGGCGATTCCGATTGCGATTTGCGCCAACATTAGGGGACCGAGAGGTAGCCTTCGAAGAAAACGATATTGACACCGTATACCAATATCGCTTTTCACAGCGCTCTTTTCCCGTGTCTCTCTGTCACTTTTCTCTCAACACGCTTTCTTTTCCCCCTTTTCTCCTTTTTGCGACGTTGTACATTGTCCACTTCCGAAACAAACCTTAGCGGCGTCAAACTTATTCACGCTAGGGAAAAGAAGACCGGGGGACATGACCTGTTGAAAAAAAGATGGTGCTTTGAAAGATGACACATTTGATGGTCTCATTGTTATTTACAGGTCACACCTCGCCAAGACTCGTATGATGGCATTTGCTACATGATGTGGTGTGGTCAGTCGTCGTTCGGCAGAATCATTACGTCGCATCCGGCGCTGGAAGGTTGGTAAAAACATTTAGAAAAAAGACAAGGGGGACATTTACGCTGGGCGCGTACAGCATCTGGAAATGAAATGAAATCAAACAGAATAAAATAAAATAAAAAGCAAGGCATGTGAAATTGACCGCAACCGAGAGAAAGAACAGGAGGGCAATGAACTTTTTTATGGAGGGCAATCAAACATTTGTTGACATGTCAAGGAATCACACATCACCCTGTTGAACTTTTTAGGTACATTCTGTGGACCAAGCAAATGGTGTCAATTGGGTAGATGTGTTCCATGGACTGCGACCAATGAGATCAACCCTCCAGTTCAAACTGCTGCTCCAGTGGTTACCACCTTACCATCGGTAGTGACAGTGGGAATCAGCAAGATCATAATTATGATGAGTTTTCAGAGAATCGACGGATCCTGGTCTGGATGGGGAGCAACTGTATGCTCTCAGTGTACTTGCAATGGGATCTTGGGCTCTGTTGGTCTCTCCATCTCCAGAAGAACTTGCTCTGCTCCATACCCAGCAAACGGCGGAAGTGACTGCATTGGTTCAACCTCCAGAGCAGTTCTCTGTTCTCGACAATGTGGTCGGGCAACTAAATCTGTCGATGAGGTACTTGACAACGTTTCCAGTTAATAGCCTACTCAACTTTTTCCTTTTTAGTACATCAGCGAAAAGTGTATGGAACAGAAACGCATCAAGAACGATCGGGAACTTACTGGAAAGGGTAGTCAACTCAACCGATTCCCACAACGAGCCTGCAAAGTACGTGTCACCAAGTTGTTTACGTTTTTGATATCTTTCTTACACGTCACAACTTTTTTGGTGTCATCTATGTCATCGGTTTTCCGCTAATATGATAAGATTTCGGGGGGAAATGTGAAAATGTGAAAACGCGAGGGTACAGGGGAGAATATGTATCATAACCACTAGACAACAAATGCAAAATACAAAAGTTCAATGAAACACAATTTTCCAGGTGTTCTGCGATGTTCAACAGCATTACGGAAGTCAGCGCAACTACCGATTCTTTGGTGACAATCTGCCAGATGGAACTAGCTGTGGATATGACAGATATTGCTTGGAAGGAGAATGCCTGGTAAAGAAACATTGCTCAAAACCATATTCAACAAGTTCCTTCAGGCTCTTTCTTGCAACAACAACGCCTTGGTGAGCCGCGATCTCTCCTGCCCAACAGACACTTGTCCCATTACCGATCAATCTTCTTCCGTCTTCCAAGGGCAATGGTCTACTTGGAGTTTGTGGACGAGTTGTACTGTCACCTGTGGTGGTGGATACAGGAAACGGTACTGGTTCTTTGGTAATTGGTTTTTCCGTCAATTCAACCCTTTTTTAGCAATCGTGCCTGTTCCATTACCGGTCAATGCGATGGAAGTGAAGATGAGACAGAAATCTGCGGCTCTGAGCCATGCCCATCAGTTTTGCGAACTGGAAATGAATGGAGCAGCTGGACGGAGTGGAATCACTGTTCCGTGTCTTGCGGACGTGGATCACAAGCCAGATACCGCAAATGTCTCAGCCCATACAGAACCTTGGCATTCGACTGCCCTGGTGAGAACAAAGTCACCGACAAGCTTCGCATCACTTACTTCAAAGGTTTACTAACACGTCTAACACACGTTCTTCTTTGCTTTGGGGTCCTCAGTTCATGTTCATGTGTTGAAAGAACGAGAAACGGATATACTCCAGTTCTTCTTCTCTCTCACTTGTTTACTGCTCAATCCAACACACGCCTACGCGCTTTTCATGATTTCTGTGGTTTTTTATGTTCCAAGGGGAAGAAAATGATTCAACTTAAATCTAACCGGACTAATTTTATGACATGATACTTTTCCTGCACTTCATTACACTTATGTTTTCTGCATGCCTATTTGTCTGATTGCAGAGAAGAACATCGAAGTTCGATCGTGCGATAATGGCCCATGCAATGCTGTTGGTGTATGGGGAACTTGGGGAACATGGAGCACTTGCTCGACTTCTTGCGGACCTGGTACTCTAGTCAGACAGAGAACTTGCAACAGAGTAAGCAGATATTGTATGGGTCTCCATTTAAGTGTTGTTTTTTAGGAACCATGTGACGGATCTGCTCACGAAAGAAGATCTTGCAACGTTGTCAACTGCCAAAACGATGGAATCTGGTCTCTCTGGAATGAGTGGTCGGACTGCAGTAGAGTTTGCGGAAAGGGACTCCGAAGCAGAAGCCGTTCATGCTTTGGAAGTGGATGCCTTGGAGCAAGTTCCGAGCAACAGTTCTGTAACGAACAAGCCTGCGCTTCATCAACTGCAAGTGACTGGGGAACATGGTCAGGATGGTCTCAGTGCTCGGTGAGCTGCGGAGCAGGAGTGAAGAGGAGAACAAGGACGTGTAGAACTGGAAACTGTCCTGGCAACTACAAAGAGTCAGCGATTTGCAATGATAGGGACTGCGAGAATAGGAATGCTGCATGGGGAGGTGAGTAGTGCAACACATTAGGAAATTTGAGAATAATTAGTTCAAAAGCAAAGCTGAAAACAGGTTGATTCAGATAATGAGGTCACAATGTAAAATTCTGTAAAAGAGTAAGTTAGTCGTTCTTAGTCATACCTAGTAGTCCCTATTCATTACCCTGTGCTATCTACCCAGTGTTGTTTTTGTTTTTGTTGTTACTTTTCCTTCTTTTTCTTTTCTCTTTACCCCCAACCCCAAATCGTACAGTTATGTCTGTCCGTATGTCTGTCGATTATTGACGAATGACTTTCTTGTCTGGTCTTGACTGACCAACCCTGTTAGAATTAATTCTGATGAGGAAGTAGAGGGAGATTCATTGAAAGCAAAGCAAAACAAAACCAGTAGGAGAACCCCATAACAGTTATCAATGACCACACTTCTGCAAAAGGTGTTTTGATCTGATTGATATCATCTCCCCGTTCGACTGACCACTGTCGGCGACCGTTCTGCAGAATGATAAGGTGTAGCGATGCGATCTACTCAAACTGATCCAAATGACTTGATGACTTGTTTAGAGGGGGACCGAAACCAAGACCGACACTGTAGATTTATAGTTGCATGTCATCTCTCTTTTGATGGTAGCAAGAGATTGCGGCTGCTGCGGTCGAATCGTAGGTAACCTAGAATCTCATTATTTTCTCCGAAAAGACTCCTATCTCTTTTGCTTCTCTGCGTTGCAAAACCAAAACGACGGCGAGAATTGGTTGCGTGGGGGTGTTGTCACGTGAGAAAAGGGAACACACCCTGGAAATAAGTACGCTACAGTGTTGTAGACCAACTTTGAATGAAGAAAAGGGGTCAGAAATATAAAGGTATCAAAAGATCATATTCATATCACCTGTATATCCCCTAGTTCTACCCTAATGTTGTTATCATGTCCATCAAACAAATCACATCAATCATCCCTTCATCAAACACTTTTTTCAGGATGGGGATATTGGTCGTCGTGCAGTGAAACATGTGGTGATGGAGTGCGAAAACGTGTGCGCAAGTGTTACGGGAGCGGTAACTGTGATGGTCAACAATACGAAAAGCAGTACTGTAACCTGCGGACATGCGACTTCCGAAGAAAGTTCTAACCACTATCTGCCACGACTCCTCTCCCTAACTATCATATTTGTGACCTTCCCAAAGTGTTGTATTTATTGTTTCCCTTCTCATCCCGGCTCAGCGCACCTATCACTTTTCCACTGTAAATACAACCATCTCCCTCTCCCTCTCTTCTCCCATTCCTCCTCTTGATCCCTCTGCTAGCTATCTATGTCACCTGAACTCGGTACTTTTCTCTTTTTCTCCTCAACTTTCTTCTGCATTCCTCTTCACACCATCCCTGTTTTCTTCGAGATATATAGGTATTGTTTCTTGAATGTTCTACTTGTTAGACCTTCACTGGTCGCCTCATAACTACGGGTTAAACTTAATAAAAGATATTACGAATTCCCCAGATTCTAGAGCTAACTTTTAGCTATCATCATCCCATCGAGTCTTTTCTCTAGAATATCAATGTCTCCTAATGTTTCTATAATGTTATGCAACAATTATTGTGATGATAATGAAATTCGTGAATGATAATCATGGTTTGATCTGTAACAGAACACTCAACTGATAAGCGACTGTCCCGTTTTCTCGAAAACACTTTTATTGCTTCTCTGCCCCAGTTTGTATGATAGTTGATTATCACAACAAACAATCGACTTGTTTTTCGTCAAGACACTGTTGTCTTTTCACATTTATCTTTCCATAAATATATCAAGTGTCAAGACAATACACACCCTAATTTTCAACCTTCGTACGTCTTTATCAATCCACGTGACCACTTTTCTATATATACAAAGCGCTAAATTTTTGAGACTACCTGTACCTTAAGAACTTCCTTCTTTTCTTGTTTTGGTTTTAGTTTCTGTTTCTTTTTCCTCCCCCCCCCCCTCCTATTTTTCGAAACCAGTTATTATCGCGGCGTTCAATCTCTGCAAGTGGTTACGTCAATGATATGCGATTTGCATGGTCCACAAGTGGCCTTGAAATGATCGTTGCGGCGGCGAAATCTCAGAGACTCTGGTCTGCTGCCATTCGGCATAAGTCAGATCTAAACACTTTCTCCAACTACTTCAATGTACCTAGTAAACAAGTCACTGTTTATCGCAGTTTCCGCCGCCGTTTCGGTTTCCGTGCCATGACAATCAAGTGGGAAGTGGAGGTGGAGAAGAGGCTTCTGGAGTATATGAGTCATTCGTCGACAACTGGGAATGAAGGTGTAAACTGATAGAGAATACCAGAACATAAAAGTAAAATGTTTTGCAGCCCAATTCGCTGGAGTAGTTGCTCAAGATCTGGAAGACAATGGTTGGACAGTGTACCGACAAACCATTCCAAACACTGATCGCTTCAATGTTTATGCTACTTACCGCAACTCTGACCCAAAACGTACTGTCTAGTTTTCTGATTCTTATCTAGCAGTAATGTGGTGCAGTACGAAGTACATGTACTTCAGGGAAAAGAACACTTTGAAGGCATCAAAAACGTTCTTTCAGATGTCAAAGTGCTATTGAACACTCATCTGGACACAGTTCCTCCGTACTTTCCACCCACCCAAGACGACAAGAACATTTACGGAAACGGGTCGAATGATGCCAAAGGTGATTTTCAAAGAGAGGGTTTCCACGACTTTTGGTCACCCTGATTCCTGCAAAAGTTGCGATCGTTGGGAGCGTCGCGAGCGTCGCTCGTTTTAGTGTGTTAGTGCCCCCAGTGGGAAGTGGGAATCCATTGTAAAACGGGATGAGAAGAGACACCTCTTTTACGACAAGGGATTCGTTCGTTTCGGTGTAGCGAGACGGAAAAAAAACGAAAAAAGTGACGACTCGACTCGTTCATTTAATTCATTTCGGATGTTTGGAAGAAGGCAAGAAAAACGCGGCGACTTTTGCAAAAGACTATTATAAGTGAGATTGATCATGGCCGGAAAAAAGTAAGAGCGAGACACACGCAATTATCAAAACATTGACGACTTTTGTACTGTACTCTGCAGAACAAATTGGGTAAGCGTTAAACATCTTTTCAGGACAATTGGCCGCAATGGTCACCGCCGCAATCATTATTTCGAGAACTGACGAGGATGTTGCCAGGGCGTTGGGATTACTCTTCGTGGTTGGAGAGGAACTGGACCACATTGGAATGATTGTGAGGGACCAACTGAGACTCTGTAGCAAAAATGATTGTTACAGGAAGCCAACAAGTTGGAGATCCTACCAGAGTATCTTCTGGTCGGAGAGCCAACTGAACTGAAGTTCGGAACTATCCAGAAAGGAGCCCTCAAGGTCAAACTAACAGTTACCGGCCAAGCAGGACACTCCGGTTACCCTGATTCGGGATCAAGTGCCATTCACAAAATGGTAGAGGTTTTGAACGATGTTCAAAACTTCAAATGGCCTTGCGATGCAACATACGGAGACACTACTTACAATGTTGGGAAGATATCTGGGGGACAAGCATTGAATGCGTGGGCAGCTCATTGTGAAGCAGATATCTTCTTCCGGGTAGTGACGTCAGTGAAGAATATTCAAGATATCCTTAAAGATGTTGTGAAAGGTTTATGATCTTGTTTATGATCATCCGGTCATTGTTTAGTTTTAGATCGTGCCACTATCACTCTACTCAGCTCCAACGATCCAGTGATCCTTGACGCTCCTCCCATTGAAGCTCAACTGGATCAGGTTTCCTTCAACACTGACATAGCGTATTTTGATGCCAAGGACAAAGTCAAAGGGAAGTACCTATTTGGTGGTGGATCCATCAAGAATGCTCACTCGAAAAATGAGTTTATCCCGAAAGACGAGCTGCATAAGTGTACTGCCACTCTTGTGAAATTGGTCAACCAACTTACCTCGGCATAATTGTTGTACTCAATTAACAAGACAATTAGAATAAATAAGTGTTCATTTTCAAAAAGTGTTTGTGATAATGATCAGATCGTTACAAAAAAAAGGGGAAAAGTAGCGGAAGGATTTTGTGGTAGTGATAAAATAGAATGAGAAAGAAACCCTATAAGATCACAATTGGCAATGAGAAAAGAGAAAAACAGTGAAAAAGAAGTGGAAAAGCTGGAAATACAAAATTCCAGGTCTCTTCCATCTTGAAAAAAGTTAAAACCGAAAGATCAAGAACAGTGCAGAAAGAAAAAAGAGGAAAGAAAGTGTTTTTTGTCAGGAAAAGATCAGAATGAAAGATACAGGCTGAAGCCGGGGGAGACAACTTGAAACATAAATCACCTGGGTTTTCGATGGGTTTTTTGGAGGTGTTTTTGGCCCTTGAAACAGTGCTTCCCGACCAATAAAGATAGAAAGATTAGGTGTCAAGTGGAACGGAACAGAACACAACAGGGTCAAACTTTAGAGAGTCGTAAAGATTGGTTAGATAGGAAAACTGTGAACGTGGAATTTCAAGAAAGATAGTGAGGGTAAAGGTTATTAGCATCGGTATTGAAACCTGATATCATAAGTGATATACCCATTAGAAGGGATTCAGAAAGGAGAAAAAGCTAAGCTAGAAAAAGAGCATAGGATCACTGGAAGACATTTTATGAGACAATCGAGAAGGCGACATTGGTGTTTTTCCTCCAGATACATCGTCCATATATTGAGCATACTGAAACATTAAAAAATCAGATGAGAACTGAAAACATGCCGCCAAAACAATCGAGACAACAGTGTGCGGGTGCAAAATTATTTAGGCTAGACTCCAAAACTCCAAAAAATAAGCAAGTGGCGTATAGTTTTACTCCAATCAACTGATTTTTCACTTTTCACTTTTTCACTCCGTTCAAAAACGTATTCCATTATAAAAAGAACCCAAGCGGTTTCACGTTTTGCCAACTTACTTGTTCCGCTATAGAAAACTCATTTTTCTGAAAATGTTCACATTTTGGTTTCGTTTTGTTTTTTTGTTTGATTTTGAACTAAACATTATCAAGTGCCGTTCCCCGTTACTATTCCGTGCACACATTCAAACTGAGAAGTGCAAAAAAGAAATCAAAAACGATAATGAAGCAAAACCACGTTTCAATTCAACACTGTCAAGTTACTGTAGAAGTTCACAAGAATCTGTCTCGAGTGTTTTACCATCTGTGGACCAACATTGTCTTCGATCCATCGCAGCAAGTGAACGTTGTATGGCACGTAGGGTTGACGGAGCAGGTGTTCTTGAACTTCCAGGAACCGTTTCAGGTCTTCCAAAGTTATCCGGTCCTTAGATGGCCTGTAAACACACTTTCAATGAAAACGCCTTTCTCGTCTGTTGAAACTGACCTTGTTTTCTTAAGCGCAGCTATTATTCGCATCGCTTCTCGAATATCATCACTCATGTTAGCAAATCCACGTCGAGCACCACGAATCTTGCGTCCGAAGTAGTGAAGTTTGGTGAAAGTCCGTTTGAGAGTTGATGAGCAGAGATCCAGTGAGGCAGTGATGACAGCTAGTCCAATAATTACATATGATACGGCAAGCTGAAAAAAATTGGTTTCACATGTTGTCTGGCACTATAGATTTTCTAATTTTTCACAGCTACGTACCGCTAAATAGTAATGTTGTTGAACGCGAATATTTCCTAAACCAATGGTAGTGATAGTGTTGAACGAGAAGAAGACTCCATGTATAAACGACCTGAACCCTTATTTGTTATGTTATCTTTCACAATATCTGATTACCACACAGGTCCCTTCTCAAAAGTGTTGAACAGCAAACTTCCGACACAACAGTAACCGATAATCAATGTAAAATAACTGGCAATAGGCAGTTGCAGTCGGTCTTCCTCATCTTCACATTCTTCATCGTCCAAACTACTTGCATTCCGCTTTTTACTTTTTTTTAGCTCCCTGAAACGATGAAAATCAAGATTGATGACAGTCAAAAAAGAAGCAGTTGCTTACATTGAGTCTATAGAATCTACATCTGTATCGAACAAATGAGTTCGTATCAACTCGACCAAGTTAGCTATCATTTTCCACATTGCAAGAAGTTTGGCGTAGGTTCTAAATAGCAGGATTTGGACCGAAGAGCTATCAAAAAGTTGATGTTACCTGATAACGATTTCTGAGAGGAACTTTCCAATATCAGCGGCAGTAATGAACATAAGGGGGATTCCGATAAGACCGAAAAACACAGTGAATATCCGTCCGGGGTCAGTGGCAGGGGTAACATGGTCATAACCTGTAGAAGTTATCACAGTTAGCGCGTAAAGTGTAGCAGCAGCAAAAGTCCATCTAGTCGTGAGTCCATCTCCGTCTTCTTCTCCGGTCCATAGTTGATTTGTGTCTGTGAATCTGTCATCGTATTCATGAGCTCTTGATAATGAGGCTAGTAACGGTCGCATCCGACTCTCCACTGTTACCGCATCACTCCGATTTGCAGAGAGTTGAATGGTCTCGTTGATTATTTGAGAATAAATGTCAAAGACATGTTTCACTTTGGCTTTTCTTCCTTCTAACTCATGATCAGCTTCAAGCCAGATGAACACTGTGGCTCCCATTGCAATGTATGATAACAATAACACATTGAGACCAACATGAGGCAATAGGATTTTCAACAACTGAAAAAGTAGTTTGTCTTAGCTAGATTGAAAAAGTCAAAATCACTTTCAGAATCCTCCTCCAGATTGGTACCCGCACAACGATTGGCTGTTCCGGAACATCTTCGATGCCTTCTCTTCGGTTATACTCTTCCCATTTTACACGACCAATGTTTTCTGAAAAAGAGAATGTTGGTTGAGCAAAAAAGGACCATGATCAACATCCCAGTTACTTCATCTTATTTTATTTCATTCCGCTAATCTAATCTAATTGTGTCCCTTTTTTGTTGCGGAGGGGCCTTTTTTGAGCCAACTGGGCCGGGTCTCATACTTACCTCTAAATAAAGGTGGAAGACAATGTTCTGGAAGAGAGGAAACAAAAGCAAGATCAGAGAGTGGAAGTCGTAGTTGGGGTTTTTGAACGACTTGGAAGATCCTTCCGACTCCCAACGAGCCCATCAGAAGAGTAAAGGAAAGGGCACAGCCTCCTTGAATGGGAGTGTTGGGCACAAAAAGTGAGAAGGAGCCCAAGACAGATGGCTCGCCAAATTAACCCGAACTAGACATTTGATCCGCTGGATTCCAAGCAGGATTGATTACACGACTAATATTCGAGGGACTAGATGGAATAGTAATAGGCAAGTTGTACTACCAACTACAATACGGAAGACAATGAGAACCACTGCCCGCTTTTAGAGAGTGTCGAAAGTTTCGTTTCGAAAAATAAATAGTCGATGAGCGGGACGAGGGTGTCGATTGTGTCGGCAATTGCAGATATCCGGCGGGCGGCCAACGAGAAAGGAAATACGAAACGCGAGAAGAGGTTGCGACACCGATCTCAGCCTCATCTAAACACTCTCTTTTACTAGTTTTGTTGTGAGACCCAAGACACCACCAAATCTTTTTTTTCATTTAGATTGTTTCAAGAGTGGAGGAAAGAAGGAGAAAGTAGGAGAGTGGAGTCCGAGATGGGGATGTGTCATTAGCATCCAGCTCTTTTTTTCATTTCTAGATCGAGTTTTTTTTCGAATTTTGTTTTTTTTACTTGGACTAGCCAAGTATCTAGTAATAAACTATTGAAATTCTTGTTCTTTGAGATTTCAAAAGTTTTATGGGTACCAAGGACTTTATGCCTTTGACATGTTACAAAGCATAAAGTTGAAAAAAGCTCTGATCCTTCTCTCTATCCTCCTTTCTTTCCTCTGATCTTTTCAACTATCAAACTTTTATGTTCGGATTCCTATAGTCTCATTCCTTCCCCCCGTTCCACTGCTCTGCTTCCAAACACATTTTTGACACAAACACATAAATTTCGTTGCCACCGACCAGAGTGATAACGGAATGAATGGAAACGGATAGTGGAGCAGGGTGCCGTCTCTTATGATGTGATGCGATGAAAAGATGAATAACAAGTCGAGAGGTGAGAAAATGAGATGATGATGGGTTTGTTGCAACATTGGAATTTGAACTCACCGTCATAAAAAGCGAACTGATGAGATCGGACAGTATTGTGACGGCTTAACGCCGCGGAATTCCTGTTACTAGGTGGTTTGCTTGGGGGTCTACTTGGAGGCCGACTTGGCGGTCTTCGGTAGTGATAATAGGGAATGAATGGGTCACTGACACCAACAGTAGCAGAGGTAATAGACGGTCTCGGTTGGTTAGTGGCAGAACTTTTCCGTCTGCCACCCGAGAACAATGGTTGGTTATCATGGAGATGTGCAAGGGTAAGCCTGCGAAACGAGTACGCTCCGGATGAACCCATGGGAACACCTCGGAGGAATACGCATAGAGGAAGGATGTGAGCCGTCGGAGGGGCTGGATGCGCTCTATTGGTTCTATGGGAGGGCTCTTCTTTTCGCACCTTTGTGTCTCGTAATACTCCCACCTCCCGCCAGGAGCCACGTTCATCATGTCTGGCACCCTACAAACAGCTGTGTGTGTGCTCCACAATATCTCTGTGCCACTCTGCCTCCCTCATCCACCTATCACTTTTTGGCATTTGGTATACCGGCGTGTGTGTGTCTGTGAGTGAGTGTGTTCTTGTTGTTATCAACAAGTCGAAACCAGGTGCCGCATTGTTGGTGGATTGTGGGTCCGGGGACTTGGGCTTTTTGAAGAAGGACATGTTTGCAGTGCAGGAAGAATCAGGGTAATTATTTCCGAAAACTTCAAATTGCTCCTATTGTTCTTTCAAAGTTCAAAGTCGTGGGTTCAGAAGATGAAATTTCAAAAGTTCCGCAACGTTGTTTGTCACTATGTCACTGCGGCAAAAACAAAACCTCTGAAAGTTGTGGAAGCCGCAGATTTTGTTGAAGTGCTGGTGACAAAACTGCAGTGACACCTTTCGCCTGCCCGTTTCATTCATGTCTTTTTTCCCGTCGTTTTGATGGGATCCGTCGAGCGGAAGACGACTGAAGAGAGCTCACAGAGCGAGCGCATAGAAAAACGCTGGGTGATGTGATGATAAATGATAAATGATATACAATATCATATCAATCACGGCGACAAGACCGACTTGATGGGTTGTGGTGTGTGGCGGCGAGGAAGAGAGCAATAGATCGGAGCAGATGTCGGAGCAATTCAAAGTTTGATTTATGGAAGGTTATTATGATAGTGTTTAATGGGAAGACAGTGTAAAAGCGGGAAGGAACAATGGGTATCAGAACACAAGGGTTTTTGATCGGAATACATAGGAAGAATGGGATTGAGAGAACTTTTCTATGTTTGAGGATGTCTTTCTACATACAGACGGAGAAGTCATACTGGCATCACTTGAATCCGGCATATTTGTTCTCCGATTAGTCTTAACCACTCTATTCACTAATTTACTGATAAGAAAAACTTGCTTGTTAGAACATGTAGGTAAAGCTTACGGTATCGGATAGCAGCTGCTGCAAAGAAGGGCAGAAGAGCCACAGCAGCAGGATTGTCCGGATAAATGCCGGTGTGCGCGGTCCTGGCCCATTCGGCAAACATGGTCCGGAAACTAAGTAGATCATAAAATGGGTTTCGGTGACACCACCGCACGGCTACTAGGACCGCTTGCGCTTTGGCGGCGGCGGAGAGAGTTTCCGCGCGTCTGGAACGATGAATAACAAGTCTCCGGGGGAATATAGAGGGCGACAAGTGAGCGAGTCGATTGTGTCTTTTTTGCGCTTAGTCTCCTCACTTCATAATAAACGTCAGAGATTGATATCTGAACTTTTTTTTCTGCTCGGGGAGGCAGCAAGCAAGGAGTGGAGAGCGTGCTGTTTAGTGCGACCGAGAATGCACTGAAATTTTTGTGGTTTTTGTGGTCGGAGGGAGGAAGGAAGGACTAAGCGCATAAAAGTGTAACAATGTAATGTAGGGAATACTAAATACTAAACACTAATGGTACAGAACAGAAGCGACTAAAACATCTTCCGATGCACGCCTTGGCTTCACGCCGACCAATTATCTTAGCGGGCGCCGCACAATAGCCGAATAGCGTGAAGAAGAAGTAAGAAGACGAAGAAGAAGTATTTGAAGGTCTCGGCGGCTTGAATTGCCTTCCCAGAGACCGCCAAGGCTTGAGCAAAATGAACAAAAACTGGAGGAGCACAAAAGGAATTTGTCATTTCATTTGTCAACTTCGCGTTCGGTCGCCAGGCAGTCGAACGCTTATTTGTCAACAAAATTGGGAATTGAGATTGAGAGATTAGGCGACGTGTGCTCCGCCAATTTCTGTGCGGCGTATACCACTAGATTCCGATAATTAGGGCACGAAGATCAGGCGCTCATTATCAGAAGGGAAAGGTCAGAAGGACCTCTGAGAGTACTACGTAGTAGCCTGTCAGAATAAACTCGTCAGAAAATAATTGAGTTGTGGAAAAGCAAGATCATGAAAAGAAAGAGTAGTAGAGTGACTAGATGATGTTGATATAAAAGTTTGGAGTAAGATTTGAGCTTTGAAATGTTAGAAAAACTACCTAGTCACGCACGCAATATCTTTAGAATGGGTAATCAGAGCAGACTAGACCTAAAAATACGGTATTTCTCGTTATCAGTTTGTACCTGACACAAGACTAAATGCGCAAATGTTGCTGACACTAGAAACTCAAGAAATAAAACGGGTGTTGTTTACTAGTTCCAGTTTCAGTTTGAATTTCACTATCTTCAAACACGTTCCGTTCAAAATCTAATTTCACTCTTTTTCTTGGTCTACTCTTTCTTTTGTTTTGATCGCTGAACACTTTATTTTTTCAGTTGCATTTCAACTTCAAAATCTCAGAGATCATGCCGCTTCAAAAATAAAACCTTATTCTGACTACTTGCTCAAAAAGAATACAAAGAATCTACATAAAGGAAAAGCCCCCGATACCCTCCCATTTATTTTTTCAATTATTTCTTCTCTATTTTTCATTAAAAACGGTGGCATTTAAATGCGCACGGGAAACAGAAAAAAGGAGAAGAAGATGATGATTGGGAATGGGAACGTGGATGAGCAGGGAAAGAAGAACTGAGAGCAGATGAATAGAGCTGTTGCACAACATCATCTAGGGCGATGAATTATTCTATGGCCCCATCATATTTGACGCAACATTTTTGTGATGGGTTTCAGAGAGAGACGAATAGATGGAAGGAACTCATTTCACTAGTGGGTTTCATTTTCAATTGAGAATGCTATTGAGAATGCATAAGATACCAAGAAGATATGTTTCTAGTGACGCAAGTCGTAAAGGAAATGGTAAACAGTTTCTGTAGCATACCTGTTGAATCCGTTATAACTGGTAATTGATCAGATGCGTTACTCATTAGAAATGATAATGTTACAGTGTTAGTATTGCTTGGATTAGTAGACCGAAGAACCGACAAAAAGGGTCCAAAACAGAGGTATGAAGTGGTCGGAGGGCAAGTGGAAAACTATTAGTAGTCCCAAAAACAAGAAGACATATGATGTGAAAAAGTCATTTCCAGAACTCGTAAACATGCCTCAACTACCTTGACTATCATTCAGTTGATCCAGATGACTGCCATATACCATAGTTTGAGCGCACAATTGCTCAATCTCGACTGCTTGCCTCCTCATTCACATTATATATGACTTTGGTATTCCGACACGATAATGACATGCACATCCACAACGACCTCATAAAAATATAACTCTTTTACTTGTTTTCATTGGCTTCCGATGGATATCACGATGATCCCAACACCTGAGATGGGCGGTACCAGAATCGTCATCATGTTGTGAGTGGAGAAAAAAGATCAACAAGTGTGTGCCTATTGGAAGTCGAGATGTATAAATTATCATATAATGAATACTAAACTAGGTTGAGGCAACGGGAATGGTGTTCGGTGACGATAGGTTGGTTCTAGACATGACGGATATAAACTTGAAATTCAGAAATTCAGGTTCCGAAGTATACTACTCATGAATTTGAAAGCTAGTGACAGCTTTTTTGAAAACATACACATAACACAGAAATAAGTGATGAGTGATGATTGAACGTCATTTTGCTATGTTTTTGAAGTGTTTTGAAATTCAAAATAATCTAGAAAAAGAGCTACAAGTCTGCTCTAGAGGGACCTCTAAACCTAAACCTGCAGAAATAAATGTTTCACTGTTTCTGTTTCAAATTCAAAAACCTTTCTCGAACATTTCGAACATCACTGCACTTTACCCCTCACTTCTTCTTCTCCCCCCTTCTATGTCATTCTTGTTTGGGACCCGCTTAGTCGGGGGTCCATCAAATGACACATTCAATAAAACTAGACTAGTGAGGGATTTAGTATCCAATTGTGTTTCTTTGAAACGGCGAGTAATTACTAGACATCCGATTCTATTGGACATCAAGTTCGCCGGATCACTTGTCTTTTACATTTGTGTCTGCGGTCTGGGGCTCAAAGCCATTTCAAAGACCATCTTTCTTAGAGATGTGATCGGTTCAAGATACTGGAGATGGCATGTTGGGGGTGGGGACAACGTTGAAAAGAGAAGAATGCTGAATATGTTAATCTAGTGGTTAATGAATTTGTGTGTATAAGGTCAAGAATTGCTCAAAAGGAAGAAGAAAGTGGAAATGAATAAAGAAAAAGGAAGAGGAGGAAGGGATCAACAATTTGCAAATGGTGGGAAAGTCCTTGGGCAATCCCCTCGCCTACATACATACCTCCTCTAATCATCAGCCGATTGGAGCGCGGCTTTCGTGACTCGTTTCCGATGGAACCGTTGCTCGTCGAGAAGGCCGCCGACGAGCGGTACGATGTTTGAGACAGTTTGGGTGACAGTGAGTAGTGCGTCCGGCGATGATGATGATGGTAACGGGCCGACAGGTTGTGACGCTGTGTCGGGAATATCCGATGGTAGGACGAACTGGGTGAAGCGTTGAGGAAAAGCGTCGACGAGCACACATGATGCGCATGCTGAGCGAGCACCGCATCTGCACCTCGTAAATCGCACATGTCCGGCTTGCGATCCTTCGGCGGCGCCCACATCTTGACGACGTATGGATTCGGAACGGGGTAACAAGGGGTAAATTAACAGAAGACCGCCCGGAGCTGCTTACTTGACCATCGTTAGCAGGAGGAGACAGCGGACTAGAAGAAACATATGAGCGGAACAAAACGAAACGAGCTGGACAGAAATTTGTCGGACGAATTGATTAGGGAGGGGGTATAAGTTGGGAACAAAGGGGTTAAACGACTATGATGACACGCGATGGATGTCGCCGCAATGCAGACTGAACTTGACTTGAGTTTTTATTCTTTCTTCTTGCTTCTTTTGCTCCTTCCATTTGTGTCCACTTCTCCTCATTCGTCTGTGATAGTTGTTCTCTCGCATTACTGCTTCTCTGTTTTTGTTTTGACGCCAATAAACAACAATAAAAATTACATGCTCAGACTTCTAATTGGTTTGAGTGACGGGACTAGGGTAGTACGCAAGGAAAGTGAAAAGAAAATGAGGAAAAATGGAACAAGTCACCGATGATCATCACCACCACCGAAAATGTCGTTTTTGTCTTTGGACCTTCCTCCCTTCAAAAACGAACGGCAAGGTTGGAAAACACGAGTGGCTTTGAAGGAAGACGAATGGTGATGGCGACACGGCGACACGGAACAAATATGATTGACAAAACGGAGTTTTAGGGTTATACCACCCTCAATTGGGCAGGAAGAAGGTGGAGAGAGCAAGCAAACAAAAGTTGTCTTCCAATAGATAGGTATTCTCAGAAATTGAATTGTTTTTACCAAAGCTCAAGAAACGAAGAAAGGGAGGGAATGGACGTGGAACGTCATCAAGGAAAATAAGAAACGAAGAGGAACGGGTGTCAATGATCAATGGTACTTGCTGTTCCAGCTCAGAACGACTCAAAAGTTCATCGGCTTGTTTTCTTCCTTCCTGTCTCGTCCTTCCGGACGTTAATTTTCTCGTCTTATTTTCCAAGAAACGCTCAACGACTAACTCATAAATCATAAACCTTGGACTTATGAACTCACTGATTGACTCCATGAATGTTTGCAGACATAGTAATAAAGATTTCTTTGGTGGTAGTAAAGCAGCCATAGGGAAAATGAGACTGGGACCCCGACTTTTGGACTGAACTATACTAGTCAACACCCTGGAATTACAGCGAGGGTGGGGCTTTTTCACACCCTGCTGCACTTGAGCCTTGGGAATGATAGATCAAAGCGACCTGCGACCAGGAGACGACCAGACTAAACCCCGACCCACCACTTTTTTCATCATCAAAGTCCTTGTCAGAAATGGGCCGACTCCGTTTATTGCACAAGTTGTTTTGCTTGATCGAGCAACTCCTGGAACTGCAGATCAGATTGGTCCACGGGGTTGTGGCATGCAAGTTAGTATCAAGACAATATCAACAACATACCTGATAAGCGGATGGATGGAAGGTGTCCGAATGAGATCACCGTATGCATGATAGGTGGCGGATGCTCCAGTTGAGCCCATGCCGTTGTTTCACTATGCTCCACGCGTTGTCTCAATCTTGCTGGTGTTATTGGTTGGTGGCAACACGAGGAGCAACTCGAATACTGTAATGAGCTGAGGGTTTTGAGCTGAAGGAATAACGAGCTCAGTTGAGCTGAGCTGAGGGTCCGGATTGGTTGGTTATATTTATGAATCTGCCTCTTATTTTACGCCCCGACCATCTTCCATGCCCACCCTTTTCTGTTTCTGGTGCCGGTCGGCAATCGGAGCCAGATATGTTGTCTTCGTACTAATGGAATTAACACTCTAGCACAACCACAACCGCTTTCAGTGGTTTGGCTTTCAGTTTTTCGGGACTAAAGTATGGTGCGGGAAAAAAGGAAGAAAAAGATGATTATGAGCACTGGACACTGGGGTACCAGCAGCGCATTGCAACGGTTTTTGTTTTCTCCCAAATTGGATAAATATACAATGACAACTAGGCAGCGTTTCCCCCCTCCTCCCCGACAGCTTATTTCCTTAAATAAGTAGGCGGCGCTCTAGTTAAGCTCAACATTTTCATGGGGGCCTCCTTTCTTCCCGGGCTTGTTTGAATGTACGCTATTAGACCATTAAGTCTTCAGTGACAGGGAAGGGATCAGGGGCGGAACAGATGGCTCGGGAGCAATAAAAACGAGACATGCAGGAGAAAGAACAGTTTGAAGTTTGGTTGTTTGGTTCTAAGAAAGAACGAGCTGAAGATGGAACGAGGGGAACAAATTAGGAAGAAAAATGTGATGTGATGAAGGTCGGGAAGAAAGGTCGAATTAAATTGGACTTTTGCGTGTTTTTCTTTGGGTTGACTCGACTTTTTGTTTTTGAGATCTTTGTTCGGTTTCTAGAGACTTACCCCCAGATGCAGTTTTGCGGACCATAAGCGATATGAAGATAACAATGCACTACTCTGAAATCTTGAACTTTTGAATGGAAGAAGAGAGAAAAATGTAAGTAGTCGTAGCATGGAAGAAAATGAGAAACAAGAAACACAAGAAACATTTTGGGGAGAAGGAGTGTAGAAGAAGCTGATCAATCATGCTCTCCAAGACAAGTATTTAACGCGATTATTGAACATTTGAACAAGATGAACGAGAACAAGATGTTTCCTCTCCCTCATCTTGCTCGGCTCAACGAGAGGGAAAAAACGGAAAGGGTTCGTCGCTGGGTGCGATCACTCATATTACGGCTCATATGAGGTTTCTGTGATTGCATTATTGCACACAGATGGGCATGACGGCATGGAGAGGAAACAACAAAAGTTTCGGGGCGCCGTGTTAGAGTGTCAAAAGTGTCGCCGCTCTCTACAGCGTCCTCTTGCAAACGTCCGGAGAGAAGATAAATGGGGCAAGGATAAGCTTAAAACTTGATCGGAAGCGTCTTGGTTGGCTGGTTGGAAACTGGAAAGAGCTCAGCATCAGCATACGGGAAAAGTTTCGTTTTGCAGAACACGTTCCTATAGGGACTTTTGAAGTACACCGCGAAAACGTTGTTTGGCAATAAATGAAAAATTTGAAAAAAGGACAAAAAGAACGAGAAGAAAACCAGAAAGAGAGATGAAAGGGGAGGTGAGGTAAGTCAAGTTTTTTTTCGTTTTCGACAAATTTTGACACGTTAGATGGATATGATGATCAAGCGGACAATCCGTCAGACAATTGTTTCTTTGTCTCCTCCCGTCTCACACATCACATCACATCTCCCAACACACATATCCTTTCTTTTCTTTCTTTTCTATTTGTTTTTCAAAGATGAATGTGCAATGTAATTTACGAGTATGGAGTTGACGCTTCACTTGAAAGAGTTAGTATTTTTGAGACAGAGGCAGAAGGTTTACCACTGATAAGCCACACACTTCAACAAACATCTGTGAGCGGAAGAAAACAATACAAATGAGGAGTTGACCCCGGGAATGTTAGTCCGGGAGAGGAACGAAGAAAAAGTGTTGTTAGGAAGAAAGTAGTCTGAAAAAACAAAAAGACAAAAAGAAGTGTTGGAAAGAAGGAAAAAGCTTCTGAAACTCCGGAACCCATTGATAATTAGATTTGAATTGGGAAACCGGATCGTAATTTTAATGAAAACAAATCTCCAAGTGACAAGAAATGGCGGGAACAGCCCAAAATTCCTATCTTTTCAAAACCATGCATCTTAATTTTCGAAAAAGAAATACAGAGCATTATCCGTTTTCGTTCCTACAACCCACTCCTCCCCACCCACTAACGTAAAACGTGCATAAATTGTCGTTCAAAAAACTAAAACAAGGTTGGCCCCTATGGGAGGCGTCGCCGCAAAAAATGACTGCTCATGGAGCACTGAAATCAGTCTTGCCTCGGGAATGGGACCAAAATGGGAGGGCGTGGGGCGGCTAAGTGTCTGTGTTATTTGTCGACGTTAGGGGCGACAAAAAGCGACACCACTCATAAATCTCGGTCCATCCGGACATCGTGGTGCTGGTGGCTGCTTCTGCGTCTTCTTCTCCGCCGTCTTCTTAGCCTCCTTAGCCGCTTCTTCTTTGTCTTGTTCTTCTTATTTGTCTCCGAAGTCTCTTGCGGTGCTGTGCTGGTCCAGGCAGTTCATTCGGAAAAACTGATAAGTCACAGAAAAGAAAAAAGAGTCCACAGAGAGGCTTCTCTCGGTTTTTACAGATACACATATCACATGCTCAGTCTTGCAAACGCCAACTGTAAAGGTTCAAGCACGCAACTAATCCGTATCTGTCCTTCTCTCAAACATTTGGAAAGGTTTTCAAAATTCAGAAAACATCAAACATAGACCGGCAGGAAAACTATGGAATTCAAGAAAACAAACATGAATCAGAAGATTGCACTTTGAAATCCAAAGAATTGAAAAATTAGTGGTCCCAAAAACAAATGGCTCGAGACGGGGGAAGAGCAACAAGTTTTTGGCGGCGACCTCGTCGCGCAACGTGTCTTCAGCAACATATGAGATAAAAATATGGCCCGGCCTGGAGGGCACATCTCATGGGAGTTTGTCAACTTCTTCGTATTATTTTACTATTAAGTGCAGGCAATGCTTCCTATCATGGATCACTACTACTTTTGAAAACGAACTCAAAATAAGACTCACTTACTCTAGAATCAAATCAAATCAAGACATGTCATCTTACTGACATGTTCCTGAGTAAAGCACTAAACTCCACGCTTGGCCAGGAAAGGAAAAGAGTACGTATCTGATGAAAAATCAGAACTTCTCACCCTGAGCACCCTATAAAACCAGTAGTCCGGACTAGTTGGCATCCACTCGATGCGTTCTTTTTGCTCCGAGCCATGCCAAGCTTGAGTCGAGTCGAGTCGCGTCCGACGAACGACGAAAATCGTTTCGTTTCTTCGCCGTCGTCTTTCTTGCAAAAAACGCCTTTTCCAAATTTGTGCCGTGAAAAGAATTCTTCATGAGAACTTGAACGGGAAACGGGCGGAAAACGGAATGACTGGTCCGAATGGGAGGATTTGAGTCCGAGTGTCAGGTGTGAACATGTGAGTAGAAGAAAATTATCTCAATGGTCTGAAGGAGACGAACAAAAAAGGGATGGAGTAGCGGAAAAGATGAAAAGATGACAAGGAGAATAGGCAATTCCAAATTCGATTGGAGTAATATCCTGTATCAACTTTTTACGTGTCAAGTTTTCGTGCTCTGCGATATTTCATGTTGCATTCAATAACAGGACATTCATCACAGATCTTTGAGAACACTATATACCACAATGCGATCCGCCTTCCCTCTCTTCTGGAATTGTACGTAAGAGGGGGGAGGGGTGTCGGAACCCGCAAGGTGTCGGTCACTAGGGAGGGTGGGCCTATATAACCGGAACGTCGAAAGGTCCCCGGGTTCTTCTCCCGAGAACGTTTCTATATGGGGCAGGCGTCTTGCTTGTTCCAGCCAACTGTTGGGTTGACGGCGTCTTGCTGGCTGGCCTCTCAGGTGGAACAATTCATAACACACTCGGTGATTTCTGTCTGGAGCAGGCGTCTTGCTTGTTCCAGCCATCTCCGAAGTTGACGGCGTCTTACTGGCTGGCTTCTGAGATGGAACAATTAAAGTTCGAACGCACACTTATACACCGATTTCGATCTGGAGCAGGCACCTTGCTTGTTCCAGCCATCTCTGAAGTTGACGGCGCCTTGCTGGCTGGCTTCTCAGATGGAACAATTGAACAGCACACATTCGGGTTTCTATCTGGGGCAGGCGTCTTGCTTGTTCCAGCCATCTCCGTGGTTGACGGCGTCTTGCTGGCTGGCCACTCAGATGGATAAATTTTGGACTTTTTGAACTTGAAAATGTTTTTAACTGATTTCATTGTGTCAAATCGGAGCCATTCCTCAATTCCGAATACCTAAAGGTAAACATTTGCTGACTGTCGGTGTTATCTGTTAAAATAGATGCTCGCAATCCCCATCGCCTTCAAAACCCGGAGCGTCTGTTGCATTCCCTATTTCACAGAATCCCCAAATCAAGAGTTCTCAACATGCTCCGACGGAACGACAAAGACATATCACATTTCCCTCACCATACGTTTTTTTCGCCCCCGTGCCGCCTATTCGAGGTGTTCTCAGGAGAATTGGAAAAGCTTTTCGTTCTTCTTATTTGAGGAGCTCTTATGTATGTGCACCTACTGAACTCTTTCCATGAGTGAGGCTCAGAAGGAGCAAACCAATTGCTCCGTAGTATTGTTTTCTGTAGTCAACATTTTTCTAAAATTTGTTGGCTTGGTTTTGGCAATGTTTTTCATTCAGTGTCTAATTTTCTGTTAACCCCCGAGTCAAAACTCAGTCAACGTTTGCTCTGAAAACTTTAAATTGAAAATAAAAGAATAGCTATCCAATTCCACATGAGTGCCCATAAATTTGAAATCAGAAGACTATAATTTCAAATCAAAGCAGTAAGTAGTCAAAAAATAGTAGTGATTCATTCCCGGTATATGACTCTTTTCTGTTTTGATTGTTGAGAACTAACAAAAAACAGAACACATCTTAAAAGTCTTCAATAGCGATAATTAGAAAAGACGATGATCGCTCGCCAAAACACTTTTCTAAGATTTCTGGTATTCCACCCTCCCACTTCCGTTCCAGACATTCTCTTATTTTTCATTCCTTTTCATTTGATCTCCTAACCACCAACGTTCAAAGATATGCTATGTTGTTGATCAGTTTTCCGCTGAAATGAATGGAATGATGGATGGGTTAGACCTTGTTGAACTTTCCTGGTTATTTCTCTGTCAGTTTTACATCCTCACATTGCCTCCATTGAGCTCATAAATCATGATTTCACTATTTGCACCCGTACCCCACCCGCTAATCCAGTTTCTTGAACTCATGATGTTTTCATACTCTGATTCCCGTATTTCCTCCCAAGAAAACACTGAAAAATTCGAGGAAAAACATGCTAATCTAATAATCTAGTCCAAGCGAGCAAATCTGAAAGGATCCCGAAGTAAAGGGCACGTTTTGTTTAAGGGAACATCTGTTCGAATACAACATTACTAATTCTAGCAGATCTCTCTTCCAGACGTTCGTTTTATTCATTGTATTCTTAGGATTACTCAACCCATATATCAGTAAGATTACTTACACATCCAAATCCTTAGATCCCTGAGCTTCTAGCCTCAAGCAGACCTGAGAACTGAGATTTGCAAATCGTTAACTTGATCAAGTCTCAATTTCCGTAAATAGGATTTCCCCCAAAATGCTATTGGAAACTTTGACTTTTCTTGTACACGTGTGTGTTTCACCTGTTTGCTTTCGTTTGAGGTCACAAATTACGCTTTTCCGTGCGTAGTTTCGTTTAATGAGGAAGTGACAACTACAAAGTGATACCGAAGTTCAATCTGGGTTTTAGAATTGTTCCATGATGGTGTCTAGACGCAAGTCACCGCAGTCGAAAAAAACAAGAAATTGTATGGGGTATCTGACTACTCAATTCGCGAATCTTCGAATCTTGAGTACGACGTGGGTGAAATGACTTGTATTCGTACACTCCCTCGCTTTCTAGATCTTTGTTATGTAGTTTTTTCTCCGAAAACTTTTTTAAAGTACAAGAAGTGAGAACAACATCTTTCGTAATCTCACCAAACGCCGGTTTATGGGTATTTGGGTTTCTGAAGCGGTGCAAAAACTTATTTGTGTATCTAGCCTGAAACGTCATCGCTGTCCCTCTCGTGACTTCTCCCAACTTCTCCAGAAGAATCTGTGGCCCAAGCAGCCCGTTTTAGATGAGTCGATGTTTCTTACTTCTCATTTCTCATTTCCCATTTCCATTCTTCCTTTCCATCCGCTCTATTTTCCATGCCAAATTCGAGAAGGAAGCGATACGAGCAAGCGATACAAAAACTTTTAATTGAAAGAGAGATGGGAAGAAGATTCGAGAGCCCAACTAGAATGGAGGCAGAAATAATGAGTGCCTGACTTTTTGTCGGCCGTTGGTTCAGTTCCTACCGAGTTCCAGGCAATCATCGGTCGGTGCGCATCAAATTACTCTTTAATGACCGCTTCGACTTCTCGGTAATAGTTATAGTCGTCTGAAAGGAGGTCGGTCCTTAAACGGTTCATAAGTGCATTGCCATTTTTTCTTTTCGTTTTCATGGTTTAGTCTCAACCTTTAGATATCCGGAGGCGAATTCAGAGTCAGTTTAGAGAAAAGCTGAACGTTTTTCAGCTGTCTATCGAGAGATCATGTTCATAAATCTTGAGAGCAGAAACTTCAGAAACTGCAGCAACTTTGTCCATGATGTCAACAAGGATCAGGATGATGTAGATGATACGGAACTGATACTTTCAGAGACTAGAGGGCGGGTGGGAGAGAGATTAGGCTGTCATCTTCATCTTTGTTTTGTTTTTCATTAAAAACTTCTTCTTCATCTGCTTCTGCTCTGCACAATGTCGATGTATACATCACGAAGCAAGACGAAGATAATGAGCTATGTGAACTCCATTATCAGCTGAAAAAACCGACTCATCGACATATGTCTTTGATCAGATGGAATAAATGCGTCATGATCATATTTCCGCCTAATACGCAAACGTCTGAAGTCGGCGCGGCGTTGTTGTGAAAGTGAGTGCCCCCCGGACTCGAAGCGAACTCAGACGGGAAGGAAAAGCTCTTTGAGCCGTAAAGCGGTTTCGGAATATAAGAATATGAAATATCAATTCATTGCTTATGGAGATGAAGTGAGTGCGATTCCTGAAACCCGACGTCACTTCTCGGAGCAGCTTTGAAGAAGAGATCTGAAGGAATTGAAAGTTCAAGAAAAACTATCCGGGTGGGCGTCCGAAATAGCTCTTCTTTCTTTTTCCGGAACTGAACTATAAAACATGAAATGGGAAATAGGAAATGTGACATCAGAGAGATGGTGGAGAAGGAAGAGGTCACGCTCTGAAGCACCCGAAAAAGGTTGAAACAGTGGGATGAGGCGCCGTTATTTGAGAGAAGTGTAGGTGGAAAAAAAGCGGGTCCGACATCAAAAATGCGAGTTTCATCAAATTTCAAATGCAGTTCAGTTCAACGGCACTTTTGTTCCTGGGGCGCAGTTCTCTTTCGGAATGTCCCAAGCGTCAAACCGTTTCTTGATAACTGAACTTTCCAGTGGGCGGACAGACTTGTATGGTTATTTTTGTAGCTGTAGAGGGTGCTAAGGGAATATACTTGTTGACTGTTTTTCTCGCTGTTCTGTTCTCCAGAGATTCTAGATTCTAGATTCTCTATTCTAGACACTACCATACATCTAAAATCAAACGCGACTACAACAACATTAAGTACGAGTTATACCCTTTCTGTACTGTCGTATCCTATCCATTCCTTGAGTTTTCGTTCACTCCCCATTATCCATTTTTCATTCTCCATTGGCCCGTGGCTGATATATGTCATCGACTGCCATTCTTTCCACCTGCTCCTCCCCCGATGTCGTCGGTGGCGGCTCGAGCCCAACCAGCCCCTCTGCAAGCCCCGCCCCCATTGTTAGAAAGGCATCTTGGTGGGATCAGTATTTATTCGACGCTCAGCCACGCCTTCCAACTCATTTCCAAGTTAGTGCCCGCACCGAGCCGTTCTCCGTCCCCAGTTTCATCAACCCCTTCGTCACACATATCGGTCAAAGAGTGGTCAGTGAGAGGTGAAGTTAATTCAATGTGACGGGAATTCTGAATGAGCAAGCCCTTCGGCTCATGATACTTCCGTTGGTTCACTGGATTGTTTTCTCTTAGGGTCACTCGCAGTAACTGAATAAGTTCACGTAGTTCACTCATTTGATTTCTTAGATTTTCTGAGAAAGTAAGTGTGTGGGCAACGCGCAAAGTTTATGGTTCGATAATTAGTTTCGTTTGCGTGAAAATGTCAACACGCTTATGAGCAATCACAGTAATGAGTTGGGTTATTCGTGCCTACGTGCCTCCAATCCGCATGCCCTACCCGGCTCGAGAAAAGTCGAAATATCCCATACGGCTTAAACAGTATTTCTATTTTTATCTGCCTGAATCGAATCGGGTTTTCCACATCTGTAAGAGATTTCCGATCATCCTTGTCTTATCCTTGTCCGCAGACGGAATTCAACTGGATTTCCAGAAGTTTTCCTCATCTTCGTTCCGCCTCTTTTTCCGTGTGATCCATCTAACAGAGCTTCAGTTCACGACAGTCTTCCAGGTAATCGCATCTCACCGAATCCTTGCTACCATGAGCCACTGGATCGTCACTCTTCTTGCCTTCATCCTCGTCGCCGGAGCCTTCGCCGCTCTTTCCAATGGAAACGATGTCGACGTTGCGAATGACGTTGCTTCGTACGTCATGCCGTTCTACGGCATGGAGAAGAAGTGGTCTCGCCGTGAGCCAAGCATCAGGTACTAGTCGTACCCACCTGTTCATTTGCAACCAGGTGTTGTTTACAGGTTCTTCAAGAGAAATGGAGGAGAACAGGCTCCAGCCGCCGGCGAGCAGCCACAGGAAGTCAAGCCAACCAGATTTTGGTTCGACTACTGATGACTTCTCTCTTTCAACCACGCCGCCACGCATCATCCGTCATCCGATCCAATCAACCGCATCCCCTAGTGAAACAATTCTCCCTTTCTTCTGGCTACATCTTACGTTAACTCAGTTCTAATTGTATTTTTTTGAAAATTGGAAGAATCTCCTTCCGCTCTCAACAAAGAATTCGTTCCCCCCTCTGTTCCATCTCGTCCCCAACTTCTTTTCGCCGTCTCTGTCGCACTTCCCGATTCCATCGATGTTGCTCTTTGTGTGTGTGTGTTTGAATGAATGAAGAGTTCCTCCTGTACTACTTGTTGTCGTTGAAGGGAGAGTCAAAGTCAAAAGACGAAGGAATGGAATGGACACGAGATCTTGAGGAATCGGATGAATGAGTAAGATTCTTGAAATCACCTAATAATTTACACTTCGCTGAGCCTGTCGGTGATATGTCTTCTCGACTGGTTGGCACTACTAAACAATAGTATAGCAATGTAACTGAAATGAATGGACGAATCAAGAAAGCACGTCGAGAAAAGTTCTTTGTTAGTCATCCACTCATTTCCCTTCATTTCCTGCCAACGAACCTTTTGTGTTTGTCTTCGGTCCCGAAACGTCATCAGAGGGTGGACACAGCTTGATGGGCACCGACGAACCCATTAACACTTTTGCCACGTCAATGGGTCCGACTACGTCTGCTCATCACGCCATTAATTAGAGCTAGAACCCTCTTGATGTCACTTTTTCATTCCATTCCTCATATTTTGAAGTCAAAATTCGAGAAAAATAACGCTTCACTTCCGACCGACGACATTGTTGTGACGTTGTTGGAAGATGTTTTGTTTGTGTTAGTGTGTGTGATCCGAATGACACGCTGGGAAACGAAACGCTTTGATGAAACATTCTGTAAGTTGACACAGTTGTCCGGGGATTTGCACAAGTACAGGTGTTTCCAGTGACATTCAAAGAAAGGAATTTTTACACCTGCAATCGTACTAACGCACAATTCTCCTGCCCACTGATCTGCTCTGAGAAATGGGAAAGACGCTTAACTTTGTCTACAAATCATTGAGCGTCGAACGGATGAATGGATTCGTCGAAAAACATGGGAATGACGAGAGAAGTAGCTCAAGATCTGAATCTGGATCTGGATTGGAGGATTGTACTTGTGTTAGTTAAAGTAGTGTGGTACTATGTGTTTTGTGGCAGGTCATTTTGTGTGTTATGATGGTTCCAATGCCTATTAGTCACGAACATTCCAACCAGCAGACAATGATTCATTTCCTCTCATTTCCATGTTCCAACTTCACCTGATGCACTGAAAACTCATTAGTTTTCCCACTAGTCACCGAAAAACCAGGTTCGCTTCCCACCGAGAACACAAACCAGCTTGTGATCTTTGTTTTTGCCTTACTGATACGGTGTAGACTAGACTGTTCAACTTAAATTACCAGTTAGTCAAACCGTGTGTAAAGTTCTGGAATTCTACTGAACACCAGTGAAAACAAGTCATTTTTGTTTTTCCCATAAATATTTATTAACATTTCTGTGCAAAGTACTTCAGAGAGACAAAGAAATCAAATGACTACAAGACATGGATGTTCAGGATTTCTGAACATTCAGAGAAGGAGAGCATTGTTTCAGAGATGGTAGGTGGTCAGGCCAACGCACAAAATACAGTTGACGGAAAGCATTTTGTGATGTGAAAAGAGTCTCAGAAAAGTAAAGTACGAACAGAAAATAGAGACGAACTGTGACTTAGGATGTGAGAGAAGGGGGAGTGGGTACAATTGGCGTCGTGTTCTCTTCTAACAGATCAGAAGACAACTGAAAGACGGGGGTTGGGTAGGTGTAAATGGGGGGACAACTGATTTGGTACAAATTACGAGGGATGGTGAAGAGAATGTGGAGATTAGGTACACGATAATGAAAGACGCCGACTAATGAATAAACACGAGAGATTTTGGAGTAGGTTTACAGAGGACAGAAGGTACTGTAGAATAAGTAAGAAGGTCATGCATTACAAGGGAAAAGAGTCATGAAGTACCGGAGCAAAATACAATACAATGGACGGTTGCTTAGAAATTCTGGGGTGTTTGGATGTGACGTAAGTATTTTGAGAGGGATTTGAGAGGGTACTGTAGATATCTTTTGAAATATAAGCATCTGAGTAGATCATATATGGTCAAAGAAAGCTTTGGTGAGAAGAGGAGTCTGTGTGGTGGGTAGAAGCAAGATGCAAGGACAGGTAATGGGTAAATGTGGACGCCGCCATTTGAGATCAGGTGGTTGGCGGGAGGGGAAGAAGGTTAGGGTTGGGATAGGATAAGCAGATCTCCAAGAGAACTATTGGTTACAGAACAAGTCCTCTAGAAAATCGGAATTAGAGTCACCGACGACACATGACAAACAAATTGACAATACAATCACGACAGTTTCTTAGGTTTTCAAGCGGGATTTGGGAAGAGGATGGGGTGGGAAACGACGGGGAGCGGGGTTAGGGAATCACAATTTTTGCCGGGTTGTAGTCACCTACTCTCAAGAGTTTTTTCAAAAAGTTGAGAATAGGCAACCGAGTCCCAAAGGGACCGAAAGACTGGGGTGGATTTGAAAATTACAATCGGCACACAAAAAAGTAGAATGCGGAGGAGAGGAGAGATTAGGATGGGTGGGTTGAAGAAAGAACAAACTTGGGGTCAGTGAGACACGAAAAGTGTCGTTAAGAGAAGGGATGGGTTGGAGGAGGATCACTAGGTTCGGGTGGTTGAAAGACATTTGGAAGGGAGACGGGAGAAAAACACTATTCGACTGTTTTTGAATGTTTGGTCAGAAGGATTTGACATTCAGGAAAAGAGAGAGAACTGGGTTATAGAAGGAGTAATAGAACTTTAGGGGATATGGGAGGGTTGACAAGAATCGCTAGAAGAACTACGACCAGGGTCCGTACTCATTGGTACGGCCGGTTTTTGTGAAAGACTTTTGAAAGGGTAGTGGGACGTCAAGATCTACTTGATTGAATGGGAGTAGATATATTTTGAAGGCATCTGGGGTAAGGAAACTGGGACTGGGGAGTTTAAGGCAAAGAAATAAATAGACACGAAGAGAGAAGGTTTGATTGTTTTAATTCAAAGCATTATTAATCCTGATGAAGTTAAATGAAGTTGAAGACACTTTGACGAGTGTTTAGTTGATTGACAGCTCAGCCAATGTGGAGAGAATGTCGGCGCCTGAAACATGTTTCGATACTTGAGGTATTATGTTTTATTTCACGTACATTGATCAGCAGCTTTGCACAAATACAGTGTCATCAACACGGCTGCGAGTTCCCTGCAAAAACAAGCTTTGGTTTTTGATTAGGAAGTAATGTAAAAATAACCTCTATTTTTAGAAAGTTATGTTTTTGAGTTTTGAGCAAACAAAACAAACACCCGGTTCTAAAACCAACAAGCAAAACTTACTTGACTTCGGAAGTTTCCACTGGGGGCATATCATAACTGTCGGCTTTCCAGGCACGGTTGTCATTGTCGAAGATGTCGCCGTTCTCCACATCAGCTGTTGTCACTTTGCTGGTGATGCAGAATTCTGGAAGAGACAAAAGAATGATGGGACTTTCTGTGCTCTGGTGTATACCTTTCATTGACATCGACTGAAGGTGGTACTGAACGATTGGAGCAACAGCAAGCTCGTGTCCCTGGAACTCAGCGCTTCTCAAAGAGATGATCTGCGCTTTGTAGACTGGTGGAGTGTCCTGGATCATTCCGAATGAGTCGCACTCGATGTCATCCAAACTCTTGTCGTAGACCATCTGCTGACCGTAAGCTGGCCCGGTTCCATAGCCACCAAGGAACGAAGAAGCTCCGAGACCACCTCCTCCGGAAAGTTTGCGTGGTGGAGAGTCGCAATGAGAGTCCGAGAAAGAATCTGGAGAGCAGGAATGGGTGACAGAGTTGAGTCGCGATCGGAATCCAGAATCCTCATCGTCCTCCTTGTCCTTCTTCTTTCCATTGACGAAACTGAATGAGTCATCCATTCCATGTCTGAACAAACGATTATGTTTCTTTATTGAAATTCCATGACAAAATCGTACCGTTCCGGTGAAGCCTGTGACATGCTATTCGGCGATCCTTCACTGCCAACTCCACTGTCAGTTCCTCTGGTAAGCTCATCACCCAATGGAAGGAACAAGTTGTTGTCTTCCGGATTGAAAGAGGCAAATGGGTCATAACTAGAGTTAACGGACACCATCTGGAACTGTTTGATCTGAAAGAAAGGTTGACTGTTTCCTGGTATCACATTTCTCACAATGTTGGTCTGGGTCGGTGGCACGAAGCACGGGCGACATTGGTCCTTGTGGCGACGGAGAGCAACCTGACTTTTAAACTGTCCACAACATTCATAGCATCTGAACACTTCGCTTTCCATTGTATGAGTCTGCGTGTGTCTCAGCAGCTCCTTGTCGCTGTCGAATGCTTGACGGCAGCTAACGCATTTGTATGGAAACAAATCCTCTCCATTGTGCGAGGCAGAATGTCTCAAGAAAGCTTCCTCGGTTGGTAAGAAGACACGACACTTGCGGCAAGAGAAGAGCTATAATAAATAAGGAGATTGAGTGTCTATTCTAAAGGAATGCGTGTTATGATCACAGGAAAACACAATCGTCATGATTTTGTTAGTGGGTCAGGATGATTCCCAAGTTCCCTCAAATACATTCAAAAGTTGAAGGATTCTGGTTCCTTCCCGTTTCTCGGCTTCAATGCGTCACAGGGAAAATTTCGTTCTCATTTCCCGTCGCATGCGCCATAAAGGAGTTGCCGCAAGTCTCGGGGGCACTGTGCCAGTCGCCACCAGTCTATGACTCGGTTTTGGACCCTCTGACGGAAGAACTCAGAAAACGGTGTTCCCCCGACAGGTGTGTAATGCGTTCCCTCCGGTGTCTGTCTGTTCCCTCTTGTGAGTCATTCGAAACATGCAGAAAACTTTTCCTTCTGCCTCCCCTCCCCTTTTTTTCATCTTCCTGACACGGTCCGTTTCAAAACATGACGCGTTGTCTTGTACTATAGCACCAGTCATGTAAATTGAAATTGAATGTGGTGCTGGTCTCGTTCCCAAAAATTTAGTTTTCGCAAAGGACAATACGTGTGAACTGGTGCTGCTTGGAACCGTCTCTGACCAGAAATGGAGGAATAGGAAGGGGAGGAGGCAGAGAAAAGCGTTCGTAATCAAAAATGTGTTTTTCTAGACACATACAGACAGACAGACCCCAAGGAATGATATGACTAACTGGCACAGAGGCTGGTTCTTTTCAAATACAATTTTGGAACTCTGCGAATGAGAAACTGGAGAATGTAAAGAACACTCAACCATGGTTGTAGGTGTCATATAAATAACATGTGTGACCCTAACTTTCTATTTGTCTTCCTCTCAACTTACACTGTTAAAATCCGCCTGCTTGTCAAAAGTGTTCTCCATATCGTTCATCAAAGGGTCCACAGTTGGGGGGAGTTGCATTTGAAAATTTTGGATTTGAAACTGAAACGAACAAAAATGATTGCAAGCACACAAAACACGGTTTACATTCTGCATGACTGGCTGCTGTTGCGGCTGGAGTTCTTGAGGCTGCAGAGGATGTTGCTGTGGGATGACTTGCATTTGTGGAGGTGCCATTTGCATTTGGGACTGATCAATGTTCTGAATAACAAGTCCATAGGTGATGGGAGCGTCGTTGTCTTCAGTCTCCGAGAAGCAGTTCTGCATGGTCATCTGGTAGTTGATTGGCGGCTCCTCCGTCTTGATCGGCGTCTCAATTTTGCTGGTCTTGATTATCTGGTTCTCGCTGCGTTTTGTAGAGCTGATGAGGCCTCCACGACGACGCTGTTGCATCGACTTCTGGCGCTCAGGGCACTTATGCTGGTACAAATTGGAGCGGAATTTGTAGGTCTTGTTGCAGAATTTGCACTTGAAGGGTCGGTCGTTGGAGTGCTTGACTGCATGCTGCTTCAGGTACCAGACAGAATTGAACAACTTTCCGCAGTCCTATAAGTTAACCTTGTGCTAATGCTGAAACTCTGAAAGTATACCTTGCACTCGCACTGTTGGTTCTTCTCCAGTGTGACGTTGATGTTGTCGACCTCAGTCGGACAAATGACAATTGGTGGTGGTGGTGGTGGTTCGTTCTGAAAGAAGAACATGAGATTACAGTCATGTTTTTCGTTTTCTGCCTCTTGGTCCCTCAAAATGTGAAGGTGGTCCCTGACTTTGAGTCACTGGACCACCTCCTGCTCAACAAAGTGTATAGTCAAGTTTATGTGTTGTTTAGTTCAGTTCACGAGCTGCTGTTTACTTGAAATTGGAGGGGGAAACTTTCGCCTTTCCTTCTTCCAGTGACCACTCTCAAACGCCTCTCGAATTGCTGTACTGCCCTTCTCACACCTGACAGCCCTGTCGACTGACCCATGTGACGTAATCGGTTGACCGAGAGAAGTTTCTGCCTGTTTCTCTCTTGAAACTCTGCTTCTCCGCGGCCTATCATCTTTCGTTCCGGAAAACGAGCGGAGCAGTGCGAAACGCGGCGAAACGATGTGTGCCGCGTCGATCAGTGATTACGTGATTGCGCCTCGAGTGACATTGTGTCACATTTCACTCGGTCAATTGTTCCAAACACGCTGACATCAACTTTCTCAAAGGACGCGCGGCAAGTGTAACAACAAAAAGTAGTTGGTGGTCAAACTCAAATGTAAACAATGGGGTTGGGCCTGTCTGGTGCAGCAGGCAGGCTTCACAAAAATAATATTATTTGGAACGAATATGCTCCACGGCACTAAACGACTGGCGGTATTTATTTTTAAATCATGCGCTGCGCTCCATTCTACCTGTTTGTCAACAACAATGCTTGTTTTTTTGGGGCGGCTGGCTTTCTATATCTTTATCAGTTGTCTGAGTTGATACCGGTCTAGCGCGAGGTGTCTGAAAGAGGCGGCGACGAAGTGGGTCACTAGGGAAGTTATGATGTGATAGTCTAGAACGCAAAACGTACAGTTAGCAATGCCCAGATGAACGGATCCATGGGAACAAATTTGGAATAGACAAAAGGAAGGATGCTCAGTCAGCTCAAAATGCTCAAATTGGAGGAGAAAAGACGGCCCATTAGTTGCACGTCATGGATCTTGAGAATTCGAATTGAAATATGACGATTTTCTTTAATGTCAATGTCAGTTTTTCTTAAGAATGATGGATTTATAGCTATACAGCTTCATGTCTTTCTAATCTCACGCGCTCTAGGTATGAATCTGAATGTCCCATGTCTTGTGACATGACCCCGGAACTCACCGCTTTTTGCTGGATGCCCATTGGGTCGTCCATTCCGATCGGCGGTGATGAATACATGTCCGGACCGGGTATGGACTGTTGGTAGAAGTTGTTGTAGCTCATATAGTCATCCATGGTTTTCGCATAGAGGAGTGGGGTTGGCCTGAAAAATGGGGTCATAAGGGAGGAGTCTCTGGTGACGTGGCAAAGTAAAGTGGGCGGATGAGGCGGATGAGTAACGTGGCAATTGGGACAATGATGAGATGGAGGAATTGGAGTTGGAGTTGGAGCTGACGTGGGAATTGGAAAGGGTAGGAGGATGATAACACTCGTCAGAAGAATACAGAAACTACAAATGAGAAAAACGATGGACTCTAGGAACGAGGAGAATGTGTGAAGATTTCAAAAGTTTGCAAAACAAACAGCGTTAGGTCAAAAAAGACACCCGACACCGGTCAGAGGTGTTTCTCTCCCTATGTTTCTCCTTGTGTTCCAGGTTTTATTGATAAGAGAGGCACGCTCACTCAGATGTGAGCGGAAACACAAGGTGACCGGCGGAGAGTGACCGCCACGGGCCCGCCAGAACGTGCCGTAATCAGGAGGAGAGTGGACAGACAAACTGTGCACCGTTTTATCAGTTTCAGAGAGTGTTGAAGTGTTGCAAGTGGAAACTGGAGAAAGTTTTGAAATTGAGAAATGGGCAAGCAACAGGAGGTGAAATTGAAACGGAGTTGAAACAGATAACTAGAAAAGCAGTGATTGAATATGTACAGCTGCGAACTTTCCAAGTTTCAAAATGAAAAAGGAGAGAATATTGAAAAATGGGAAAGGAGGCTCGGAAGAATGGTTCGAATGCGTCATGCAAGCCGACCGCTTCATTTTCCATGTTTGTATGGATGGAGAGGGGCAAGAACTGACGTCGGGGTTGGAAAACCGTATTGGTCAACGAGGCCCCGCCCCACTCCCCCTCCTAGTTCGGACCGGGAGCCACTGCCACCACCCGACGCCTCCTACCTTCGCCAATGCCCTCATGGGCGTGTACACCGATGGCAGTGGGGAATGGAAGAACACGGGGAGTAGGGAAGATGAAGCCAGCAGTGAAAAAAACTGGCGGATTGGAGGATTCATAGAATCAGATTCAGGAATTTCACACTTTCAACAGACCGTAAAACTCGAAACGCGTTTGGTTTTGATATATCACAAAAGTAGCGGAAAGCCATTGCCGATTCCGAAATGATGGATCTCAATGCATCTGGCTACACTTCTCCCCTTTTCTTTCCTTTTCTCTACGCAAAACTGTTTTTTGACGGAGCGCAAGATGCCCGGCCATCTATCGGACGGTGAGACAAGCCGCCCTTCGAAGTAGACAATATGTATATATACCAGGAATCGGCTAAATGTTAAAAACCGTCTGGACGCGGGCGATGCCGACGGCGTCACGCAAAAACCGATGGCGGCGACGAGCGCATCCAGAAATCCGGAACCGCTCGGACGATGAAGCCGCCGACGTCGCCGGCGCCACTGGCCACGCCGCTTAACCAATAATTTTCAATGAGCGTTCCCTGGACAGCACAATTCGTTCAACTGGATCGAATCGGCGGAGAAGTTTCGGACGCAAAGTTTCAAAACGTCTTTTGTGTGTGCGTATGGGCATCGGCTATTATTAGCGTTTAGTGCGCTGGTAATTAGGAGGAAAAGTTTGATTTATAGAAGTGGACAGTAACGACAAACCGAGTGGAAAAGAAATTGGAGTCGAGACCAAAAGAAGAAGCCGGATGAGGAGAAATGACCAGAGGACTAGGGGGACGGTTGCTTATTCTATTCTCACCAATTGGGTGATATGATGGGAAAGCGAAACATCTCACAGTTTCGAAAGTTGTTTGAAGATTTGCCAATTTGCCAATTAAAAAGTGAAAATTGGATGAATGATGTTCGGCTGCTTCTGTTGTGTGTGTGTGAAATGTGTGAGGGCGAGAGGGAGAGGATCGGATGATAAAAACGATGATTATGACGACGGGAAAGACGGGTGGCCCCCGTTGAGGAAAGAAAGAATGTTATGGAGAAGTGTCTCGTGCAGATACACTATGAGAATACAGTAATAGGTCCCGTGTCTGATCCGCCGAAACCAACCCCCTCGATCCTCTGCCTTCTCATCCCTGCCCCCTTCCACTTTTTCTTGTCCTGATCGAGATGTCGGTTTGGTGGTGATTGTTGCAGAGAGATCAGATGAAATGCATGCTAACAGGAAAAATGAGCGGAAGGGAAAAGTGTGTTTAGAAACTGGTATGAGAGGACGTGGCTGAAACCAATGTTTCTTCTTCCCTCGTTACAGGCCCCACACTTTTCCAATTCGCCAAAATGTCTGGAACGGGATCATGACCTTTTCTCAGAGGTGAAGGTCCATCTTGTTTGTTTTTCGCGGAAGTAGCAGCGAGAGTGACCATGAAAGGCGAACGCGGAAAAAAAGTTTGGTCAAAGTGAAATGATCTCGAAAAAAAGTGATAAGATGTGGGCGGTCAATCGGGGCAAGGAAGGGAGAGAGGAAAGGCGAAAACCCGCCACCCGGTGTACGTATTGGGCATATTGTTTCAAGGAAAACCTCTTCACTCACTCGTTTTTTGACGCTATTTTCGCAATTTTCCATCTGCCTCGTCCAAGAATCGAGGCAGAAGGGCGGGCGGGCGAACGCGGCAGAAGACGAATTAGTGATAATGGGTGATGACGATGGCGCTGAGAAATGTTAACAGTTCTCGTTAGATGACCGCTCGTTTGGAAATGAAATGCGAAAAATTGTGTGATGGTGAAGTGATGTCGATACCAGATTCCTTGTTGATGTTTCCTGGGCGTCTGATTTCAGGTTTCGAATTCCGAACCATGAACCCCATCGACCTTTGCTGACCGTCGTCGCCCTAAGCTGTCAACTAGAAATCAAATGATTGCGGTAAGGCAAAGTGCGCCAAAAGAGTGATTACTGTAGATCATTCAGCGGAATGGCAACGGAGGCGGCGGGCACTCATCAGTCCGCCGATGGGTTAATCTTTTGCCGCGCGCGCTGGTAGATGTCCGCTGTCATTCATTAAGTTATTAACCAGTTGATTAACTCGAGGCACCTTTCATCAGTGGCGCATCTTGGGAAAGAGGAACGCGCCGAGGATTGGGAAGAAAGATCCGATAGAAGATTGTGACCTAGGGATGAAGTGAGTTGAGTACGAGAGCTGGAGAGTAGGGAACTTTTGAGTAAGAGTGACATCTGTTAGAGAAAACTGCTGGTACGGCTCTCACTAATCCCAGTTCGCCTTCGTTTTCACACATGGGGCGGCACCACAGGTTCAATTAGCAGAAGACTCATAGTTAGAGCTGAACAAATATTATGATATCTGAACACCTCCCCCGTGCCCAGCAGCAATTGGAATCCATCGGTGCCATCTCTCCCCTGATATTAAAGATACTAACAGTTCCTCATAACATTTTTGCAACGAATTGGACCTCCATCTCGAAGAACCATAATCCATTCAGTTGCGCAAGAAAGTCAGCGTCCGGGCAACAAAATGACTGACCTCTGCGAACAACCGATGGAATCAGCTGATAACAGCCCACTTTCCGGAGGAACGAACGCATTTTGATAAAAGGTCATGCAACCCCCGGGTTACTCGTGGACTGTCTGCGTAAGGAGACGTCTTCATTCCTCCATATTCTAATCGCGCAACGTCAATCGAGATTTTGACCGCAGATAACCTCTCGCCTCATAACTATGCGACAGGTAGATGAATTGGTGGCGGCGGAAAGGGACCGAAGTTATCAGTGGCAGTGGGGAAAGATGAAACAATGCCAAGATCGATTCCGATTCCGATTCCCTAGATTCTCAGATCCTCCATAAATCTCTGTTGCTGGCTGTCATTTTGATTTTTATTCTTATTCTGAATCTGAATCTCGACAACAAAAATGAGGATTTTTGAAACGCAGAAGCGGCAAAGATTTCTTCGCCTAACCGGTTTGTTTTCTGCATCTCTCCGCCACCCTCTCCTGCCTTTCACGATGTTCCGCAAGTTGCATAATATCAAAAACGCGCCTCCTCCCACTGACCAACTGATGCGAAATGAAGTGAACATCGGTGATCAAAAAAATCGGGATTCAAGTTTTTTTCCTGGAGTTTTTAGTTCTCGGAATCTCGAAACGAGAGTAGTCAAGAGATGAGGCGACGACAAAGGTTGAGGCGCGGAAAATTGTAAAAGTCGGCGACCAGAGGAGCGGAGCGGAGAGAGTTTCGGAAACATCTGGTGTCCGTCCATACAATCATAAAACTCACTAGCGAGAGTAAGAATGGGTAGACTTCACACCATGAAACTCGAAAACCAAACAGGGGACCACACACCTAGGAGAATGAAAGTGGGCGGTGCAAAAAGAGCAGCGGAATTGGAGAAAGGGGAGACGGCGGACGGAACAAGTTCAAGGAACAAAACGAGATTTTGATGGATGAGCTGCTGACCGGTGGCTTGAGCACAAAGTGGTCCGCTTCCTTGCCGCTCAACTCTTCCCGCCTCGCCAGGTTTCCTTGAGCATATTGGCATCAGCTGTTCGTATAGTGGACACTCTGGCCGCGGCTTCCCCCGCTTTTCCGCGAGGAGCCGTCGTCTCTTCCAGGATCATTGTTTTTTGACGTTTCCGTCGTTGGTTGACTCTTTTCTTTTCGAACGAGCCAAGAAGTTGGACGAACGCCTAGAAGAGACCACAGAGAAGTGCATCAACTGCTTCGAGACAGACAAAAAACTCAAGAAATTGGAGGAGCAGCAGACGAACGGCGTTCATCTTTTCCACTTGACCGCCACCATTCAATGTCTACCAGCTGGAAAGTAAAGAAAGAAACGAGCGAAATAATGCGAGACAAATAGTAAAGAAGATATGAGAGTTATGATCATTTCAAACACATGAGACCAGTAGAAGTGAAAAGCTGGGAGGAGATGGAATGCGCTGACCACCAAGGTGTTAGCGCGGATTCGGATTTGTTCGAAACAACACGGATGGTGTGAAACGACGCGTTACCGAGCAAACATTGCTAACCGAATGGAATGTGTGTCAGACAGGTCTCATCAGGTTTTCGATAGTTTTCCAATCTCAGGTAAACCGAAGATATCAAGGCAAAAACATATTCCAGAATTTGTGGAACAGGAGAAGGTGGACGCACACTCACACTGGACTGGACTGAACTAATAGTTCCATGAATCTAAATTTGTCCTTCTATCATTTTCCCGATCGCTTCCAATTGCCTATTGTTTGTTTTATCAGACCCGGTACCAGGGTCGCGGCCACCCTACTAGTTGATGACCATAAGGGTACATTGAAAGGGTGCGCAAACAGGTGGTCAAATTTTGGAAAGTGCAATTTTCACTTGGGTTTCATAATGTTTGGGAGTTGATAAGTAAGAGAAAGGGTTTATCAGAAAAGATTGAGAAGAAAAATTGAGGAGTGAGAACCCTGAGAACCAAAAAACCGTCGGTGTGTGGATGCGTCAAGCACACATGAAATTTTATGTGCGAAACTCGGTCGGTTTCAATGAAAACTGTTGAGAATCGGAAAGGAGATGGACAAAGGGGAAAGTGCTAGGGTGATGGTCAGTCAGATGCTTTTTGTGGAATTCTCGAAACGACTTTGTAGTTTTTTGAGAGAGGGTCACTATGGCTTGCTGCTGACTGTTTACTCAGCATAACTCTGGACATTGAACTATTTTCAAAACCTATTTTTAGAGCCTGTCATCCATGTTCTGTCCTGTTCCTCTCCTCATTTCAGATTTGAGAACGTATTAGAAGAGAGGGGAGGAGCATGGCGACTGACTAGATGATAAAATGAAGAATTGAATGGCAGACAGAGCTGGGCAAACTGAAAGGATGGAAAGATAAGATTTGGGCGAGAGGAATGCTCCAGCTTTTTGAAGAGAGGGGAGGCGAAGAAAAACAACAAAAACAACAACAAGAACAAGAACTGAGTGCTGAGGGGCCGCTCGGAAAAGACGAGTCAGATGTTTTCTCGGACGCCGCGCCGCGATCGACGGGCTCAGGATGAATGAGCCGAGAAAACGGACCTCGTGGTGTAGCACGCTTCCGGACCCGCGGAGCCACCGATGGACGGGCGGCCTCTTCTTCTTCTTCCCCTCCCCGAGAAAAAATCCTCTTCAATCATCAGACCAGAGAGCCATCCATCCTTACTTGGACATTCGCGTTTTGAACATGCGTCCGTCGTTGCCCACCCCGCCTCCCCTTTTCCGCCATCCGCTTCTCCAAGTTTTGCACGCGCCGCAAAAAAGCAAAGTTTTTGAGGCGAGCAAGCTGAGCTCGACGGAGAAACGGAAAAACGAACGCGACGAGTGGACAACTGAATTGATTATGACACTATACGAAGTTCGAAGCGAACAACGGAGGCAAAAAGAATTTGCTGCGCGGAATTTGTGACAGCCAAAAACATGGTGTTCCGGACTTCCACCGCTTCAAAAATATTCTCCAAAATGAGGAACAGTAATTTTAAAATTAGCCACGCGAAGATGCGTCGTGATGCTGATGTAGTTCTTTCCGGAAATTGAGAAAAGTGATGTCCCAGGAACAGAGCCCAATAAGAATGGAGGTCTCGACCGGAAATTGGTTTATCTACAGTATACCGAGCTCAAAATGGCACACCGAGTCGGTCTGGTTCTCATTCTCGAAATCATCCTAATCCGTGTGGGCAGTTGACTGAATTGGCTGATGTCCTCTGTCAGCACAGCACCATTTCAAGACACGTCCACTTGAAAAAGGATAATGCCAAAAGTGGGCGTTTTGTTCGTACTATCGTAAAAATGGCCGGGTCATTCACTCATGCTAATGCACTTCTGAGAGTGAGAGCCTTTGCCTAAATTGGCCCCCTCTCAAAAAACGACTGGGCGGCTTTCAGTAGTCACTCACTCGATCGCCCCGAAATTTGGTGGAGTCCGTCTTCTGGGAAAGAAAGAAAATGGGGGTTCTTCTGCGGGACCCTCGCGTCACTCATCTCTCAAATTTTTGCGACCTTTTTGGAAATGGGAACCGAGAAAAAGGAGAAGTGGTGACCAGCGGAAAAGTAATGGGCGCGGCAGTCTGACACAAAAAACACTGAACGAGCGGAGCGGCAGGGTCCGAATGTGAAAATGGAGCCCTGGGGGCGGATTAGAATATGACGGTCCCGTGGCTGAGAGAGTGGACACTGGTCACTCTTCCACTCTCCGCTTCTGGTCAGTATTCTTGCTCAGCGGCGCCGCATGAAACGCAATATCTTTTTAGTTGTAGAGGCTCGAAATCGTTGCCCGTTGTCCTCTGTTGCTGAGGACGGACTCAGGACTCAGATTCAATTACATGAACGGATTCATGAATTCGGATCTGGAGAAGGGGTGCGTCCTCTATGCTCACTACTTATTAGTTGGAATACTATAAATTAATAATGAACATGTCCCTTGTCCCCAATCGGAGGGTGTAACCGTATTCCCAAAACTTGTTCATATGAAAACGAAGTGAGAAAATATCGGAAGCTGCGCGTGTTTGTTATCTCTCTGTTATCTAACTTCAGAGTTATCAAGTTTTCAGCGGTAGTAAAAGAAATAATTGAGCTCAGGGGAACTGTTCAAGCGGTATTTTTCAGGTCAGCTCTCACAACGACATTCAGAACAAAACTAGCGTTTCAGAGAACAATACGGATGCTTGGTAGTCGTGTTTTGAACACATCCTCTCCCTGGATTGGGTGGGTGGTCCTACAGTATCATCAAGAACTAGGAAGGAAAGGGGTCTCAGCTGCTCATGTTTTATGAGTGAGGTGGAAGTGGAAACTATGCGTGTTCTGAACATGTTTGAGGATGTCGTGCAATACCAAACGCCTAGCTAAACGGCAAAGAAGCCAGTAGGCAGAAAAAAAGTCAGATGCGAAAGGCCAGCGGTCCGACTGAACGTCGTTCGTTGGTTTTGTTGATGTTTTTGTTTATGGCTTGCCGGAAAAAAAGACAGAGAGCTCCGTAAAGTTGTGCGCGGAAAGAAGCAGTTCTCAGCTGGTTGCCTTCGCTGACCTTCTCGCCTTCTTCGTCGTCGTCGATCCGGGAGAGCTGTGTTTTGTGGTTGTTTTTGTTGTTGTTGTGCCAGACTGACCGGGGCCGCCTGGAAGAAAACCATGATAGGGGGAGTTTGTTTACGAGGAGGCAATGGACCGGGGAACGAAGAGAAACTAAAAGTTACAAACGTTCGTTTTAAAGAAAAGAAGGAACGAAGTGAAAGCGCGAAAGAATCAGTGATTGAAGGAAGCAACGACACTCAGATCATCTCTGAAACTCCCTACTATACTCTACGACGAACAGATATCTTGGCTGTTCCAGCCCGTTTTATGCCCTGGTCATTTGGTAAACAAAACTGCAATTCAAGCCGTTTGTGGATGAGCCAAGACAGATAAATAGCCAAGAGAGGAATTAGCGAGAGGAGGTTCGACGGACCGCCGACTGAAAAGAAGGGCGGAGTCCGGATTTTCTCTGTTTTTTGGATGTCTCAGGGGCACTCAACCTTTAGACATTAGACACAAACATCGACTACGGTCTAATGAAACATTCAACACTTGTTCGGTTACTCACACTCACTTTTCCTGATTAATACCACTCAGACTGTCATTCATTGAATATTATCTAAGTTTTTGAGTGGTGGCTTGAATTTCTGACGCCTGTTTTCGAATTCTTCACAATGAAAAAGAAGAAGTAGAGATACGGTAGTCTGGTGACATGGGACCTGCCCATCAGAATTGTTATTGGATGGAGATGGAAAACTTGGATATGGAGCAGAACGGTAAACGTTCTCCAATTCCCTTGACTATGGGAATGAGGGTTAAGAGTACGACTCACAAAAAAGTTCTCTTTACGTGAAGCATGAAAGTATTGAAAGCGAATAACATTCCTTCCACCTCAGCTCAGCTGACCACTCCACTAATCGTAGTACTGGTCAGAGAGGGGCCAAGCGGTCCGTTGTGAAGGCGCGCCCACAAAAAAAGTGCTCGGGGTCCGGCGGCCTTTCCGTCTTCTCTCTCCATTTCATGCGATCCTTTGCGGCGCCGCTTCCCAAAAAACCTTGACGATTGGCAGAGCGCCGCTGCTCTCGCGGAGCTCATGCGCACAGCAAAAATTGAGCACGCGGACGGACCTCCATTTTCCGCTCGCTCCCATGCTCGACGTCTCCAGGTAACTTGAGAAAATGGCCGGAAGGGGACCGCGCGGCAGCCGCCCATGCCCAGTTGTAGTCGCCTGCTCCTCTCCGCGTACCTTGGGAGCCCTCGTCATAGTCCCTCGCTATTTTTGTCTCGATGCCATGAGGTCGTTGAGAAGTACCGCCCATAACCGTGGTGGAGGTAGTCAAAGAAATTTTGAAAGATTTCACAATCTTCAAGGTCCCTAGGTGGCACGGGAAGGAACATGTGAAATCTTGAGACAGACATACATGAAGGTGAAGAAATTCGGCGTCGAAAAGAAGAGAGAGCCACTTAAAAACGTCTACGTAATTGGGAGCAGTCTGTGGGCGATTGGTCATTCAGTGCCATTCGAAAAATGTCATCACAACCCGAACAAAAGAGATGTTTTTCATGACGGAGAGAAAGACGATTCTGAGAGGAACTTGTGGCCGAGTTTCCTTCCGTTTCCCGTTTTCCGCTTAACGCCAACGAGGAGGTAGACTAAAATCAAATTAATGACGGCCGATGGGGACAGAGGGACGAGGAAAACGGACGCGAGCTATAGTTTTTCTCATTATCTCATGGCCATCCGTCCATTCTGAAACCGAAACAGGACGGGCGAATGAGGAAAAAATCAAATTAAACTCCAAGAGAACCCTCACATGAGCTGAGGAAATGAGATGAGATGAGGAGATGCAAAAGTTCTTTGTCTATGTTTTCGGACCTTGCATACAAAAGGTAAAGCGTAACGGAAACAAGAGGATGTGTGCAAATAACGAGTGCCACGCGGCGGAACAAGGTCCAAATTGTTAATTTTACTTGTCTTGTTGTGTGGTCCGGTCACTTTCTTTACGTTAATTAAGTAATTTCCATTTTTCAATTCTGCAATTTTTTCAGAAGATGATTCTAAAAAAACGGAATTGTCGTTGAATGTGAAATGAGACATTTCTTGAGCTGTCAACAACAACATAGTGGCAAAACAACAACAAGATGCGCTTGACCACTAGTAGTCAATGAGAAGAAGCTTCAGAACGAGCTTCAGAGGAGGTACAGTGACAAAGAAGAGGGAGGACCTGCCGAGGAGTCCGCGCCTGCCGAGAAGACACAGACCAACGAAGCGAGCTCTTGAACAAGACGGGCACTCAGGTTCGAGGCACCAACTGCAAAACAACTCGTAAACGATATTTGGATAGACGGTATATATTTGTATTCGTGGTTGCGTTCCGCCAGCTAGCTGGTCATCGCTTCGCGGGCGGTCGAGGTTCAGATACAGCAAACAGTATGTAACAGGCGGTGGTTTGAACGGCTGCCTGCCAAATTGAGAAGGCACACTGCGCGGCGGCGGCGGATTACGCACCTTTATCTCACTTATTACCGAGTATCGGCACCGGAATTCGCTTTTCAAATTTGAATATTCAAAGTGTGTCAAAGTGTGATGAGTGCGACCTGTTTTGGCAAAACTTAGGTCCTCAACCTGCGTTTGTTTCAAAATTCGACAGTATGCCATGTAGCAAGATGCTCAGATTATCTTATCTTTCACACTTTGAACAATTTACTCTGATCTAATCCGGAAACGACCTAAGATTTGCGCGACGCCGCTCAAGAATTCCTTTCAATCAGAGCACATCATTCTCATATAAATGCAAATTTTCCGAAGGGAATTTCCCGAAGACCTAAGGTTTGGTCTGAGATAGAACGAAGATGTTCAGTTGACATCTGACCGACTGAAAACAAACTGTAGTTCAGTCCGGCATATGCAAAGAGCCGTTAGCTGAATGTGCTCACATTAATGGTCCGACTTTGAGATCTTGCGGCTGCTTTGCTTATTTTCAAAAAGAGCACATGTGCTTCTTAGCATTTCAATGCATAATGGACCGGACGATTGGTTTCTGGACTACGTGACGTTATTCAACGTTATTTCAAGGGAACGGGAAAACGGAGCGGAGGAATTCTCTCAAACGACTTTTCGAGAGACCTTTCCCAGACCTTTCTGGGGAAATAATCCCACGATCTCCTTTTTTCTCGTTGATCTATCTTTGAAAATTCAGATTCCGCACTCAACTTTCCCAGGAACGGATTTCAAAACCTTTCCAGAGAATGAGAAGTGTCAAGATGTCAGCTGCAGAGCGATGAAGTGCGGGGGAGAAGCCGAGAGAACGCGAGTTCCAATCCAATAAAATTGTGTAAATTTCATGGGTCAAAGAAAAGAAATAAAGACATATGAGCTCTCGGGAGTCGCGTTTGAGGTCCAGGAGATTCGAGAAACGAGACCGATGCAACTGTACAAAAGGAGGGGCAGAACCAAAGCAAAACAGAGGAACAGAGGGCAAAAAAGATGAAAAGAAACTTTGGAGAAAAGTTAAAAGAAGGATGACAGATTTGGAGAGGCTAACCAAAGAGAAACGGAAGTTAGCAGTAGTGATAAGAGAGCCTACCGGCGGTCAACAAACACGCGACCGTCATCCTGCGCACCCTCCCGCAATCGCGTGCTCTCGAAGAGCACCCGGGAGCCGAACTCATCTAAGCGCGTCGAAAACAATCTCTAAATCTTAACAAACGCTTACCGTGTCGAGCTACTTGTCGGCCAAGAACACTTACGCACCTTTTTTCTCTTTTAGGCTCACGCGTTTTTATGCTCGGTCTCACCGCAGACAGTCTGAGTTGGAAGGCGGATCTGATAGGGGTGTTCTGGGAGGATGAGTAGACAAGTTGTGGCGTAGGTAGACAGACAGCAGGAACTCCCTCATGCTGCGAACGGGGACTGATGAAAACACGGCACTCGAGATTGTTGATAGAAACATGGAGATGGGATAGCGATCATCCTCACTCATCACGTGTCGCCTCAACGTTCCATGATAAAACATCATGCCCTTGGCGTGCATGTGGAATTACTCTAGCATTCGGATGTTCTTTCCGGAAGTCAATATCAGTCAACTGAGAATTCAGGGAAGAAAAATGCAGAAACAGGGATGAATTTAACAAAAAATCAAGACTTACGGTATTTGAAAGCAGTTGATTGGAAGAGAAGTCGAAGGGAATGATTCTGAAAAATGAAAATCTTCTTTACTCAAAATAAACAGTAAAGAAGCAAGAAGCAAAGCAAAATGAAGATATCTGAAAGAAGAAATACTGTAAGAAAAGCACTCAGACGCCAACACAGAAGCACAAGTCACTTAGATTCTGAAAATATAAAAAGTAAAGTCGGAATCAGAAAGAAAGTGGCTCGAGAGAAGGCGTCGGAAGAAGGATCGGAATGAAAACATTCATCTCGACAGAAATGGAAACAGAAGGCGGTACCTTGTACCGTACCATTCAATTTTGTATTTATTTTCAAAAGCCTGACATTTATGTTTACATTTTACAATACAGATAGGAATGGAGACGTCTAGGAGGATGACTAAGGGGAACGGTAGCTGGAACCAAGATCCAGGATTACAGGACTAGAAGGACGGAAGACGCGGCGGCTTGCGGAAAAGTTTGAAACGTGTGTGTCATCTCGATTGCGCAATATGCAAATGGATGTGCATCTTCCCGCATGTGTGGCCCCGTTGGAAAACCAAGTGGCCCCGGCGCTCTCCCCGCTTCCCGGTCTCCCTCCCGCTTCGATGACGAAGACGAAGCGGCGGCAAGTGACCAGAACGCGAAAAGAGTGTGGACGCTCGCGGAGAGCCGCACGTGGGAGCGGCAAAGCCCGAGAAATTGTGCGAGACCGCGAAGCGCAAGGGCGTCCGGAGAGGAGGCGGTAGACTCGAGGAAGGCGGACTGACGAGAGAGGCGGCAAGCGGTGTCGCCAAGCCGCGGACGGCTAACGGAGGGACCGTCAGGGAGTGGGTGTCCACTGGCAGAACTGACCGAGACCCCGTTGGCTGGCAATTAGTTGAGGGCGACCGCCTTGAATAGAGTGGCGCGGAAGGGAGACGCCAAGCGCTATTGCCGCACGCGAATTCAGCGAAGCGGACTTTCCGCAGACCACTGAGCCACGCCCCCTTTTCCTCGAGAAGCTGAGAGAAAACTTTGCTGACCTTGCTCTCCCCCTTTTCCCGCGACCGACCGCCTGACGCAACGAGCGGAAAGGGCCCCGAGAAGAAATTGTTACGCAATCAGGAGCACTTTCACATGGGAGGAGGGACGCAAGCTCATTTCCTTACGTAGGGATGCGTCGTCGTCGGCGCAATTGAAAGGAGCGCATCTTCACTTCGTTCACCCCACAAACTCGGTCCGTGCCAGGACATCATGCGTTTATGTTTTTATGACATTTTAAAACGGACGGCGGCTCACCGGCGACGGGAAAAGGGAATGTGTGACAGGAACGCATGAGTCACAAACACATTACGTCTGGGACAGTCGACTGACCGGAACAAATTCATATTTGAAGAGTGAAAAGATGAATACTACTGTACGAACTCACATCGGAAAACCCTCCATCCAAGTTTTCAGTTCCCGCATCGCTGTTCAGGCATTCCTAAAGAAAGGGACCAAGACAATGGGAAGCGGTAGCGGCAGACGCGGAAAGCGCGTGCATGATAGATGTGGTGGTCACTCTGGTGTCGCAAAGTTTGTGTTCACTTCAATGGATTTGTTGTGAAATTGGCTTAACGAGAAGAATCGGTGGTCACTAAGAGACGTCAAAAATTCTGAAGCGTCGGCTATTTGTTATTGCAGAAGAAGAACGATGGTCACAGAGGCCATTGGCTTCAGCTCCCAGAGACCAATTGTGTAACGACTGAAATGGAAGAGGGGAGGGAAAGTGAAAAGTCGAATAAATGGAGCATTTTCAAAACACTTCAAGATTGATAAGCACTGGTCACTCACTCCCCTCAAAAGCAGCTGATAAGTTTCTCCAACGGTCACTCCGTTTCGATTTGGAACCAGCTTCAACTGATAACACTTTCCACTTCCAAACGCGTTGGAATTGAAAAGCATCAAAGATGTTTGGCCTGGAAATCAAACAAAAACGTCAGCGATTCTTCCCGAATAGGTCAACTGACCAGTTATCAGTTTTCTCGAAGAGAAAGTAAAGTTCCTAGAGGCTGTCAATCAACTGCCATGTTGCCCCCGACCAACCGACCGAGTTTCTTTGCTTTTTGTCTTGCACAATAACCTTCTAGAACTCCGAAACTGATGTCAACTTCTCTCCCGATTCTTCTCCGTTCTTGGCAAACCGACTGGGCAGAGACTAAATGCATGGACAGCTCCTTCCTCTCGTGCGGAGCTCAAATTGCCTCAATTTTTCCAGCGTTCCTTTCTCTCTCCCTTTCTTTCAGTTTTGCATGCATGCTCACCCTCGTCTAAGGGACCAACGCTGACCAGTCGAGATGAACGAATCAAGCTGCAAGTGGTCAAGAGAAGATTAAGGAGATTGCATCGGATTAGTTCTTGTTAGTGTGCACTTATAGGGGGAAGAGGAACTCTGATAAAAGAATGGCATGCTACATGAACACTGATGCCTCATCAGATTCATCATCTCTTCTGGCTGATCCCTGTTCCGGTGTTGAGTTGAAAACGGATTATGACTGGATATGCTTCAGGTGTTACGTGTGCCTTTCCGCCGGCAAAGAGTGTTCGGCTGAGCGAGAGCCAACCGGTCAACAAACTTGCAGGTTGTGTGTACTTTTGGTGTTGGTAGAAGAATTGCGTGGCGAAGCCTGACGTGGTTTCGCTTTCCTTTCCCGGTCGCCCGCTTCTTCTCCCCTCTCCTCGAACTCCGATCCAAGTCCCACCCAAATATTTGCCAATGTTCATAATAGCGGAAGTGCTAGAGTCTTCCTTTTCGAGTTGGAGGTCACAGGAAACGGAGAGCAAAAGTCCGCCTGAAGACTTTTCTCCCGCATTTCAATAGAGGCCCGTCCCGTCAAACGCAGACCTAGAACCCGCAAAAACTGTTTGTTTACCAACACACCGAAGACAACAAGATGTCAGAGGCCGGCGTGTTATGCAGTGACAGACTGGTAGGGGGCTTCAACAAATTGCGAACAGGGGACTCTTTTCGTCTTTCGTCGGCTTCAGCTATTTTTCTTCCCCGCGGTCCGTCGATTTCTATTTCCGTCGCGTTCTCAGCTGGCAGTAGCCGTCGGCGTTCAAGACCACATACTGGTCAGTCTAATCAACGTGTTTTTCAAAACATCAACAAGCTAAGCAGACAACAAAAAGGGGTCCGTCTGCAGGCGCCGAAGCAATAAAACACTTTGATGTTTGACTCCACACGAGGTGTCAGTGAGCAAATGAAATTAAGTGGCAATGGGAGAGAAGCAGACACACATCATTTTCTAAACAAATGTGAATGCCATAACACGTTTCAACACGTCGTCTGGTCAGAACCTGCAATTAACAAACCACCGGAAGCAGTTCTGCACTACTCCTTCAAAACCCTTCATTAAAACTGAGAATGTTTCAAAATCTGCCTGAACTCCTGGAATATCAACTATTCAAACATCACAAATGTTATCAGTTGCAGAGAACTTTTGTCAGGTGTTTGGTCAGGTCACATTGTTGTTATTGCTCCAAGAAAACACTTTCCGGTGGTTCATTGCATCACTTTCTTGCACCTTTTGCTTCCGCATAGCACTAAACGTCGAAGGTGTCAGTTTCCTATCGTAACGTCTAGAATTTCGCTCAAAAATTCGGCTTCTCACACAATGACCGCTAACGATTTCACCGCGTGAGCGCAACCCGCCGTCCGTTGACTGCTGACCGCCGACCGCTTTTGATGACGATGACGGAACGCGGCGAAAACTCTCTGGAATTGAAGAAGAAGACAGACGACGAGAGAATGGCTACTCGCATGTTCCACATCGGAGAGTTCCAGTGAGACGAGAGGGGCTTCTTGAAAAAGCACACGACTCGGCGAGGACGGGACGAGAAGCCTTCCGCTTCAAATTCAGAGGGACCATTGAATCTTGAAGAGCGAAAAGGCTAGAGAATGGTCAACATGGGGAGACGGCGAGAAGTCGGGGTGGGGAGAGGGTCCCTTCTCTTTCTCCCGCTCTTCTCGAATTGCCTGCCGATGGGACCTTTTCCTCCCGAAGAGTGACCACCCGTTGCGCCATCGCAAAATTGAACACACTCGCTAACGAGAAAGCGAGGGACGAACATTGACCAAAAGGCTTCGCCTTAATTCTATTTTCAGTGGTGGCACACGGAGCGAATAGACAAATTCCTCGCCGCTCCGATACTATTAGTGTTTGATTCAGTTTAAGGGGTGGGAGGAAGGCTCGTTTTCTCGATTCCCCCGCCATTTTAGCCATTTTGTCGCCGCCGCCCCGGGTCATCATGATTGACGACGCGGAAGATGCGTTGTGAAATATGGAGAAAGGGGGCAAACAGTGCACACACAGGCAGACAGTACGAATTGAAACGGTCAAGGCATGAAGCATCACACGCGTGTGGGTTATCACCATATTCAAAGCGCGAATTGAATGCTGGTGTGTGTTTGGATTCAATAGCGAAACACACATAGTGATGATAACAACACGTGTACTTCAAGACGACTGTCATATTCATTCCATCTCATTTCTATTTCATTTTCCTTTTGTCATAGCACTTAGGGACCAGCAAAACACTCTCAAGCCTTGAGGGATATTGAAAATGAGAGAAAAGTTCCAGGTTCTAAAAAGAAAAGTGGTTTAGCTTTCCGCATGTCACTCCAATTTTCTTCCGGACGGCAAGAAGTCGAGTAGCCGACAAAACGAAACCTACCCAATTCCAAATGCATATATCATACGCTCAAGAGGAGAACACGGCGACAAGCTTTTTTCACATCCATTTTTGAAGCGCAGAACCCTCCGGCTGAACCCGTAATCCTTGTCTTCCGCTCACTCCTTTTTTCCATTCACCTCTCAGACAGACCAATGGATGGACCGCTGAGAGCACAACAAACTGGGACCGGAAGATGAAGCTTTGTATAGCAAAAACATCGGGGAACGGACATCCGTCCATTCGCTCATTCGTCGGGACCAACATGGGATTGAAGATGTCACGTGTTGTTGTTGTCTTGTTTTCGTTTAGAACTAAAGTGACGAGAGATGACCTGCCATTTGGAAAATGTTGCGGAGAGGGGGCATCCGTCAACATCACTCATCCGGGAGTTTGTTTTTGCTTGGGAATCTAAAATGACTAGAGCAATCACCTGATCAATCTTCTAAAACGATGCAAAACGCGTTCCTTTTTACTCTTCGGGGGACACCAAGTCTATCAATTTTTCATATCTCATATCTTCTCAAGCATTCCCAGTAGAATATCTTTTTCCGCGTCCTCCTCGTCTTCTCTCCAAGTTATTACCATTGCATTCATCGCCAATATAAGTTGCTTGAGATTTGAAATGCGATATTCCGCATGAGCCGCTTTGGCAATTAATAAAAACGCGAATGGGATGCCGCGAGCCACTATGCAATTCTCCGCGTCTCGTCCGCTTCAGGCTTTTCAGTTGCGCAACAGCCTCGGGACACAAGACGTGTCCCGTCCGCGTGATGCCGCTAGAGTTCTTCAAACTGACCACTTTGTGGAGGGAAGGGAAGGGGGCAAAAGAAATTCGACCCCGGCTGGACGACGGGGACCGACGTGTGCATTAATCAATGTTTATTAAATTGAGACGGCAAATTTTCATATATTTCACACGCCTGCATTATTTTCAGCTGCTCTCGGTTCCCCAAGTTTTCCATCTGGCAGGGTCAACAGACGATTTCATGGAAAAACTGGTTGAAGAATCTTAAGGGAACAAACTCTTCTCATTGGGATGATGTTTTTGGAACTTTGACACATATCTGAATACCTGAAACTATAATCCCATGAACAGAACATGTCAGCGCCAGAAGTTGTAGGCGTTCGTTCTGACCAATACGAAACAATTTGAGTGGAACGGCGTTCCACGGAACACTCCCGAGATGAGTCGTGTTGGTTCTGACACCGTTGTAGTACGAAGTTTTGGAGCCGTTCCACGAATTCCTGATCGAATCAGGTGAAGGAACAAAATGAGGGACCGACAATGAAAATGGCAAACCAAAAAACAACCGAGTTTTCAACGAATGAATATACATGCACTTTGATTAACTGAATTCTCACAAAAAATCGAGTCGAAATACAGAAAACTCAAAAGAAAACTGTTTTTCCGCGTGTCTCCATCGCGCTCCGCCGCCCGTCGCCACGCACTGTCTCCAATTATAGTGGTCCGTCTCGTCTCCCCCTCTCCCCTCGCCTGCCGACAATACATATACGTCCTCTGTGCGCCCTTGAATCAGTGCCGATTGGTGTAATGGCTAGCAATGGCCAGTTCCATCCGCCCCGTTGTGGGTTCGATCCTCCCCCTGGCGAACAGTAGTGCGCCAGGGAATGTGAGCGCCGCATTGCGCGGGCTCCTGAGAAGAGGAGATGGATGGGCACCAGTCGGAACTTTTGCAATTTTTGTTTTAATTTTGCAAGTTCAAATGTAAGCGAATTTGATGCTGGATAGCTCTTTTTATTTCTCCAATCTACAAGAAGCAGAAACTGATCATTCATTTGTGTAAAATGAGCAGAAAACACTATTCAGGTGAAACAGAACGCAACTCAACTTTTTCTCCATTCGAAACACCAATGAATTCTATGAGATATATTGCGCACTAGTTCTCTAGTCACAGGGCGGTTGCATGATCTGTCTATATATCAAAAACGTCCAAATAATATCCAGTTTATCATCATTTCTCCGTCTTCAAGGTTGTGCACTTTCCGACGAACATCTGGGTGGTGTCGACGAAATCGCAATGATGGGAAATCATGTTCGATCTGTTCTAATCTATTTTCTTATTTCGTAGCATGATCAGACCCATTTTTTGGCAGCAGACGTAAAGTGTTCGTTTGTCGGATTAGTAGGAAACAATTTGGCTGGAACGGACATCCACGGAACGGCAGAGTCGTGGTGGTTCTGACAGCGACGTTCCGTTTTGATACAATGTTTTGTAACTTGCGGAAAATTGAGTCGTACTAGGTGTGGTGAGGGGATCGAACACATTTCTTCAAAAAGAAAGAGAGGGATCGGTCAGTGTGTTTGTTTCCAAATCATCGGTACAAGAAGAAGACATATTTCATTCAAAAATAATTAGAATCTGTCAAAATCTGTCAAAAAGAACAGGAAAAATAGGACGAAGGAGAGAAAAGAGAAGATGGAATGGTTTTTTCGGTGACTTGCTGTGTAACAATCGCAATTGGTTCAAATTCAGTCGAAAATACTGGAAAGGCGGAGTAGTTCTACTCGTGAATGACTAGATACATGAAAATTAGAAAATGGTTACAGAGGGAAACGAAGGGAAATGATTCATGTGGTTTTATTAGCAGCGATGTTCTCCTGACTCTTCAAATCTTTGAACACGCGATCGATCTCGTAAATCGGCACATCACAGATCAGACAATTGGTTCGTCTTGCAATCAGCACTACAATTAGTTCAAGTAGAGGAAAACATCTCGGTCTCACTTACAATAGAAACACACGACACAGTAGTAGTGTTGGCAAGACGGCGGGTTCTTGCGTTCATTGAGAAAACAGAGACACGCGGTGCAGTAATCCTCCTCGTTCTCTTCTTGAGCAGCATTAGACATTGAGAAATGAGAAATGGGTCTGGCGGCCTGCAAAAACCGACAGAATAAAACCAATTGGTCAACTGAACTGGTCAAAGATCTCATCTGATCGGTGAGAAAAGAAAAAGCAAATGAAAAGTGTTACAAGGGAAGGAAGAGATTGGAGAAGGTAACGCATGTGAATTGAAAATGCAGATGAGTAGCTGGGTCACATCAGTGAAGAAAAGAAAGATGAGGAAAAGGGATTCGATGAGGGGAGGAGAAGGGGAGAAACTGGAAGAACGAAAAAACGTTTTGTTCTTCTTCTTCTCCCTTTCTCTTCCTTCTTTCCTTCCTTCTTCCCCCTATCTTCCCATTTCTCTCTTTTCCGAATAATGGAATAATGGAGAATCCGCAGTCTTCTCAATGTGACTTTGGAATAGAGAAGGGGGAAGGGGAGAAGGAGAACATTACAGTTTGAAGACGATGACGAGACTTGCCTAGAAATGGTAACTGCGGACTGGGAACTGGAAAGGGGAATTGTGTGTGGTTAGGAATCCTCATTAGAAGCATTGAAATTTCACAACGCAGTTTCTCAATTATTTTCAGATTTGCAAAACGCAAAACTGTCGGTATTCTAGGAATCTACAACAAAACTGTTGGTTCTCAAATGTTTCTCTTGCTACTGAGACCTAGAACCAACAAAGCAACCCGGTTCTACTTCTGCCATAGAAACGGAAAGCTGGTTTTTTGGGTGGATGTATGAAAGTAACAAGGCAAAGCTGCTTGAGAGATGAAACACGGGACACGGATAGAAAACGTGGGAAAAAGAGCGATCGATGCTGTTCGGATCCTGCAGCTTACTGAGCCTTTTTCTCTGAAAAGCCTTGAACCAAAACCTCAAATAAAACTTATGAAAAGGTCTGTGAAGAAAAGAAAAACGCTGGTTTTCGCCGTTTCTCTCCTATCATCTTTCAGAAATGTGGCCAGGGGCCAATGGAGCCAAGTGAGAAAGACAACTTTTCTCTTTTGCACATACATATAAGAAGAAGAAACGGAGATATCATTTTTCTTCTTGTCGACCCGACAAATTGCCGCTCTTCCCCACCCTCCATTTTCTTTCTTTGTTCATCTTTTTCGTTCTCATTTCACAATTTTTATTGTTCACAGAATTTCAGACACTAAAATGAGAGAAAAAAAATTGAAAATACTTTTTTTAATGAATAAAAGTAAAGAAGAATCGAGTTGGTGAGAGAAAAATGGTGTTGGTGCAACAATTAGAATAGAAAGTTGTTACTTAACGAGTGTTTCAGCCGACTAGGCGAAAGAAAAGTCCAACTATCGAAAACTGGTCCAGGTATAGATTCTGCCCATCTACAACCTTTTCTCCAGAAACATCGAGACACTTCCATGTCGTATCTTCCCGTCTACGATTGGTTCGAACCCATGTGCGGTTATAAGTTCCAGAGAGTGTAGGTCCATCAGTTACACACTCGATGAAAGAATCCAGTGCCCATTTCGGTCTTCCAAATAACTCTACGAGCCCATTTGCTCGAAATTTGAGAAATTTGGCATCGTTCAATTGACGAACAGTGAAGATATGTTCTACTCTGTTGTTCTGGAAACGATAGATGTCACCTTGGTCACTCAGGCATTCCGGGCATTCTTCCGCTTTCTGCCGCTGGAGAGTTTCTGGAAATGTCATACTCTTTGACATTTCCAGACAACTGTAAGAGACAGCAATCTTTGCACTACAGTCACATGCACGAAATCTGAACAGAACTCTCTCTTTCTGGAGAACCTGCAAATGCAATCTCATTTTGGTTGGTTCAAAAAATTAAATCTTACATGCAGAATGTTTTCAAAAACCCCAACTGAATTCGATTGACATTCAGATTCAAGCAAACGGACAAGTCTTCTGACTGAGTTAGTTTTCTTGCGAAACAACTCTCGGAAACATCGTTGCACTCCATCAATAACTGAGTCTTTCAAGAAAAGTGTCATAAAGAAACTAGAATAAAGTGCATGGACCGCAGCAATTACTGAAAGTTGGTTTTCGTCCGGTGACCCTTTAACTTCCAGGGATAGATTTTCAACCGTGTGGCAAATATTCTTTTTTTCTTCTTTCTCCAAGCATACTTCCTTTTCCCATTTTTTTTTCATACGCAAGTCTTCTTCTTCTTCTCCTTCCTCTTCTTCTGTGTCATTTCCTTCCCGTTTATCGGATTGGTTCGTAACAAGTTTTCTGAGTGGAGGAGCTCCATCATCTAGCCTCTCGTTCTGATCTTCTTCATAGATTCTTTTTCGCCACAGACGAGTTTCTCTCTGGTTTTCCCTTCTTCTGGGAGCAGTGTTTGGATCTTCGAGTTTGTGGATCTCCTGCAAACCACATAAATTTGAAAACTTAACTTGAAGAAAAATAAAGAAATACATACAGTTTTCAAGCTGTTGAAGATTTCGTTCATCTCCTCCGTTGGATGTGACACTCCGAAAATGGTAAACAACTTCTAAAATAAGAATAAAATACAAGACGTGTGACGATTTTGACTTACATGCTTAGCTTCTTCAAGTTTCACATCGACTTTTTCCATCTGGCTTCTTGAGTTGTGGCCTGTGTGAACACCGTGGGCTTTTTCGACCGGGCGACAAGACTGTTCCGACTGAATGGACTCGATTCCAGGAATCGTCTGAAAACCTCAACTGAAGCAGTCGGAAGTGGGATGTGTACTAACCGGAGTTTCCGAAGCAACCGATCCATCTTCAACAGCTTCTCGGATCTCATCCTGCATGTCGACGGTTTTCTAAATCAGAATTCAGTCAGAAACGTGCATCAATTTTTTTTCCTTCCACCAGATGAAGAACCCCACTTTTTTTCACAAATGTCTTACATTTGCACGACGTCAAACACATCTCTTCAATCTGAATACATACCTTTATTATTTTCTCGTTATCTGGTTTCTCAATTTCCTGAGGCTCCGACATATTGATCAAATACAATGTATTTTTCTGAATTTTAAACACATTAATGAAAATGTAAAAGTAAGTGGAACGAGTTCAAAAAACACGGGAAAAGTGTGGACTTTTGGTCAAAAATAGATAGTAGGGGAGGCTGTACAATAACAAAATAACAAACAAAGAATGAGACTGCAAAAATGGGTATACATACGAAATTTTTGGCAATATCATAAAAAATAATTGATACAAAAAAAGTATAAAACGGTGGCTCTTGAAAAGCATGAGTCATGGTGATCAGGGAATCAGTAATCAGTTTCGTTGCTTCCCTTGTCTTCTCTGTTATTGCACGTTTCGAACGTGGTGACAAGATGAGATGTGGGAAGCGGATAGTTGTCAAGAAAACTAAAAAGAGAATGGACGAGAAAAAGAGGACGAGTGCACACCAGAAAAGGGGAAGGAGAAGATAACCCGGTTCTGTTACCCTTGCGGTCACAAGTTTGACCCCGCATCCTGGTATTTTAACGAGAAAATATCAAGTGGAAGCTAGAACAGCTAGATGAGCAACTTTGTCACATCTATGAAAAGAAGAAAGGTGAGAAAGAAGGTGAGTTACAAGTCGAGGCTTGTTGAGAAATGAGACACGGAGCACGAATAGAAAACTTAGAAAGAAAGCAATCGATGCTGTTCGGTCCGCAGCTCCCTTCTTCTTTTTGAAAGTTTGTGAAGAGAACGAAAACGCTAGTTCTCGTCTTTTCTCCTATCATCTTTCAAAAAAGTGTGGCCAGAGACCAACGGAGCCAAGTGAGAGAGAGTGAGTGTGACAGAACTTTTTTCTTTTGCACATGCATGTAAGAAGAAGAAATGGAGAACACATTTTTCTGCCCACCGCCCAATGACTTTTGACCTTTCTTTTTATTGAATGAAAGTTTGATGCCAACGGAAATAATGTAATTGAAGAAATGATAATGAAAAAATGAAGCAAATTTCAAAAAACCAATACAATCAATATCAGAGAATATGGGGAAATCATAAGTGCGAAGTGAAAGTTATATGAAGATAGACTGTTAGAAGTTTTAAAAATTGAAGTTGAAAAAAATGCAGTTTTTTATGCATTTTTTTATGAATTTCAGAAAAGTTGTTCAAATACGAGTGCACTTATAGAGAAGTCATCAAGAAGTAGATCTTTTCCGTCGATGATCACTTCGCTGTCCGATCCAATTTTCTTCCATCCGGAATCAGCCGATTCGCGTTTCATACGACACCAGGTCTGGACGTTACATCGTGAAGGATCATCACTCTCCTCTTGTACTTCCATGAATGACTGAAGAGCCCACCGGGAATCATACATTTTCACTACATCGTTGGCTTTGAAGTTTTGAAAACTGCAGTTATTCGAACGGTGGACAGTGAAGATATGAGTTGCTCCAGCAGTTTTCCAAGGATTTGGAGAGCCTTCGTTGATCAAACATTTTTCGCACTTCTCAGTTAGTCGCGTCTGTGCAACGATATCACAGAAGGATCCATTTACGTTGATGTCCAAGTGACCAAACGAGGCAAAGTACAGTCTTGGATAACAACCACATTCCGTCAATTCGTACATTTCTGGACCTTTCGAACTCTGAATTGAAAGTTTCATATTTGTTTGAACAAAAGAAGTATTACGTTGAGAAGGTATTCCAAAAGACAGACCGGACTCAACTGAATTGCGGGCCCCAGAGCTCGGGATAATTTGGAGACAGACGTGTTTTTTTCAGTGAAAAGTTGCCAAATACACTGTTTCACTTTCTCAGTAGAAGGTTTTTGAAGTTGGCGACGGAGGTTACGACCAGCAAACAAAAGGTGTACGACCGCTTTCAAAGAATTGTCTGCGTCGTTGTTTGTTCCCACCAGGTCGAGATGACGGAGATTATGCCGGAAGTCAAGTTGTTCCTCATGACTTTTTTTTTGATTGCGCTCGTAATCTTCACACTCTTTTTTCAACCGCTCTTCTTCGTCTTCATCGCTGTTTGAAGATCTTCTGCATCTTTTTTTGACAGCCACGACACATTGGCTGTTATTCTGTTCTTCACAGCCTCTTTTTCTGGTAGGCGTGGCAGTATCAGGATTCTCGATTTGGTGGATGTTCTGCAAACAGAAATTCCATAGGAGATAAATCAAAACATGTTTTCGAATTAGTTGTTGTTTTGTACACATTGAAAATAATAATTGAAAAAAACTCACCATTGAAAGGGTTTCGAAAATTCGATTGATTGGCTGGGTTTGTGACGGTCCGATAATGGCCAACACCGCCTGAAAAAATAAGTGAAATTCAGAACACAAAGTGTTTTAGTGAAACATTTTTGGAAAATGTGAATCTCACTACTTACTTGCTTTGCTTCCTCCACTTTCGTTCTCACTTGTTCCATCCAACTTCTTGGGTTGTGGTCTGTGTGCACCGTACTGCAGGTTCCATTGTCCAAGCAATGAACCATCTCTCTCCGAACGATCTCGATCCCAGGAATTGCCTAAAAACGAACAATGTCGAAGAAGTCCAACGTGGAATTAGTCCTTACCGGTTTTCCCGAAACGATCAAGCCTTTTCCGAGAGCCTCTATGTCTTCCTTCGGGATGTTGACGGTCCTCTGAAACTGAGTTGAAAATAGTATTCAAACCGTTTTTTCTCCACCAAAACAGAAACGCAGACTTATGTCTCATAACAGTCTCACATCTTCATAATCTAAAAACATACGTGGTTGGGATCAGTGTCGAACTTGTTCTGGACAGGATCCACTTCAAAATTTACTTCTTCAGAGCCATCGTCCCCGACTTCATTCTGAAAATTTTTTTTTTAGACTATGAAACTCATGAAAAGTACATCTCCATTTTCCATTCCATGCTGTTGATCAAAATCCTGGACATATCCCCCTTCCACAACGTGACCCTGAAACATTGTTTTATTTCGGACCACGCAATTCATAAAAACTGCCCCACAGTGTTCATAAAGTCGGCGTCTCCTCCGAGTATGTCCACAACGTCACGAGCTTCTTCGTTCCTCCCGTCCAGCTGCTCCTCATTGTTGTGCAGATTCTGCACTTCTTTTTCGGCGGGATCCTGAAAGTGTTCTCTGTCTCCAATGTAAAATCTTCTGAGAACAACTCACCGCTTGATTGGGTACCTCGGCGACATTGTCAGCGGCTGGATCATTAATCTGCATCAAATTGTCGTCAGGAACATTTCCCTGATCTTCGGCGTGACGACGCTGTTGTTCAACTCCGTTATGCTGATCTTCTTCTTCGATGTCGGCTGGATCCTGAAAGTTTTTACTATCTTCTATGTTAATTTTTCTCAAAACTGTTAACCTCGTCGATATGATTTGCAGCGGGATCAATGTTCTGAACGATATTGTTCGCATCAGGAATGTTGTTCTGATTCCTTGTGCTCCGTCCTCTTGTCAACAATTTTTCCGGTTGAACGACAGTCTGCAGAGTTATCTTTCTTTGAAGATTGGTGATATTAGTAACTCACCTTCTTATCCATAAGCCAACTTTTAAACCAAACGCTCAGCAGTTTGTGATCTAAGACTGTATTGCTGATTCTGTTCCACACAGCTTTGTACTTTTTAACAATGTCCCATCGAATGTTGAGTTTTTCTACCTTGTTCCCTCTCATGTACTCCTCTGCATTGATTGTGAAATCCTCACGCAAAAAATGGATCATTCTTCTGTAGTCAGAAATCTCGTTGATGCCTATGCGTTCCAGGTCTTGAAAGTGAGCCAATCTGTTTTCCGAGCTTTTCCACAAAGTCAACATTCTTCCGATACGGTTTACTCCAAGGAAGCCTTCCTCGGCAATCGCCGTCTTCTCACTCAATGAGGCACACTCATTTTTCACATGAGGCATTAACAGGCGGGCTAGGACCGGGTGCTGTTTGACGAACGCCTGAAAAGATTTTTCTGAGATGTAAAAGGATAACTTTTAGTTGAAAATGAATAAACTGAACAAAATTTGTGAAACGTTTACTGACCTGGAGCTGGGCTTCCTCGTCTGATGTCGGTTTATTACTGCTCATCTCGATGTTGGTTTTCTGCAAAGGAATCAAGTATTTATTGAAAAAATTTCTGAAAAAGACTACTGATCAAGAATCTGGCGAAATAGAAGAAAAAACTGCAGATTATGCATGGAAAAAGAGTGAACTTGTGTTCGAAAAACAACATATATATTCTATCGAATGAGAATGAGAGAGTGAGTCTGCGGCGGAGCGGGCTTGCATAGTCCCTAAAAAATACTCCATGTGTGCGAAGAGGAGCTGACGATGCTTTTTTCGAATATTGGGTTTCCGAACACAATTGGGAGAAGACAAAGCGAATAGGGAAAGAGAAAAAGAAAAAACCAATGAAATGTGAAAAACGGATGGTTGTCAAGAGAACCAAAAGGAGAATGGGCGAGAAAGAGAGGGCGAGTGCACACCAGAAAAGGGGAAGGAGAAAATAATCCGGCGTCGATACTTTTGCTGCTACAAAGTACGCAGGAAAGATTTTGAACGACAGGCTCCTTGAATTTTGGCGGACCATACCGAATAGAATGATGTGGCATCGGCCGCGTGTTCAAAAAGAACTGTTTATGATTTTGCGAATAAACATTGTGTAACCGGAGACCCAGGCTTTCTCCAGAAAAGAGTGCGAATGCGGAAGAGGCAACAAGACAGTAAGGGCAGAAGACATTGACTCTCTGTTCAGCAAATCATCCCCAATTGTGCGCGGGTGGCAGCATCACAATGGCGAAAGGAAACCATTCGTTGTTTTCAGTAATTACTTGCTTACAAGTGACAAAATTGATTTGACAATAAACAAGAGAAACAAACGGTCAATTTGATTGTTGAAGTGAGAGTTAATGGTATTTTTTATACCATTTACAAGCAATTAAACGGATATAGGGTAATATTTTAGGGTGCTCTAAAGTTTATGATCGAAATAAAACGGAATCGATTAGATACTGTGGACGATTGTGAGTCAGAGGGTGGGGAAATGATGAAACATTGCTGTCTGCGTCTTACAATGAGGAATTCGGATCTGACAGAATTGCATTTGTTTGAAAAATGACTCTTGAATTGAGTGAAGCAAACTTTCTACTGTTTAGAAGTCAGTTGTTTTCAGGTGATAGGTGTTTCCTAATTCAACAGCACACTTTTCCTTCAAGGTCATAGTAGACAAGAATGATTCACCTATCCGTGCCTGCACTTTTTCCTCCCACACACTGAAGCCCACAGTCCTTGGTTCCCTCGTTCCCCTTCTCTCCGGCCACTGTCCGCTGTCATGTCGATCCCCTCTACAAGTTCCTATCAGTGGGGGCTTGTGGTGTAGTGGTTAGCACACTTGTCTTGCGTTCTATTCCTGGAAGTTCCGATTTACCCTATGAAAAAATTCAAAAAAAAACCAAAAAAAACTGCAAGACAAGAAACCCGGGTTCAATTCCTGGCAGGTCCAAATCTTTTTTTTTTCTTTTTTTGCCCAATTTCTAGCTGACAAAAAACCGTTCAGGACCAGCCGTGGAAGATGATATTTCTAAGTAATCTACAAGAACGCAGTCATTTTTATTGACAAAAAATGTATTCAGCTACCAGCTGTCACTTCTCCCTTCAACACCCTCAACATCTTGATTCTTTGTATCCTCAATATTGGTCTCAGTCCAGACCTTTCACCCTCAATCTACCATCTTGGTTTTTTATTCGATAATCTCTCTCCATTTTCATCGACTTTTCTAAATCTTGTGTCTTCTTCTCCTTTTTTTCTTGTCATTTTTTGATTTTTTCCAATCACCGATTCGAAAAACCCCGGACACTGAAACCCACAGACTCTCCAAGTATATAATTTTCGTTTTTTTCCTAGTTAGGTTTTCTATAACGCCAGTAAAACACAAGCAAAAAAAATTTCAATGAATGAAGACAAAAAACCGAGAAAACTGGTCAAACAACGGTTTTCTCTTAGAATCTTTAGCATGTCAAATTAAAAACTTTAAAACAGCCAATTCCAGTTTTTAATTGAACAAATTTATAGGTCTCCGCTTTCTGTTCATAGTTGTAGTACATCGTTTTTGCTATATGAGCATACATGGAACACTTTCGGATCCTGTAATTCTCGAAAAACCCCAAAACTCAATGTAAAGTTTTTCATCTCTTCCGGTCAGGGTCTGTTGTAGATGAGACGTTTTCTAGGCCATCTAGGATCGCGTAGCCATGTTTTGAGAAAATATTTATCCTACCAGCTGTCATTCCACCCCTCAACACCCTCAACACCCTTCATCTCTTGTATCCTCATTCTGTTGCTCAGTCCAGACCTTACCCACCATCACCTCACCATCTTGGTTTTTTATTCGATAATTTCTCTTAATTATATCGACTTTTTTTTAAAGTGTGTTCTCCTACCTTTTTCTCATTCGTAGTTCTCATTATTTTTCTTCGAATTTTTAAGAAACTTTTTATTTTCAGAGCGTACTGAAGAATAATGGTTAATGCAAGCAAAATGCCAGCAAATGGTAGAACAGCAAAGGCTAAAACATCGAAGCAAGCTAAAAAGAGAGCAGCTAAACCTACAGCAGCCCAGGAGAAGGAAATGGAGGTAAGCACTCATTTTAAAACAATTCATACATTTTTTTTAAATAATTTTGTTTCAGAAGTTTTTGTCAATCCATCCCTACGTCAAGATTGTATTCATACAAACAATGCGAAGAGAGAAAACCGACGGGAATCTCCAAATCACAGAAGAACTGTTCAAGGATGCTGCGAATACTGAAGAGATATCTCTCAAATCAGTGAAAGAGCAATACATCCTGTTTAGAAGGACAACCTACTCGGAAAAATGTGACACTTTTTCGAAACAGAAAGAAGAAGAAAATATCAGAATCTTCAAGGAAATGATGGAAGTGGTCAAGAGAGAGGTTCTTGAGTTCCCACATAGGCATAAAGACTTGGATGAGCATGAAAAAAGACATTTCGTGGATTCCATCCGTGTTGTTGTGAACCAATACTGGCAAAAACTGACCAACGTGGAAATTAGTAGCGTTCAAATTGCAAAATGGATTATAAAATGGCAGAAAGAAGCAAAGAAAGACGAGGTAGAATTTAATCAAAGTTATTTTCGTTTAAAAAATAGTTTCAGCAGAATGAAGCCGAGGAAGCCGAAAAAGATGAACCAAGAAAAAAGCAGAGCGACCAGGCTGAGCAGGAAAACGAACAGGAACAGCAAACCGGACATGAGCAAGACCAGAGCATGCGGGACGAGCAAACCGGACCAGATTTCGAATTCGATGACCACCCAGACCACGAAATGGAAGAGGACGTGCCTTTTGAAGTAAATCCCACCGAGTCTCCGGTTAGTTTTCTTCTTTGCAGCGTTTCAGATAGAATACCCAGCTATTAACGAAATTGCTTTTCTTTTCAGAAATCGAGCCATGGAGGACTTGACGACATTGCTCTTGAAGAGGAGGAAGTAGTTATTGAGCAGGTTGAGATTTTTGGTAACCAAAACGTTTTGCTTGATTGCGAAATGACCGATCTCACTCCATCAACTTCCCCTAGTTCATCAGATAGCAGAGTATTCAATGATGTCCAAGGCCCAAACGAGAACCGATATGTAAGGAGATCAATTTGGGAGGATCTTATGAGTCCTTCGCTGCAAGAACTGCCCGAGTTGGTCCGAGACAGGCTTCACAAACATAGAGAGGCTATATTGAATGTGAGTGTTGTATTCAAGGGTGGCTCTCATTGTTTTTTACAGGCGGAAAGTCGGTTTCTACGGATGTCAGTTGAACCGACATGGATTACTGTCGGAAAACAAGTCAAACAACAAGCGGAAGTTGTTTTTCAGGCAAACTGTAGTCTTGTAAAAGTCAAGGACTACCTTTTGTTGCCCAATCTCCCAGGCAGAAACGACTGTTTCTTAATTGCCTGCGTAAACGCACTCTTCGTGTGTAAAGGACTACGCGCAATTTTTCAAAAGGAAAATTTCGCGTTTGCCGGGAAATTGGTGAGATTTCTGCAAAAGATTTTCAAGAACGAAGAGCATTCCGTCCACAATCTTCGTCTCTCACTCAAGCCTCAATTCCACGGCAAGCGACAACACGATGCCGCCGAAGTTCTGCATGATATTCTAGACGTAAGTTCGAAAAAAAGTTATCATATCTCTCAAAAACTCGTTTTACAGAACCTTGCGGACCTGTCAGAGCAATCTGTTGTTTTCGAGAAAACAAAGTGCCGCACTCATGAACCGAAACAAGCGGTTGTTTCCTTTAGTAACTGGTGGATGCCTGACAATGCTTCAATTTCTGAGGTTATAGAAAATAACCGTATCTCGGATGTAGAGTGCAAGCAGTGTGGCAACAACTCAGCAGCTAATCAGAAACCAGACCAACCAGAGCAGTCAGGCTCGCATCACATTGTGAACCTCCTTCATGGAAATGCCGCTCGTTTTAACGGAGGGGAAACGAACGACGTTTTCCAAATGTATGGTGCCTACTGGTACCTGGTCGCATTGATTGAGTACATTCCTGATCTTAGCCGTGAGAGGGGTGAAAAAGGTCACTACAAAACATGGATCCGGCACAGCAACGAGAAGAACAAGAAACACTGGAGATGCATTGACGGTGCGGACGACAAAACGACAGAGGAAGAAGACAAGTTCACACTGAGAGATAAAGAAATCTGCACAATGGTATTTGAGAAGATTGTATAAGTTTGATAGGCATCTGTCGCCCTTCACCAATAAACCTACCTTTTACAACTTGACCTTAAAATGAAAAATAATAAAGGTGTCTTTCATTCTACTGGTTTTGATCCTACCAAGCTGTTCTTGCATTTGCACTAGACTTCACACTGCCAAATCTGACAATTAGCACACACCCTATATCATTGAAGAGTTTCCCTGGTTCCCGAGATCTAGTTTCTCCAGACCCATGCTTCCCTCAATGTTTTCCATCAGGTGTGTCTACTTTCCGAAACGCCAGTTCAGGAAACCAATCATAATTGTGGCTTTCAAACTTTGGCTATAAACTACGGAACACGAGAATCTCACTCTTATTAAGAAAGAAAACAAGATGAAGAAGGTTTGATTTCTTCTGGATCTACTTTATTGAGTTAAGAAAATGATGGGGTTAGAAGAGTCAGATTGGGTGGTTATTGGAATGAGTATCATTGATGAGTAAACGGAGTCGAAATGAAGTCAAGGGATAAGTCAGTGTGTGTCAGTTGCTTTCCGGGTGCCGATTATTTGTTCCTGAAACTCATTGGTTACACTTTGTTCACAGTATGCGTATTCTAGTACCTGGTTTCTCCAGTTATGCATTGCTGTCTGCAGTTGGAGGGTCTCTTGTGATGTACTGAACTTGGGCCTTGGTGGTCCACAGAACCTTGAACCCCATCCACGTGAGGAGAAGACCAAACTGATTCTTCAGCCAGTCGAAGCACATTCTAAAAATACATAATTATCTTTACAAAAAAGCCTCGACACTAAGCTATGAACACCTCTTGGGTATTATCAAGAGATGTGTGACGTCTTGCGAAGCAAAATTCGATGATAATTATAAGGTGATTCACGGGTCAGACGGAACAAGCGGAAATGAACTTTCCGCTCATGAAAACGTTTCGGGAAACATTAGGAAAAGGAAAAACCTTGAGAAAAATAAGAGAAAGCGTCGTCTGTCCTATGTGGAGCTCGTGATAAACTGAAAATTCTTTCAGATTCTTAGAAGAGAAACGAATAACAACATTTTCAACACTGTCATTATCATCCACAATTATAGTGATTGAGAGTGGAGCCTAAACTTTCATGACGTTAGTAGGATTCTAACATCATGATAGAACAAAGATCCGGAGCACTTTTATTAATAGAATCTGAAACATCACAGAGCGATACAAACATTTCACTTTAATTAGGGATGAAGGGAAAAGACAGGATAATTGAAGGTGAATGCAGCAAATGGAAGAGAAGTTGAAGACTTAGAGTTTTATAAACTTGGAGTGTAAGTTTCTAGTTGTTCTCCAAATCGCTGTTTCTTGGCCTACAACTACAACCCGAGCCGCCCATCTTGAACCACTGTCGGACAATCCTGAAGTCGATTCCAATGACTTCAATGACTTTCTTTTTCTCGTCTCCGGTCAGACCTTTCACAACAGAGCACATCTCGTTGAAGAAAACAACAGCGTTCCGTGTCCCGAAACAAACTGCCTAAAACGAACCCTTCATTTCCAATTTCACTTTGATCATCTTACCAGCTTTGAGTGGATTGGGAGAAGGTCTCGGTTCTCAATTCTCTCAGGGTCGCTAATGAGCTCAGGTTGTGCATTCCTCAAAAATACACTTTGAGCCACAGGCAAACGATTGAGTGCGCAGTAGGTTGAGTAAGTGAGACGGGGACGCACGCCGAACTTCTTAGCAACGCATATTTTCTCTTCCGAAGACATGCGTTTCGTTTGGTCATTTAGAAGCAAGAAAAAACTCTGAGCTGCATCGAGGTGATAGATTGGCTCCTGAAAGTACGAGTTTCAAAAAATTCCACTTCTTGGCATTTCTCACCAGTTTTTCCAGAACAGAGACAAAGACTTTGTGTTCTTTTTCTGGGTTTGGAATCAGAGCATTCGTTTCATTCTGTCTGGTTTCCGAGATTTGAGCTGACAACGCAGCATACCCTCTAGCTAGCTTTTCAATGTAAGCATCTTTCTTTTTCTCTTTCTCAGCCTGAAAAATACAATTGACTGATGATAAATCAACTTATCTCACCTCGTTCTGCTTTGGAGCCGCAGAAATGTTTGCATTTTCACACGACATCGTTTCAAAGTGAAAAGAAAATAGTGCGAAAGAGTTAGAAAGACAAAGTAACACGAGGTTGCGAAAAAGGTGTATGGATTGGTGTGGATAGAAAGAGCATTTGGAAGCGGATTATGTGTAGGGTGTCCATGGGGAGTGTCCGTTACTCATGTCTGATAATTGGTAGGTGTGTGATAGAGGAGAGAGTGCAGCGATCTTTATCCTTCTTATCAGCAATATTGAAAGCATATCTCTCGGAATATCATGATTTCGAAAATGATACTGCTTGATTGGTACGACATAAGAAAATCTGGAGAAGTTTTTAAATGAGTTGAATAAAGAACGTGACCCCTTGACACTTCTAGGGTGGAAAAAAAAGCCGGTGGAAAAACTTTGCATTCTTGCGCACCGAAAAAGAAAATTCAGTAAGTTTCTCTTTTTGATAAACTTTCCTGATTCGATGACCCAATGCACACAAATTCTATCTGTGTCAAAATCTAAACAAACACGGGAAGAATTTTCCACAAACGAAGATTATTCAGAATGAAACGCGACTACGAAATTCGCAAAACACAGCGCCCCTGTACGTGTACGACCGGAGTGTCGTTGTTGCGGCGCCGGCCAGATCAAAGTCGCGCGAGAATAAAACAAGTTGTGAAAACCCGCCAATTCCCCGCCGCCCGTTCTCCGTCTCTCACTTTTTTAGACGTTGCGGTAATTTTATCTTACTTTTTTTCAAGTTTTTGACCACACTCACTAACGTACATTTTTTCTTCAAATCTTTTTATTTGCTTTTCTAACTTCTCTTATTCTTCCAGATTGAACGAACGCTGGAAATGGAAATCCAACGAGCGAACTTGAGAAGGTTCGAAGCTGTTGTTTCGACTCCCCAAGAATCACATGCGTGGCGGCGGACGAGCGATGAAAGGCCAAAAGGAAACCTCGCTGAAGCCAACTCGAGTGAGGCTGGACAGAAAATGCAAAGCGGCTCCTTCGACTCCACTGATCCAAGAACGAAGAATCAGAGCGAGAACTGCACAAAAGCAAAACCATCAACCGCTCATTTCTGCGGAGTTCTCGAATTTCTGGATTACACGCGATTGGCCTACGATCGAACGCCTAGATCTGGCCACAAACCCCAAAAGGCTCAGAATTCACTCAGATTTTCTAGTCAGGGATCGTGCTTGGATGTGCGAGGATTTGATGTGTAGATGGCTCGATCAAAGACTCCACTTGGACCCACAAAGCGACTACTTGGATCCGTCGAATTTTCAAAAGGTGAAAGTTCGTCAACGACTTCTGAGGGCACCGACGACACATGAGACCATCTACTTCCCGGTGGTCTCGAACAAGAACCACTGGGTTCTCTTTGTTTTCACGAAGGACACCCTGCGATACTTTGATCCGTACCATCTCGACCCGAAGCCGGACGGAGCCAAGCTGATTTCACAATTCCCGGAGTTAGAATACGAGCAGATTCGAGATGAGGAAGTACCGATTCAAAAGGATGGTTGGTCGTGTGGACCTTTCTGCGCTCTGATGATTCTGCATATGCTGACCGGTGATGAATGGACTCGAGAGCAAGCATTCCTGGACACTGATCTCTTTCGCTGGCACTTTGGCGAGGAATTAAAATGTGAATTCGAGGTTTGTTTCGGATTACCGTCTTGCAATGACAAATACGTTGTACTTTCAGCTGTACCCGGAACGTTTGCAGCAACGGACCCAGTCCAAGATAACGACGACGCCAAGAAGAAAAACGTCTCAACATCGAATTCGTTCCATATTAAAGTCGTCGCCACTGGAAGAACCCGCTCCCGCTGCACTTTTGGAGAAATGTCGTTCCTCAAAATTGAATCAATCAACACCGAAGAAATGCACGAGTTCTGAAGTGATGAGAATGAACAACGCCGCCTCATTGAAGTTGTCGCCACTGGAAGAACCCGCTCCCGCTGCACTTTTGGAGAAATCTCGTTCCTCAACATTGAATCAATCAACACCGGAGAAACTCTCGAGTTCTGAAGTGATGAAAATGAATAACGTCGCCACATTGAAGTCGCCGACTCTGGAAGGACTTGTTTATTTTGGACCAACAAAACAGAGACATGAGTAACGACTCGACATTGGACGAGATGGAGTTGGAGAATAAGGTTTGTTTGGTTTTAAAGACTTGCATTGTACAATATATTATACTTTCAGCTCCACCCGGAATGGTAGACCAAGTTTGGCATTGGATTTTTCGACGTCGGAAAGTCCCTCAAGTATTGGAGCAACGACGAAGAATGTTGGCCCGACTACGAAACTCTTGAAGGAAAACGGACCCGTAAACACTAGCAGAGCTTCGTTCATTTGATGGTATGATCGAGCTCCAACAAATTTTCATTGAAAGTGTTTCTATTCTACCTCTACCAAAGTTTCTCTTTGACGATCTTTTTTTTTTCTCTCTGTTAGATTTCTCATTCTCTACTTATCCCACTAGAGCTTTTAAATTTCCATAATTTTTTTTTGTTTTTTCTTGGTTGTTCTTTGCGATTCCAAGTTTTGGAATAAAAAATGAATCAAATAAAACAGAGAAAATGTTTTTAAAAAGTTAGGAAATGCATTTCAAAGCGGATTATGGCCAGTGTGTCCTTAGAAAGTGTCCTTTACTCGCGTTCTTAGCATGAGTAATGAAGGAAACTTCTTACCCACACTGTTGAGAATCCAATTCTTCCCAGTCATATGTATTCAAAGTTAAAATTGTCGGAGTTGCTGTTTTGTTTTTGTTCAGATTACACAATTAGAAAGGCACAAATTTGAAAAAAAACCCAGTCGATCCACTCAAACCCAGAGTCAAAGGAAAACATAGCAAACAAAAAGTTTTGAAAAACTTGCTGTGAATTGATAAAAACGCTAACAAACAGATGCATGCCAAAGAAAAAGGTGGTTGTATGAAAGAGGAACATGAGATTCAGCTAGAAACAGATTATGAGAAAACAAGGTTAGGAGATGTAAGAAATGAAAAGATTCAAGAGTTTCAGGGAAAACACTATTAGAAATTGTAACAACAAACAAGAGTATGTGGGACGAAGATAAAAAAAACAATACTCTGACATACGGTTACAATCTATAAAAGAGAATGGCTGTTACAATACGATTCATCAGAGTCAGATTCTTTTCTTCGATTTGTTCATGCTGAGAATCGTTGATTTCCATCCAGTCTGATTCAGGGGAGTCAGCGAACAGTCTACCATACGCTAGATAGTGTCCACCTTTATCAGCAGGCAAAAACTGATTAAAAGCGATGATACGCCACCGTTCACCATACATTGTGATAGCCTGAGACACGTCATTGTTGAAAATTGACTTGGGTTTGGAGGTAAAGGACAAAATCAGAAAGTGATATCGCCCAGCACTACTCCACACCATATTGAACTTTTGTGAACTTCGACAGACTTTACAGAATTCCTCAATCTTGCTCCATGATTTGAGATGTTCCGATATTGGTCGTTTTGTGTTTTCGAAAACAGTAATTTGTTTGAAAAGCATTTTTTCGTTCGCAATTTGTGGAATTTTGCATTCCTCACAGATGGACGAAAAAGAAAGTTCCAAATTGGTCAGGTCGAGTGAGCAACTATTGAGTTCCTAGAAAAAGGAATAAAGTGAATGTTGTGTTCTAATTAGACTTACTGTCAGCAAACTGATCAACAACTCCGCGGAATCGCATTGCGAATCCTGAGGGGTTTTCTTCACATGATATTGTTTGGGGAGTGTTTTGCGGAGCTGGATCACATTGTTGCATCTGCCATTGAAGATCTTCTTGAGTTCCAGAATTGTCTTATTTCTGATAGCAGGAGAGAGGTTTTCAAACACTTCTCGAATAGTTCCACAAGACTGCATCATAATCATGGCACATATTATGAAACAATCCGATCCGTTCAAATTTCGAAGTTTGAAGTATTCTACTTTGAGACTTTCGTTGTCTCTTTGAATCTGTCGCTCGGGGGTTTTTTGGATACCAGTAGTCTGGGCATCGAGCTTTTCCACGTTGAAAGATCTTCCACAAAGACGATTGTATCCGTTAGTGTTACATGGTTTCTGATTTCGGCGAGGGAAAGAAGATTCGACCGTCTGTAAGAAAGCAATTACATTTTTTCTATTTTTCGTCTACCAACCTTGCGGAGATCACCTGGAATAGCGACCTTCTTCAGAGCTGGACTGTTGTCAACTGTTGAACATTCCAATCTTTTGTTAAGCTGACGTCTGCCCAATGAGAAATAAAAAGCTTCGTCTGGCACGACCTGACTTGAACCGATTGTGGTGGGGGCGCCGTCAAGAAAGAAGGAGTTGAGAGTGTTGTTTTCCGCAACCACTTTGTTGAATGTTGTCACCGCGACATTTTCGTCTGAACATTCGTAATCTTCACTGTATTCTTCCGAGAAAGAGGAGGAATCTGTTTTCGAGTCATCATCGTTGCCCTGGAATTTATAGTTTACATATTTTTCTCTAGTTCCGTATGATTTGAGAAGTCCTTACTACCATTAACTTTTACAATGAAAACTCACATCGTATCCATCAGCATCGCTCTTGGAGGAGCTACCTTGGTCCTTTTCCAGCGTTGAAAACGAATCAGTGATTGATTTTTTTTTGTCTTCGTTTTCCTGGTATTATAAATTTCGTGTATACACGTACTGCAAAAACACTTACAGGGCCCTTTTTATTGAAATAATCGTCAAGTTTCGCCATGACTTCCAATTGACGTTCTCCCATCGAAAGTTGTGTAACAGAGCCGTCAACGCCAACTTGATCATGGAAGTTGTATGAATTGGAACTGATCGCGGCGACTTCATTGTTATCTTGCAGAATCCCAAAGAGATCGGCGTCCAGAAAGCGATCAATGTGTGCAGCTGATTGAGAAACCAATTGATCATCAACAGGGACTTGCTGAAAGTTTCTTAAAGTTGTTATGAAGATTTGAATTCAAAGACTCACCAAGGAAGTCTTCACAGTACCATCAATTGAGGCACCTCTCAGATTTGTTCCCTCTATCTCCTTTACCTTGACAAAGCTTTTTACCTCAGCGGACTCGAGATAATCGTTTTTAGAGGAGGCTGTCGAAGCCAAATGGCCGATCTGATCTTGATCTTCAGTCTTCACGTGGTCAGAACGTTCTGGAGAACTATTCTCGTCGCGTTGACGGCTTGATCTCTGCATAGTTCTTTGGTCGTTGTGGCTTTTGAGCAATTGTACAGGATTCTGAGGTAAATTTCAGTGTAATATCTATGGAATTTGAAAAAAAACTCACAAGTTTTAAAGACGGTGTAGCTTTCTCGATTGATTCAGAAACAGATTCAACAAATACAGATTTGGCCGGAATTGGTCCCTCGTTCAGAATCTCTCCCTCAAAAGTGTGGCTTTGCAATGGTTTTTTTCCGTTTGTGGATGCTTATACTACCTAATTTATGTCAAAGAAAAAACTCACGACTGAGATGATAACAATATTGGAGGAGTCACTCGCATCAGATCCATGAGACACCGAATCGGTGGGTACAAGCGCGTCTTCCTGAGATGCTTCTTGGTCGAAAGGCTGAAACGGCAAAGGTTTTCTGGGACTGGGTAGAGAGTGTACTTACCTTTGCTTTTACTTGGTATCTTTGAAAAGCGATTTTCACATGTTTGAGAGATAGAGTTGTGACCTTCTTCAGCTCGGAGAACTCCTTTTTGGAGGGCTTTGCAGCGCGCCCGAGCCTCTGGAATGCCTCGGCAAGAATTGCTGTGTTCTTTGCGTGCTCAATTTTTGCCTTCTTCAAACGGGATGGATCGACATCTTTGTAAATTTTCCAGCATTTGGCCAATGGGCCAAACCCTATTCTCAGAGACTCTCCGTGGCAGTAACCGAACGTTTTCTCAGCCATGTTGTTAAAGTCGTTATTGGTTAGAGCCCTTCTTTGTTTTTGAATTCTGTTAAACTCATCGAAAATGATTGGGTAATCAGTTCTGAGTTTCTGAAAACTTCTGATACAAACATGTGACAAAAAATGCAGCTAACCTCCGCTAATTTCTCTTTTGCTTTCCTTATTTCATAAAATGACTTTTTGTCTTTGGGACGCTGAAAAGTAATGAGTTTAAGTACGTCACCGTTAGCCTTATTTAATTCACTATGTACACGTTTTTGAAAGTTCGAAAAAGTGAACATCTCATTGAATGAATAAAACAAAACTCACTCCTGGTACCTTATGGTATTTGATGTCTTCTCTTGATGATCGCTTGGCCGCCATTTAGTCTGTAAATGAGAACATATGGGGGTTCAAAACTAGACGAGTTTGAGAGAATCAAAACTGAATACGGGGAGAAGATTCAAACGCCTGGAGAGAATATCAAAATCAGAAAAGACGACGCAACAAGAAATGAAAAGAGAACGATAGAACACTGGAGGGACTGTTGGGGAGCAGGCGGACAAACCAATAAAATCGATTGGATTGTTATGTGTGTGTTTCACTATTAGACATCATCATGTTAGGAGAGAGCTGGCCATTGGAAAAGAAGATGGAGTTTTGCATAAAACGAGGGAACTGTGCAATCAAAGAAACGGAGACACGGAGAAAACTGTTGGGGCTCATTGCAAGCAAGGAGAGAAGAAGACAGAGAACACGGGAAAAGCAGCAAAGTTGAGGTATTACCTATCGTCCGAACAACTAATTTACAAAAATCGTTTGCCTGCTTGAGTGTCCGAGGGGAAAATGAGGAGATGTGTGTGCGCGAGGAAGAATAGACAAGTTTTATGACAAGGAAAGTGAGAAGAAAAGAGTCGAAGCGCGCACACTGTGCAACTGTTGGGGATTGTGAGTATGCAATGGGGCAATAGTCTAGGATGGAAAGCGTGCCTTCTTGGAGGGAGAGTGCACAGACGCGGTGAAAGGTCAAAAAAAGAGTGCACTGATTGGAGAGGAGAAATAGAGGGAGTAACAGTGGGAGAAGAGGGAGGGTGGGCTTGATGTTAACCAAAGGAACGGCGCGCTGAGGATGACGTATCGCAACGAGAAATTGTGGCAAGTCACTACCAAGCCAAGAAAAGGTGAAGCTTAGCATGCGCATACACGAACAAGGTTCGCGTTTTATGAAAATTTCAATTAGGATTATAGAATAGGGAGCAATAGAAGAAGAAAAGATTAGGCGAGTGCTAGCAATAGCCTTGGATTGCTAATGAGTGCTCTATGGCAATCTCCCGCTTCGAAGCTCAATGTGAAGCTTTCAATTAAAAGTAGCCGCCAAAAATAAGAAGTATGGAGCCGGGAGAAAATGTAATTCAGAAAACGCACAGATGTGTGTTAATCGATTTTGAATGCGAATCATTCTTTTTCACACAAATTACTCTCATCCGTGACATAAACATAAGAAGAGGAAAAATTGATGTGTTTATTCAAAACCAAATAAATATAATACAATCTACTTGAAAAATGACATTTTGCCACCAAAACTACATTGCGAGAACACTGAACGACGCAAGAGGATGTAGTAGAATGACTCTCTGATTGTGTAAAACGGAGAAACCGTGTAGATCATCACCCTGTAATTGATTGCGTCCTCATTTCTGGTGCGACATTGCTCGGAGAGGTTGCACAAGAGACATATTCGTATTCGTGCACTGAGAACTTGTCCGTGTGAGCATGTAGGGCAACTTTGGAGGAATGTTGTCCCTCAACATCAGATCATTCAACACCGGTGAAACTCTCGGAAGAAACTATTTCTTACTGTTTTTAGCTCTCAATGTGTTTCAAATGATTTTTCCCTCCCCAGATCCGTTTAAATGTGTAAATTCTTTAAATCACCGAAAATTGAATATTTTGTTCATGTTGTCAAAAGGCAACATCCGAACTCCCCGAAATCACTGAAAAACGTCCATTTCCGCCACCGTTGCCCTCTCTTGCCGTCTGCGTCTCTCCACTCTCTCGCGATGTTGGCGCAAAACTCTGCAAGTGCGCCTCAGCGAAATCGCTCGTTTCTTGGCGCCAAATTATAGTCATTGCCTTCTCGAATCTTCCTTTCTCTCATTCTTGATGTTTTTCGCCGTCCCGATCGGTCGGTTCACTATTTGCTCAGTTTCGCTGTCATTTTCAACAAAAATCTACAAAATTTGTAGCAGTTCTGTTCAATTTACGGAAATGTTAATCTAAACCACGTGTGTTTCACCGTTCCATCGTGTTTGGAATATGCGTGTTAAAAAACATAAATTACCTTGTATTTCCTGCTCTTTTTTTTCGATCCGTTGCCCTCTTTTCTTTTTCAGAGTTCACTCACCAATTATCAATTTTTCAGGTACACAGCGACGTCTCGTCAACTGAAGCATCAGGAGTCTATAACCCGCTCACCGAACTTGCGTGGCGGTGGCCAATCGAAACAAGGTCAGGATAAAACAGTGAACAAGACAACTCGAGCGAAGCTGAACCGAAAGTGCAAAGTGGTTTCATCCACTTCACAATAGCACATGCGAAGGAAGAAAGCGGATTCTCCAAAACCCGAAGCTCACAAACCTTTGAGTTCGGCTGAATTCACCGACTTTTGGATCTCGAGAGACTGGCCAACGGTTGAGCGTCTACTAGCTGCTACGAAGCCAGGAATCCGTCCGAAGTTTCACTCAAATTTCTTGCTAAGAGACCGATTCTGGATGTGGCAATCAATAATGTGTGCCTTTCTTGACCGGAGAATGCATTTGGACCCAACGGCCGACTACTTGGATCCGTCCAATTTTCTCAGTCCAAAAGTTCGACAACGACTTCTGCGAGGCCTGGAGACTCATGAAACCATTTATTTCCCGGTCATATCAAATTTGAACCACTGGGTCTTATTTGTGTTTACAGAAACAACGCTTCGTTATTTCGATCCGTATCACATCGACCCGAAGCCGGAAGGAGCTCAACTGATTGATCAGTTTCCGGAGCTGAAGTACGAACAGATACGAGGAGAGGAAGTGCCAATTCAAGTCGACGGCTGGTCATGCGGGCAATATGTGGCCCTGATGATTCTGAATCTGATGACGGGTGAGGAATGGACTCGTGACCAAGCTTTCCTGGACTGCGAGCATTTCCGTTGGCAACTCGGCAAAGAGCTGGGATGCGAATACGAGGTTTGTTTCACTTTACCGTATTGCAATGACAAATACGTTGTACTTTCAGGTTCATCTGGAACGACCACCGAAACCATCGAAGGGAGCGGCAAAGACGTCAGGTTCGGAAAGATGTGATCACAACAACGACAACGACTTGACGGTAGAATCATCATCTCTGGAAAGTGCTTGGATTCACCGGAGAAGTCTCAACCCTCAACCTCGGAGCCCTCAACTGTGGACATGTACTCGAAATCTAAAGCCACCGAGAAGAGCACCATCTCCACGTCAAGTTTGTCGACGCTGAAGGTACTGGCTTGTTCTGGAACACCAGAAAAGTGCCACCCCTCTTCCTTGGATCCATCAAGACAGAAAACAGTGATCAAACGTGCTCTTCCCCTCAATGTGAATCCCAAAATTGTGAAGCGCGCGAAATTGGAAAAACATTTTGTTATAATTGGAATGCCGACAAAGAACTCTAACCCAACAAGCGCACAGCGCATTCTGGAGTTCTTGAGAAAGACGAGGTATTTTTTACTGTTTTCAGCTCTCAATATGTTTTGAATGATTTCAGCGCATCAGACTTTCTCGACGCACCAGTATGTTCTGTGAAGCAGGAGATTACACCGAAGAAATTGCCCCTCATTCCTTGGAAAGTGGATCCGTTTGGTACCTGCCGAGAGTGCTTCTAAGGTCTATAAGGTGAGAAAACCAGTAATCATCTATCGTTCGCTCACAACTCCTATTTCAGCTAATGTCTGCACCATCTCAGCGCATTGTCAGAGGCACAGCGCTTGCTACTGGGATCTAAATGGACTTCTGGACTTTGGAGAGTTCTCGTCGC